>VTFQ01000003.1:19300798-19658298 GCA_036281575.1 Ancherythroculter nigrocauda | reverse complement strand
TCCTTACTCCTCCTCTTCTTCCAAGCTGATGTTGACCCTGTTTGTTTCCATGATGTTCTTCCATTATCAGAAACTGAAACTCTGAAATTGAAGATTCATGACATGCATCTTTGAGCTGCTTTAGAGAACTGGTTGGGTCATTGGTTGATCTAATGCTTTACATTCCCCTGAATACATTAGTGAAATTCAGGATTCACCTGCAAAATTCATCAATTCAGGACACATTTACAAAAGTCTAATAGAAATGTATAGATAATATAGGCTACTTGACACATTATGATAACTAGGTCAACCATTTTTCATTTAATGACTTATGCGATGAACTAATGACTAAATGTTTTGAGGGTTAAGATTATTCAACAGAGAACCATATAACACATTTTGAGCAACATGACATTAGCAATTGATAATGTAGGAAATAGCAGACAATTGTACATAATCAATTGCCTGAATGTACTAAAGCATTTGCAATTTGTTCAAAAGAATGAGAAACTGCTTTTATGATGTGCACAAGTGACTAGATGATGTGGTTGAACAAGTAGTTTGGAGAATTTCAGTTCTGATCCGAGAAATGTGCCAAAGCGACTGAGAAAAACTGTAATTTATCTGTCATTCCCATTCAACTTCCTGTGGTATATGTGCTGCACGTGAAAGAATATGCAGAACAGCATGTATTTTACTCTTATCATTAGCTCTAATGGTTCTGTTGTCCTGCAGGCCACATTTATGAAAACTAAGTAGGTGGTGTTGATTTGTAAATGTGGACATCATTTGTTCAGTATTCTGTTACAGCTTAGTTTCAATAAATGTTTTATTTGAACTGTAGAGGAAGTTTTTAAAGTTATGGAACGTGTTCATAGTACTCTTTTATTTGAAAAGATCAAGGTAAGTTTGATTCCTCACAAATGACCCCTTTAAGGTACTAAAACCAAGAAGGTCGAGATCTACTATATAACTTTACATGGAGTTCCTCTCAGGTTGTTCCTTGACATTTCTACTCCAAAGCTATTTAGCGCTCTCCAGGCACACACCCTATCTCAGTTCTCCTTATAAAAGTCGATTTCATTCTGTCTCTCGGTGACCATAAATCTCTGATCCAATGCCTTGGGTCACGTAGGTACATTCTCATTTTCACTGACCCTTTCTTTCCTTCATCTCCTGTCCGTTGCTTCCTTCCTCATTAGGAGCTTTCCATCTGCTGAAACAGGGCTTTGAGATCTCTGCTCTCCTGGTTTCTCTCTCTCTCATCTCTATTCCCTGTCGTGATGTTCAATCTCCCTCGGAGTCTAGAGACGACCTTCCTCCATCTGTACTATCTCCCTTTTTTGGGCTTTTAATTCTCCTTGATTTGCCATCTCTCTGCTTTTAATAAGCGTAATCATTCTGTTTCTTGCGGTTGATAAACCTTGGAGTCATTTAAGAGTTACTTGACACTGGTGGGAGTATGTCACGGTTTGGCAGCATTCAGCTTGTCATGTAACAGTCTCATTTCAATTCCTTTTGTTGTGGTGGCTTGCATCTTGTTTTCTGTCTCTTTTGAATCTTCAGAGCGCTCATACTCTAGAATTCTTTATGTTTGCTGGAGAGAAAGACAGGGGAGGGCTGTTTTCTAAAGAACGCATGTTGCAAACATTAACACAGAAAACATTCTTGGTCTTCTTTGGTGTATTTCTGTGTCTGACAAAAGGTGTCAAAAGTCTGAGCCCGACAAAAGATAGCAAACATCACCAGCAACAAAGATGTCGCTTTTGAAACCTGAAACTCATTCGGGAATCAAAGCAACGCTTTAGGTTGAGTTGGACAGAATTTTGTTTACAGTTTTGTGTCATGCGACAAATACGTTTTCCGTTGCACCTGATATTATGCAAGTTCTTTTCATGCTTTTTATTTGATGCAACCAAGCCAAGTGATTAAAATATCAATGAACAAATGTTCTGTTATTAGAGATATCCACATAAATGCCCCAGCGGCCTCAGTTATAGTTGTTTAACATTCATTAAAACCACATTCTTAATGTCATATATGGACAAACTGTGTATCATTAGGAAGATTAAAGGCTCAAGCTTCAATAATTGACACTGTTTATTACGGCTGGGTATTGACACAATTCTCATTATTCGATTTAATTACTATTCACATGCTTTCGATTCGATATCGATTATTTTGAATGTAGTAATTCAGATACAGCATGACAAATTTTCTAGAGGAAAAAAATCTCTCAACTAATGCTGTAAACTACATGTAAGTAAGTTGGTATAATTGCATACAACTTTATTATAAATAAAGTTTAGAATTACATAATCATATTTCTACTCCAATTCGTGTTTTTGAAACATAAACATTCAAATTGCGGCTGTCATAACTGATTTATTCAAACATGCATTAAATATTGAAGAACATTAAAAAACTATAATGAATATGAAATGGTGCATAGCTATATTTATCAGAATGTTGCTTTCTAGAGTTCATTTTTCTAGCTGACTAATGAGTTTATGATCACTGAATATGTTTTTCTGAGGTAAATGTGATATTATTGTTTACAAGCTGTTTTATTTACGTCTTTCCGAGGTTGAAACACTGATTGAGCTATTACACAAGACATGATACAGATTTCGGTAAGTTGTACTGTACATTTTAACGTACCTTCAGATGTTTAGTCATGTTTATTTCGCGCTGTAACTGGTATTAAAGCGGAGGAGAGGATGTTCACATGCGCTCGTGCTGCCGCTTCTCTTTAAATGAGGCGCTAAAGCAATCTGTCACGTCACAATAAACAGCGGCAAAACGGTATTTATTTTTTGAATCTCATAATAAGATGGACGTCATTTGAAATCTGAGACTTTGATTCATATCAAAAGTAACAAAGCACAAAGATTATTGCGATTTATTGGTTGGGCCGCGATACATATTCTTCTCATTCATCAACTGAAAACAGACTAGACTAATCGATTCTAGAGATTTAAGAATCGATATCGGTTCGTAAAAGTGAGAATCGATTAAAATTGAGAAATCAATATTTTTTACCCAGCCCTACTGTTTATGCTAAAACTCAGTTGCAGTGATAGTAATTTCTCAATTTATGTCAGGAGTGCAAAATAATAAGTAAATGATGCAAATGATTCATATCAGGTTTATTTTCACATATGAATGAGGCCTGATCTGAGAATATCGGAATCCATGTGCTTTTTTTCCTGCTTACGCTGTGGGTTATATCCAATCTGTGCCACATGGGAGGAAAAGATTCGTAATTGGGTCACTTGAACCATGTAATGTAAATACGGCCTAACATACCAAACGCAGTGTGTTCTCCAGCATTGCTCATTTATGACAGGCAGCTTTGACGCCAATTGCCTCTGAAAACGTACTCACAAGTGCTGGAAAGCTATCAGAGACTTCTGCACCACATTATTGTCGCCATGCTCAAAAACTTTCATACAATTTGTCGCCTGTCCGGAGTTGGGATATCAGTTTCAGGGTCACACCACAATAGTGTGCAGGGTGCAGCGCTTAGGCTCTGAGTGGGCCTGAGAATAACTAAGAGTCTGATTGGGGATGACACCTCTTAGATGGGGACAAATGGGGGGCTGGGCCCTCGGCTTGCTTCCGCTGACCCCGACACAACTCCTTCTGTGGCGCTGCAAGGGGTGGGTCACCTGTGTTTTTTCAGAGAGGACCAGATTAAAAGGTTAATGGATTCAGTTCAGAAGACCTGCCAATCCTTTACAGTGGGCACACTAGGGCAGATTTGTTTGGCATATTGATGCAGGATGAGGATGTTTTTGAAGGTGCCTCTGCTGCCCTCTTTGGTCAAATGGGTGACATTACAAGCTCAATACATAGAGATAGGAGCGAGTAACAAATGCTGTCACTCAATAAACAAGTGTATACTGCTTTTTCTGGAAGTCCATAAGCAGCAAAGATTTTCCTTAACACTTGCAGGAGAAGTACATCCTTTAAAGGTACCATTTCAACCATAGCTACTGCCAAAAATTCACATTTACTGCGTTTATTGTTACTACTGTCAAATTTTAATGAATTCATGTGGGATCTTAACAATGAACCTACATGGTAAAGTGGTTTATGGTTGACTCCTTGTGATAGTTGAACCAATATTTTTAATATTTTTGTAAGACAACTCCCATGCTCACAAAGGCTGCATTTGTTTGTTTTAAAATACAGTTAAAACTGTAATATTGGAAAATAGTATTACAATTTAAAATAACTGTTTTCTGTTTAAATATATTCTTTAAAATGTAATGTATTCCTGTGATCAAAGATGAATTTTCAGCATCATTACTCCAGTCTTCAGTGTCACATGATCCTTCAGAAATCATTCTAATATGATGATTTGCTGTTCAAGAAACTTTTCTGATTATCAGTGTTGAAAACGGAATCTTTGACTTTGGACCCCACAAGGACAACATCTTTTATATGAGACTAAATGTTGACTCAATTTACTATCGTTCTTCCCTACACTATCCTTGAACCTACCCGTGACAGGAACCTAATGTAATTCTAACATACTTATTTATATATATAATGTCAAACATTCTTGTATATGATTTTTAAGATGCTGTCTTTGTGGGGTCCAACTAAAGGATGGCACAATAAATTCCTGATCTTACTGTTTTAGTGGGGTCATTTGGACCCATCAACGTAGTATAAACAAGGATGTGTGTGTGTGTGTGTGTGTGTGTGTGTGTGTGTGTGTGTGTGTGTGTGTGTGTGTGTGTGTGTGTGTACTAAAACAAAAAGAACCCAAGTCAGTGACCAGAAAAAAATGTTCAGACTGTTCCAGTTTATGTCCAGCAGGCAACCGTCACCACAACACATGGCTGACTGCAGTGCTGTGTGTCAGAAGTCATCGTTTTACTAAAGGTCTCTATCTTCATTTAAATGCAATGTAATAATAATAACTATTAATAGTTATATACTTATTAAAATATATTAAGTATACAAATTATATCATCTGGTATATTTAAAAGGAAACTGCCCCCTTTGATGTAGCTAGTAGCCTGTGTAGCTAACTACTTTTTCAAAGCAGTCGCTTCCTGACATTGGTCCATGAGAGTGTGATTGGCAAGGATTCCGCTTTAACCCAACAGGATGTCTGAAACATAAAAAAAAATCATAGTCCTTCACTCTGAGATAAATCGGAGAGAGGTGTCACTGTCCACCATTATCTCAGATCCAACCAACTGATTGATGCAGCGTGTTTTCAGCCTTGTCATCAGCTGCTTTAATTGAAGTCCAGCATTATTTACAGCCCGACTGATGCACACCCCGCTGACCCCTGGCAGTCTTTGCAGTGTGTGAAAGCCTTTTTGAACTGCGACACATGAATATTGCATACAAGTAGACATTATACGATTTACAGTTTCCTTTGTTCTGACGGTGACATCAACAACAACTGAGTTGTATTTCTTTCTTATAAATAAAATATTTGCAGATCTAACGAACAGTTTGATGGACTGCATAGATGCATGTGACAAAGTTTGTATGGGAGAGATATTCAATGAGAATTTTTTAGAAGCTATACATCAAATCACCAGGAGCATCACGTAAGGGAAATGCACTATGAATGAGCTTGTTTTCTGATTTTCTGATAGCATACTTCAGTACTTGGGTGAGATGAGCAGGTGTGAGAATTTATATACAGTTTTATATACAGTGAATGAAATTCGGACGTACTACATCTGCCATGTTGCTACTGTCACATGACCTACCAGCGTCAGTTGCGTAGCTTCATTGACATTCATGAATCCAATCCTGTGTCCTATTGGCACCCTTGGTAAATATGAACAAAGGTGGCTGTGAAAATAAATCTGCATTGTTTATCCTTTTGATCTTTCATTCAAAAAATTCACAAAATTCTAACAATTTCATTGAAGGCACCCCTAGAATTTTTTTATGAGTAAAATATCCCTGAAGTATATTCCCATTCATATTTACATTTATTTAGCACACGTGGGTGATCATGAACATGAAATTGTCCAGCCATGATTTCCTGTTCCACAGGAGTACAAACATGAGGAAACACAAAGGCCAAATTCCCTTAATCATTCATCACAATGAGTAAAACCAAAAAATATAGTTCTGATGTGCAGCAAAAGATTGTTGAGCTTCACAAAATAGAAAATGGCTTTAAGAAAATAGCTAAAATTATATAATGCCTATTTCCACTATCAGGGCAATAATTAAGAAGTTCCAATCAATGTTACAAATCGGCCTGGAAGAGGACGTGTGTCTAAATCGTCCTAATGTTCGGTGAGGAGGAGAGTTTGAGTGGACAAGACTCTCCAAGGGTCACAGCTGGAGAATTGGAGAAATTAGTTGAGTCTTGAGTCTCAGAAAGCCTAATATTATCAAACAGCACCTACATCACCACGTGTTGTTTGGGAGGGTTTCAAGAAAAATCCTCTTTGCTCATCCATAAACAATCTCCAGGATATTCAGTTGTCAGACAAGACTGGAACTTCAAACTGGACCGGCTTCTATGGTCAGATGAAACTAAAAAAAAAAGAGCTTTTTGGCAGCAAACCCACCAGATGGGTTTGGTGCACACATGGATAAAAAGTACCCCATGCCCACAGCTAAATATACTGCTGGATCTTTAATGTTGTGGGCCTATTTTTCTGCTGGAGGTCCTGGACATCTTGTTCAGATACATGGCATCATAGATTCTATCAAATACCAACAGATAAAAAAATCAAAACCTAACCGCTTCTGCTAGAAATCCAATAATGGGCAGTGGTTGGATCGTCCATCAGGACAATGATCCAAAACAAACATCAAAACCAACACAAAAATGTGTCACTGAGCACAAAATGAAGCTTCTGCTATGACCATCCCAGTCCCCTGACCTGAACCCTAAATGAGTGGAGTGAACTGAAGAGAAGAAGCACCAGCATGGAGCTGGAATCTGAAGGATCTGGAGAGATTCTGCATGAAGGAATGATCTCTCATCTCTTGTCAGGTGTTCTACTAACGCATCAGGCATTATAGAAGAAGACTCAGAGCTGTTATCTTGGCAAATGGACGTTGCAATAATTGGGTGCCAATAATTATGGCCTACATGAACGAGAGGAAAACATTTATTTCATAATGAGCTTTTCTCCCCGTTTTCAATTGTTTTACTTAAATGAAAGGTTAGAATTTTGTGATTTTTTTTTTTTAAATGAAAGATCAAAAGGATAAATAATGCAGATTTATTTTCACAGCCACCTTTGTTCATATTTACCAAGGGTGCCAATAGGACACAGGAGAGGATTCATGAATGTCAATGAAGCTACGCAACTGACGCTGGTAGGTCATGTGACAGTAGCAACATGGCGGATGTAGTACGTCCGAATTTCATTCATACTACCCATATACATACTATAGGGAACATCATTTTTTTAACAGTGGCAAAGTAAATTCAAATGTAGAATCTACACATTATGTTATTTTTAGACACAGCCCAGGTCTTTGAACTTAGCACGTGGATAGTATTATCCCAGAATGCTCCAAGTGGATTTTCCTGCACAGTGTACTAAAAGTCACTTTAGATATAAGCATCTGCCCAGTTACCACAATTTTTAATATGCCATCATTGAATTTCAGTAATCTGGTCAGTCTTGGTAAAAATATGGAAACTGTCCCCGGTGGCGTGTTTGGGAATGCTATTACTTTTCTGAAAGGGATTTTGTGTCAATAACAGTCCTTTGCTGGAGTTGCAGATTGCCCTTTTGAAGCATTGAATTGAGTCAGTAAGAAGAATGGCTTTCTTTTTTCTTTTTTTTTTCTTTTTTCTTTTTTAGAAAACACTTGAGGGCCATCACTGCAAGGCTTCTTTGCAAAGAGATTTTTTATTACACTATAATTTTTCATTATATTGGGACTCTCCTTATGTGGAAGTTTTCTGAAAACCTTGAGACTTTGTTGAATGGACACACTAAAGAGAATCTAAGTGTTGGAGTATGCCAATTTAAATTAAATTAAATGTTGAAAAAATGTCAAATGTAAAAATATATATATATATATATTATTTTGGGGTGAAATGCTTATGTTTGAAGAACTTTATATTTATACAACCATATTATGAGCCTGGAGCCATTAGTTTTGAGTTCAGGCCCAAAACTTAATTTTGCAGTATATCTTTGGAGATATGAGTGGAAGAATATAGAAGAAGACAAAGCGCTGACTGACAGTGTGACAATGTATTGAGGATCTATTCTTCTCGCCACTCCCTCTTAGTTAAATCCAGAGAAAAGCTTTGATTTCCCCTGAGAGAAGGGAAAGTACACACACACACACACATACACCCTTCGGTCAATTTTATGTCCTCCGTGCAAGATGTGGTCCGCTGACCTTTAAGTCAGTATTGACAGTGACAATATATGAAATGAATGATGGCATAACAGGGTGGAACTTATAAAGGCGCACTATGTAAATTTTCAACGCTAGAGGTCACTTATTCAAAACAAAGACATAGCTTGATGATGCTTTGATTTCGTGGAATCATGGGAGGTGTTGTCTTCACCTCACAGCCGTTGGGAAAGAATCTGGACTGGACTCGGGCAGAAATCATGGATGAGATTGTTAACATTACTGTAGTATGAAGCAGAGCAGCACCGAGTGCTGTGCGAGCAGAAACGAGGCCGCTGGAGCGATTGCTAATGAGAGACGAGCGCGACACACACGGCTCGAGAGCAGCAGTACTTTTATTATGCCACAGTCGCCGCTTTCGCTTCTTCCAGTCAAGAGTATGTGGGGTAAAGCAGTGCTGTTTTTCATATTAGATACATTTATGTGTTGAAAGTTGTTATAGTGCTACACTTGTTGCACACTGCAGTAAGCTAGATCGATATTAGGCAGGGGTTAAATTGGGCTGGGGCAGTCCGGGGCTGAGCCCCGGCACATAGGCTTATCAGGGCTTGACATTAATGCTTAATTTTTTGAAGGGGCAAGAGAAAGAGAGATTTACTTGTCCTGATTAAAACATCAATAACAAAAATAGCTAGGGAATCACACTAAATGTAATAGAATCATGCTTGCGTTTTGGTAAGTGGCGACTGATAATGGATAATAATAATATATAATGTATAATGTGCTGACAGTAACAAGGTTGCGCTGAGCATCTCGAGGAGAAATCGCAACAAATGAGTGCAGCACAAAGAAAAAATGCTGCTGTAAAAATTCAAAATGTGGAGGTTTTTTATATTTATAACATATGATACAGTTACTTAACATCACACGGCCAAGAGTGCTGTTTTCCGTGTTATTGGAATCACGATTGAAAATGTGACACTACTTTTATACATTCAATAATAAGTTAATTAAGTAAATTCAATACAAGTTAATAAAGTCACTTACATTTTACATGCATTACTGACTGTTTTTGTTCTATTTCAGCAGAGAAAATAGTTCCAAACAAAGATCACAGCAGAACCATAGCGTATCTTCCACAGTGACACAGCTGCATTTTATTCATAGACTGTAACTGAATGATTCAGTGTTTTGTACGAATCGGTTGAGTCATAGATTCAATGGCCCATTCTTAAACACCTGCCTCATTCTTGAATGAATCAGCCATTTGAACAAATCGTGACTGAATGACTAGGACAGTCACTTGCCGCCACCTACTGGCGGTTCAGTTTCATGTTTAAATTTTCCCAACATTAAAATATTTAAAGAATATCATAACATTATTAAATGCAGTTGTAATTTTTCAGTGTAAATGATTTAATTTGATTCGTAACAGTCCTGCTTTTTTATTTTTTTTTTATTGAATTTATTGATCAAATTTGAAATAAAAGATGAAGCATGTAATAAGATTAGGGGAAAAAATGCCCTTGGGGTAAATATCACAAATATGCAGATACAAATATGCAAAAGCTGATGGAACACTGTTAAGAATATAGTTTCAGAATAAATTATATTTACACTCAAAAAAATCAATTTTTTTCCAGACAAGCAACTTTTTTGCTCAGAAAAGTGACCAATTTACTTGTCCAAAGGACAAGCACATAACAAGGCTTAATGTTGAACCCTGTATTTTGTATTGATATGCTCTCCTTTAGGCCTACAGAAAGATTTTATTGTTATCAGATGTAGCTTTGCACACTACAGCATCTAGAATGATTTTGATCTGCATTTTAATGTTCATAGCAGAGGGCTCTGTCGCCTTATTTTTTAGTTTGTCAGTGATAAGATTTTGTAGGCTTTGCATACACGTGCACTCCTCGAAAGCCGGAAAACACAGAGCCCCCCCACATAACAAATCCCAATTTAACCCCTCATATTAGGCATGGTAAAACATGGGTCTCGTGGTAAATCAAGAAAATGAGATTTAATCAATAAGACTTACTGTGTTGAGCTATTTAACATGATTAGTTTTCTGTCGATTAATGTATCCAAACATTTGTTCCCTTGTCTAATAAAACACATAATATATTAAAGCGTCTTTGGTGTGTCCATGGTTCTACAAAATAAAACCAGAAATAGAGGATAACACAGGTATGACGTCACTGATTCTCTAGATTTAAACATTCTTGGAAACATTTGGGATAATAAAAATGCAAAATTCAACAAAATATATAACACTGATCTAGTGGTTTTTGGATATTTTAATCCAAAAATCTTACATATTGTGCCTATAATGTACTGTGAACTAGCATGAACAAACTAAGTGCTGTATTCTTATTAACTAACGTTAACAAAACAAAGATTGACAAATACAGTAACAAATGTATTGCTTATGGTTAGTTCATGTTAGTTAATATATTAACTAATGTTAACAAATAAACCTTATTGTAAAGTGTTACTAAATCTAAATTAGCTGTAAATGTGTGTTGTGCAATTGTAGGGTCATTGGCAAACCTTGATTTTTTTAATGAATATGTATTTGTAACATATTTTAAATTTAATTACTCTCCTATTACATTTTCCATGCAGGCAATGACATTTCTATGGGATTGTAGGCCTATAAGGTTTTCAGATGTATTCCAAATTTTAGTGTCAGGCTGCAAACACTGAAAATGCACATTAATGATAACAATAATTAATGAATTCATGCTTTTTTCTTTTCTTTTTCCATCAGGGACAAAAATCTGCATGCAGAAAATGCACCTTACAATGACTTCTTATAGTGGAGTGGCATAATGGTTAAAGATCTGGACTGAAAGCCTAAAAGGTTTGAACCACACACCCTTGAGCAAGGCACTTAGATAAAAGCATCTGCCAAATTATTATTTTGTCATTCTATACATTTTGAGGCGTTTTGAGTGTATATTTTTAGACATGACCAGCAGATGGAGCTAATGTAAAATCTAAAAATAAAGAAGTCTGTAGTGTAAAGTTACTTTGAGAGGGCAGTATCTTTCTCCACATCTAATAAACATTCATTACTGCTAACTAACATATTTTCCCATATAATTAATCATGCATGTATTCTCATATCAAGAGGGAAATATAATGGATATGGAAAAATAAATATGCAAAATAACTTGACATTGGTTTTATGCAATTTATTACAAAACAGTACAAAAGCATTTTGATAGGTAGCCTAAAAATATACTTCATGTTTTAACAAGAGTCATGTTAAAAAAAATAAAAATAAAAATAAAAAAAAAAGATGTAATATGACTGAATCAATCCTAAAACATCAGACAAATAACATTAAAGGGTCTGATTAGACAAAATAGTCTCTTTGTAACAACTGCACATTTTAACATGAAACATTTTAAAATAAGTTAGTTCATACAACCATTTAAATATAGTTTAAATACTGCTTGGAGTAATAATACATTCAGTGTTTCAGTCATACAGCAAGTGAATTCTAATTCAAATGCTTTTGTCGACAACATCTGCGTCTAGCAGTTACTGGCAGCCGTCCTGGTGTTTTCAGGTCTTCTGTGATTTCCCATTAGCTGCATGAGGCCAACACTCAGATCCCAGGATTCTGACTGGGCAGTGGCGGGTCATGTGACAGGATGGAATTCCACTCGCAGGGTTTTTGGAGTTTCCAAATTCCCCGTTCAGTCCTTCCTTGCTCTTCTGCACTTTCATTTATGGCTTTAGGCATTTTGTGACAATAGGCAATTGGATATCTTAAAAGTGGCGGTGTTATTGGTGTTCCTGCTGTTGCAAATATAACAAAAAAAGTGCACACATTAATTTAAAACATAGTATTAGTCAGAGAATTGTCTTAGAGAGAAAAATGAAAATTAACTTTTTGATACTTAATATTCTCTATAGTTATTCTTAAGTACACCATTATGTTTAGGGTATATTTGGTCCCATTAGATTTGTAGCTAATATTGTGGTTTTAGTTGATTATTACTGATTAAAAACAAAGTGACATAATAAAAATGTTGGTACCTCTTCCAGCAAGTCTGCAGGTTCTTGCCTTGCGCTGAATTTGGATTCAAGCAGCGCTGGATGACTTCACTTGAATTATTCACAGGTTTTAGTGTCAGTCTGTAAACATTGAAAACACATCAAATTAATAAGGTTTAGTCTAACTTCTATTATATCATGTCACAAAAGTTAGATCTTTATCCCTGTGTGTCTACTTAGAAACTGTGTGAAATGCAAGGTAATTTATGGCATGCATTGGAAAAAATATCTGATTTGACCGTTTTGCCAATAAAATATCTAAAAATCTTTAAAAAAAAAAAAATAATAATAATAAAAAAATTACATGATAAGCAACACTGCATAAGAAAATAAGAATTGTTTTGCTCTTATTTTAATTATGCAAAAATCAGTATGTTTAATAAAATTAAGTTACATCACATGCATATATTAAGTCTTATCATATACAGGTTAACAGATGAACACTTACATGATTTCTACGCTGTCGCACTGTGATGTTTTATTGAAAACGGAGAACTCTTCAATAGTTTCCTTTCGGAAATATTTCTTAGTTTCCGGACACCAGCACCTGACACGTATTTCAGCTTGAACTGTTGGGGAATAACATTGAAAGATTAACTTACAATCCATGGTTCTGCACAAAAATAACTAGAAAAAAAGCTAGACGCCCAGAATTCCTGCAAAACCTTACTATAACATGCACATTAAACTGTTATTAATGTCTTACCTCCACTCAGTTGAATACAAACTACTGCAAGCAGCAGCAGAAGAAGGGCTTTGGGTAAAAATGCCATAACTTGTTTGCTAGTAAAATAATTAAAAAAGAAATGCAAACGAGATCAACTCCAATGGTTTGATGAGCTTTCAAAGAAAGTAGCAAGTGCTGCTGGAGCTGTAGTGAAAGTGTGAAGAGTGAAGCCTCTTCTCTGGGTTTTATAGTCCACCAAAGGGAATCCCACTTCCACACCATTTCCCAGCAATCATGCAGTTTACTAAACCGGAATTTCCAAATCTCTACCAAAGCAGGGAGTGAGGGAGTAAGTGCAAGTGAGAGAGAGTGGGGGGAAAAGATATTGAGTGAAAACACCATTTTAAAGAAATGCAGGATAGAAAAATAAAATTGACTTTTTGAATTGCATATAATTATATATTATATATTTACAGAATGGCTCTCTCTATATATATATAAAACATTGCGTCTATGGAGAGTCCCTACAAAGATAGCAAACCAGACTCTCTCTCTCATATATCTGTGTGTCAGGACACAAATGTGTATAATGACATGGGTATGACATAGGTATTACAAAAAGAGGTGACTTATGAGGACATTACCCCATGTCTCCACTTTTCAAAAGGCTTATAAATCATACAGAATGAGTTTTTGTGAGAAAGTAAAAGTGTGCACAGTTTCCTGTGATGGTTAGGTTTAGGGGTAGGGGGATAGAAAATACAGTTTGTACAGTATAAAAACCATTATGCCTATGGAATGTCCCCACAATTCACAAAAATGAATGTGTGTGTGTGTGTGTGTGTGTGTGTGTGTGTGTGTGTGTGTGTGTGTGTGTGTGTGTGTGTGTGTGTGTGTGTGTGAGAGTGTGTTCATATATATATGAGCTAAAAATGTATACAAATGTTTTTTATACATTTTTATTGGTTTTACAAAGTTTCAAGTATTTGCACACAAACCATTGAATTAAAAGGCTTATTAGATCATGCATCAGCATAAATTCAGTCCAAACATTTAACCTGTAGCGTTTCTTAGACCTGAAAAGTATATTCTTCATGGATCACATGTATTGTGTATCTCAATTACCAAAACCAATGACTCAACATCAGAAGCATGATGCATATCAGTGTCAGAGCACAGGGACACTGCTGCTGTCTGGCATGTTGAGGCATGCAGATACCTCATAACCATGTGTCTGACAGAAGCAACCCTATGCCTTTGGGATTTTCAGGAGATTTGGTGTAATTTTCCTAAGTACATTAAATACAAAATACTCATATCGTACAGGGATACATTTAATCCAGAAACATTTTTGTTATTCTTTTTTTCTTTATCATCATAATCATTGGTTTGCTAGACTTTAAACCTTATCACTTTTAGAAGAACAGGTTCTATATGGAACCTTAAAGGGTTCTGACAGACGCTTCATTTATAGAACCTTTTAGGGGTTTCCATCATGGAATCATTTTATGGACAATGTTTTAATCAGTGTTGGGTGGTAATGCATTACAAGTAATGTATCGGATTACTTTTTTCAAATAACTAGTAAAGTAATGCATTACTTTTAAATTTACAACAAAATATCTGAGTTACTTTTTCAAATAAGTAACGCAAGTTCTGTCATGACAACTCTCGGAGTGTTTGGCATGGTAATGGATATGACAATGTAAATATATTTGGTCTTGGCGGAATAGATCTGCTACGCTGCTGCTGCTTAATTGCTGCTGCTGCTGTTGATTATTGTTATTGCTGCTGCTGCAGAGCAAGTATGGGACTTGTACTGCCAATACATACACGACACGCTGCTGTGAGCAAATAAGACATGCTGCTGCTGTACAATATAGCGTACATGAATAATCGTAGTGGATCTATACAGGTGGAGCTGGGGAAGGTGGAGGGTTTCTGAAGCACGCTGCGCTACTAAGCAATGCTAACTCATGTATTTAAAGATTAAGCACGCAAGCTCATTGGCTACTAATACAGCAGGAACCAATCATCTGTGACCTATAGATAATGATGTGATAATTAGCAGGTTGTGTTAAAGGACCTATTAGCCTGCGCCATCTAGAGTTTCATGCCAGAACTTTGTATTTACTGTTTTTCCATTTATAGACTGACACCTCTCTTGTTTGAATGTTGAGAGATATCGAGTAAGTTCAGAGGCGTTGTGTGCTCTGTGTGAACATGATGGTTATTGTAGTTCTAGACTGAATCTGAGCATTTACTCATCTCACTTGCACAAACACAGATTCAGTGTTCCTCAAAATGACTAAAAACAGTAAAAAGCTAACTCAGAATATTACAGAAACCTGCAATAATTAAATTTGATTAATTACACAAATATGCTTTATGTATTTAATCTCACTTTTGCTGCTGACCTTTGATAATCCAATTCAACCCTATGAATAAGCAAATTACTTAAGTTAAACATGATATTTGTGTTTCATTTGTTTTGTTTTTTTATTGCTGAAGATAGCGTTGAACTTCTCCTGTGTCCTATTCTTCTTTAATCCAGAATGGCAGCACAGTAGAAAGGTTTGTTTGAGCTGCGCCCTCTACTGTACCGGTGTGAATTTGCATTTCCTTCAGCCTGAGGCTGAAGCCTTGTTTAAGCCTCGTTTACACTGCACGCGTGTGCGGCGCGTTACGGCTGCGACGCGGCTACCGGAGCTGATTCGCGGCCACTCTAGTCAATGCTCGTGTTTACACCAGCTGCGCTGCGGTGCGTTTGAGAAGCATCCCAGAAGCGGCTCGCCGCGCCGCTTCTCTAAAGATAGGTGCGTCGCCTATTTTTGACGGACGCCGCGTCCAAGACGCGCAGCTCAAATACAAAATAAAGTCAAAATAATCACCCTGTGTAAACTCCTGGTCATATTTCACATTAGTAGGAGGCCAGAAACTGACGACAAAAGATTCGAAGTTGAAAAACTTGAAATTTCTTTGTTTTTGTTGTCCATAACTGGAATTTTATGTGTATTAACTTCATCTGTATGGCTACAGCAAAATAAAGTATGGCATAGCAATAAACACAATAAAACCGGACAAAATATAACAATTTAGCCATTAAAAACATGAAAAAAATCAACGAAAACAATATTAGACAGGCAAATCTCGTGGTCTCGCGAATCCAGCCGCTTCGCTTCTGAAATGCTTCTGGTGTGAGTTGACACCGCTCAGAGGACGGAACAAAACCTTGCCGGAGCCGTAAAGGCTGATTTATACTTCTGCGTCGAGTGTACGCCGTAGCTACGGCGTAGGTTGTGCGCAGCACACGTAGCATACGACGTAGCCTGACGTGCACCTCTTCAAAAATATAACAACGTGTCAATTCTACGTGGACCGCAAGCGCTCTGATTAGTCTGCTAGAACCCCTCCCAACTGGCGCGGAACACTCGGAGAAGAGCAAGCACTTTCAACTTCACTATGAATGAAAAACACTCTGTTTCAGAGGACACATACAGTCAAACTGCAACAAAAGTCATTACCTATTTGCCGCTTCTCTGCCGTTTTTGTTTGTAAGTTTCTCTGACAACGTACATGACAAGCTGTTTCTTCTTCGGCTTTTGTTTTGATACTCAACATGACCGCGGACACTGCCTCCTAGTGGTCTGCATGCACGTCGACGCGGACAACGACACAGAAGTATAAATGAAAACAGACACATAGCCTACGGCGCAGAGGCTCCGGCGTAGGTCCGACGCTGAAGTATAAATCAGCCTTTACGGCTCCGGCAAGGTTTTGTTCCGTCCTCTGCGCGTTGTCAACTCACACCAGAAGCATTTCAGAAGCGAAGCGGCTGGATTCGCGAAACCACTAGATTTGCCTGTCCAACGTTGTTTTCGTTGATTTTTTCATGTTTTTAATGGCTAAATTGTTATATTTTGTCCGGTTGTTGTCCGGTTATTGTGTTGATTGCTATGCCATACTTTATTTTGCTGTAGCCTACAGAGGTCAACTCACACCAGAAGCATTTCAGAAGCGAAGCGGCTGGATTCGCGAGACCACGAGATTTGCATGTCTGACGTTTTTTTTCATTGATTTTTTTCGTGTTTTTAATGGCTAAATGGTTATATTTTGTCCGGTTTTATTGTGTTTATTGCTATGCCATACTTTATTTTGCTGTAGCCTACAGATGAAGTTAATACACTTAAAATTCCAGTTATGGACAACAAAAACAAAGAAATTTCAAGTTTTTCAACTTCGAATCTCTTGTCGTCAGTTTCTGGCACCGTAGTGATGTGAAATATGAGCAGGAGTTTACTCTGACTTTATTTTGTATATGAGCTGCGCGTCTTTGACGCGGCGTCCGTCAAAAATAGGCGAGGCGCCCATCTTGAGCGACGCTTCTCAAACGCACCGCGGCGCGGCTGGTGTAAACAAGAGCATTGACTAGAGTGGCCGCGAATCAGCTCCGGTAGCCGCGTCACAGCCGTAACGCGCCGCACACGTGTGCAGTGTAAACGAGGCTTCACTTAACACATTATTTTCCATAAAAAGTAAGTAATGAAATTACTTTTTTTAAGGGAGTAAAGCAATATTGTAACACATTACTTTTAAAAGTAACTTTCCCCAACACTGGTTTTAATTAGTTAATTTTCTTTTAATTATTTTTAATTAAAATGTACGTTTAATTAATAACAATTAATTCAAATTAAAAATTAATTTAATGAAATTAAATGATTGCATAACACTCTCATGTATTGTGCAATCATTTAAGACATTTATTCTTAGAACCTTTTTGGCATAAAGGGTTAAAATTTGAGTCAATAACCCTGAACCCCACTGAACATAGTGTTTTTGTCCAAAACTGTATGTTCCCATTTCTCAAAATATCTTTTATAATCCAATTTATCTTTTATAAAATCATACAGGTTTGTAATGACATGAGGGAGTAAATGATGACAATGTTAATTTTTAGGTGAACAATCCCCTTTGCCCAAACAACCAAACTGCACACAGTGCTAACCTCAATGAATAATTATGTGTTTAGTTTCTTCATTTAAGGGAAACAGTAAAGAATATGGATGCCAATGTCCAGCAGAGATGGCCAAAGCAAGATTTAAACCACGCTATGAGAAAGCATGATGAGTAAGTTGTTGTGACCCATTTTAGAAGCTTGTCTTCCAGATAGGTGATGAGGCAAGAGACAAGAATGCAGGGACAGAAAGCACATGTTGTCCTAAATTACTGTAACTGTCCCTTATACTGCACTTGTCACTTGTCATTTATGATTATGTATATCCTTTGTATTTATTGTTTTGTATTTATTTGTTGCTTACATTTAATTCCTCCATACAAACACAATGGTTCAAAAGTTAGGTCTTTTTTTTTTCTTTTTTTTCCTTTTTTTTTTTTCTGAAAGAATTGCCTTTATTCCGCAAGAATGCATTAAATTGGTCAATAGTGACCAAACTTTTGAATGGAAATGAACTGAGTCTAAACTGAACCAAGCTAAACCTGCTTCTGTCTCTCATCCCATCATGCATCATTATTATACACATCTACCTGTTCATTAAAAGCACCAGTGCAAAAATTTCCCATTGCAGCATTTTTTTTTTTTATAAGAGCCTGTTAAATGACGCATTGTTTATTAGGGGGGAAAAAAACTACAGAGCTCACTTAATTGCATAGAGAGACTTGTTGCAGACACATCAGACATATTTTGCAGAGTCACTCTGAAAGCAAAAAATTCTAATTGTTTATACATTAATATGCAAGATTCCCAGAATGTAGATGGAGGAGGAGGATATGCCATTGCCACAAAAAAAAAAAAAAAAAAAAAAAAAAGAACTGGGAAGGACGCCATTCATAAGCCGTTCCTGGGAAGTCATGATCAACTCATTTGCCCAGTATGCAGACAGGTTATTATGTGGTCCAAAAATCCCCTTACCATTGAAGCAGAGGATCCAAAAAAACAAGAGAGACACATAATGTGGATAAGCTGACAATATTAAAACTATGCAAAAATAAGAAGAGATAGACATGTTTGAAGCTAGGTTAGTTAAATCTTTCTTTTTTCTCTCTCTTTTTTTTCCTTTTTGGAGCACAGCTAGTCAGAAAGCACCAAATTGCGAAATACCCTGGCTGCCTAACTGCTCTTCCTGACCATTTAACTCTATCACTTACTTTTTCTAAGCAAGCTTGTTTACATTGTTGGTAGCTTCTTGTACACACTAAGCTCTTATCACAGTGTGTGTTGCAGTGATTCAGTCCAGAAGGATTGTGTAAGTTTTGTAAAGCTGCCTGGCAGTAACCCGACATTCTTTTTGAGTTAAATAAATCATGGCTAGCGTGTCTGAGAAAAACAGCGGCTTAGGGGAAATCGAAACCTAACTAGTTTGTGTTTATTAGAACATGCTGAGTGTAATTGCTTTCTTCTGTTCATGCTATAACTCTTTTTGCATTTTGTGCATAGTCATTTAATGCAAAATTTTCAAATCGTTTGTATTATTATTTTACATTCAATGACATTCAGGTTAATTTTTACTACACATTTACATTTGTGATATTATGCTTCAATAGCTGATCAGACCTGCTATTAAATAGCAACCATTTAAACAGTAAAATTATATCAAAAGTTTATGATTGGTAAGATTTTTTGTAATGTTTTTGAAAGATTAAAAAGTCACTTATGCTCAGCAATGCTGCATTTATTTGAAACAAAATACACACCCACACATTTTTTTTTCCTGTATTGATGAATGGAAAGCTTAAAAGAACAGCATTATTTAAAAACACAGACTTTTGTAACATTATTATGTCTTTACTGTCACTTTTGATCAATTTAATGTATCCTTTCAGAATAAAAGTGTTAATTTCTTTTTAAAAAAAATCATACTAATCCCAAACTTTGAACTGTTGTGCATATATACTGAAAAGCAATAATTCTTGAAGCAACAAAAATGGAATAGGTAAAGCAAAAAATGTCTAACCATTTGGTATTTTTTATTTACTACTTGATATTTATTAAAGGGGACCTATTGCCTCTTTTCACAAGATGTAATATAAGTCTCTGGTGTCCCCACAATGTATTTTTGAAGTTTCAGCTCAAACTACCAGACACAGATCATTTATTATAGCTTGTCAAATTTGCCCCAATTTGGGTGTGAGCAAAAACACACCGTTTTTATGTGTGTCCCTTTAAATGCAAATGAGCTGCAGCTCCCGGACACTTTCCAGAAGAGGGCGGAGCTTTAACAGCTCGCGCTTCGGTTGCTCAACAACAACAAAACTGGAGAATCTCACGCAGCTAAAATGATGATTGTCAGTAACGGTGTTCAGCCTTACATTGTTCAAACCGGAGTCGAACACTGATGGAGAGACTCAGTTACAACTTTTAGAATGCAACTGGACGTTTCTGAATGGTTAGCGGATAAATATGCTGGCCTTTGCAAATAAACATAGCATTTTTAATGTCTTGTCTTTACAGAAAACAATGAAGACAATCACCTTTTGCACTGTTCTTTACAAATATGTGGTTATACAGTATATAAACAATAGACGACAGACAACCTTTATGATTACTGCAGCACATTCATGAGGCTGTGACTACTACTCATCATATCATGCACACGTCTTCCGGGCTGGTCTGAATCAGTTGCACTTGTGCAAACAGCCAGTCCAGAGGGTCCTGGTTTGAACTCGCCGGGACTTTTGAGTCTGTCAAAGTTAGTGATATGTTGTCAGGTCCACTGAGAGCCCAGGGCTTATGTGCCAGGACAGAACTGGAGGTGGCCAATGACATGCTGGGGTATTTGGCCATGCGTAGCAGGGACAGACGGGAGCCCTGGAGGGGCCCGCTGAGAGGGTAGGTCGGTTGGGACAGCTCTCGTACGGAGTCTATGTAGTCATCCAGACTCTGCTGAAGCTCACTCTCCTGGAGCTCTTGAATCGTAGGGAGAAGATCCACAGAGGTCAGCAGCCTCCTGGGCTTCATGCTGGAACTGAGAGAGCGAGTTAAATAAACACTGGATTCAAGCCTGATTGATTTATTTCAAATTTTAAACTGCTTACACACATTTTCAAAATGTAGCCTCTTTTTTTTTTTTTTTTCAAAACTTTACACACAATTCCAAGAATTGCACACACAAAATGCAAAATGAAGCACTGCAAAATATCACAAACACATATCAAAAGCAAACATTTGTCTTTGCCATAATGTTCTATTTTTGGATATATCATCTACACAGTTATTCAAAACAATACATCAACCATGTGAAACAATGGTTGTGTTTCTAAAAGGAAATCAAGATACTTCCTGTTAGATAATTGTGTGTGTTACATAGAGAATTGTTTGTTGTGTTTTGCAAAAAGTGTTTTATGAAATTGAAGGCCGAGAATTAGTGTAAGTTTTTGCAGATTTGGTGTGTGGTTCTGGTGTTTGTGTGTCAGGTTTCAGTAATTGTGTGACAAGTAAGGATTTTGTGTGTAGAAGTTGAAAAAAAAAAACAAAAAACTGTAATTACCAGAAAAATAAAACATGAATACATGCTGATAAAATTCCTCTAACATTAATATTTAGTTTCCTGATCTTGCTCAGCAGTGAATCAGAGTATCCATATCATCAGGAGTTTTATTTGAAATGTTTCCGGGCTGTACTGAGTTCCTAGGATTTCCAGCCCTGTTATATTTGTTTAGCTGTTTTAATGGTTTGATTTTGGCACATTACTTCTCTTTTATCAACTGATTGGGGGAGACAGGAGTGACTGCAACAGACTGAATCCCTCCTTTAATTCCAAACAAACCAGAGTGATCATATTTAATCAGCACATGCTCACTAAAGTTCTGTCTGTCTGTCTATATTATATTGTCTAGGCGTTTGTCTATACTGTTAATAGTGCATGTGTGTATGTTTTTAAATATGTAATTTAAACATATTATACATGTTATACCTTTACTTATACATATGTTTTACATGTTAATATTTCTTTATAATCTTACACTACAACAATAATAATAAAAATAAAAACGTCCGTCTTGAGTGTTTATGTCCAGATCTCTGCTCAGAGGACCAGCTTCACGATCAGGTGAGTGTGTCTGGTGTTCTGCTGAGGATTTACCACATTTAGTGCCTTTAAATCCTCTGGCATCAAGAGCAAATGTACTAAAAATAAGCAAAGGAAACCCATGGCTTTAGTGTGTGTGTTGTTTCTCATGGATGTGATTTTAACAACATTTGTTACCTGCTATACAACCCTCTGATCTACTTATTATATATCAGTCATATAATTTGTTTTTGTATCATATTTGCTCCTCTGATTTGCATTTCACTTCACTTGACATATATCTCAGTACAAGAAGTGTTGTTCCATATTTGTTGAGTCTTAATATTTGTTTTGAATATAGTAGCTAATACATGCTTTGAGTCTTTTTCTTCCTTTATACTAGACTGACTTCCATTTGAACTAAGTTAGTTCTAGTTTTAACAAGTAAGATGAAATATTTTCTTTTCTTTTTTTCATGATTCAGTGAAGATGATTGCGAAACACTTTTCTGAATTTGTGCCATCTCTCTTTCATCATCTAGACATATTCCCACATTGCAAACAATAGATCCTTGGTTCGGATGATTAAAAGACACTTGACTGTTATCTAAACACTGCTATATTCCTTCAGGGTTTTAATGCATGTTGTTACGTGCAGAGCAGGTACTAAAGTTCAGCAGGTTACTGTGAATTAAACATTTTCTCACACCTGTGGCTCAGAGGAAACATCTAATAAGCATTTATAAGCATAATAATTGCTTTTTATTGCCAAAGTGTGAACTAGAGACCACGGAACCCAACGCAACAGAGTGCGGCGCGGGACGAGATTTGATGGCCGCGTAGGGGCGCTACTCATGCGCGGGTTACGGAAGAATCAAATGATTCGTGGGACTCCTGCAAAATAGAAATATCTAAACATAAAATATCTAAAAACAAATAAACTGTTATTCATATATTGCAAAAAACAATAAGAGCAACTTATATAAAATAAAAACGATTTACAGTTGCAAACATATGCGAGATTCTATTTAGGGATTCGAGTGCGTAGCACGTGGGCTCGCCCTGAGTACGAAATGGCTCATAACTCCTGAACCGTTAGGCCCAGGCTCAAGTGTCATATATCATTGGAATCCTTGGCTCAAGGCGGATTCGCTCATCAAAATCCGATTGTCAAAATCCAGGTGAAATTTTTAGGGTACTTTGGGTTTTTTGAAAAAACTACTTTTGCGAACTAGTCCTAGGTTTTTCACCCGATCGGAACCAAACCAGTGCAGAAATGTTCTCTGGAGTCTGAATATCAAAAGTTATAAAAAAAAAAAAAAAGTGAAAATTTTGGTTCACGGTCACTAAGGGGCACCAAAACGTACGATGTGGGCGGAGTCACTTCTACTAAAATGGCTATAACTCGAGAAAGAAATTAGATATTTGCGCCAAACTTGGTACACATGTATATGGGTTCAATCTTTGGTCACGATAAAAAGAAATCGTGTTGATTGGACACTAGGTGGCGCTATAACTTGAAAAAAACTTGAAAACAGCTGTAGTTATGCAACCGTTAGTCCGATTGACTTGAAATTTGGTATGCAGTGTCTTGGTCCAAGGGGGCAGGAAGGTCTCTGAGGACATTGGCGTATCTCAAAAAACATGGCCACCATCAGCCAATGAAGTTTGAGCACCTATTAGACAAGGTTAACGGAGGCCGATCGGAACGAAACTTGATGGGCATGTTCGACTCATGGTCCTAGAGGTCTGTAAGAATTTTGAAAAAAAATCGTCCACAAGTTGGCACTAACAAGTTTTACACCTCAGTAATCACGTGGTGTTTCACAAACCCACACAAAATGCATATCATTTGATAGACCTCCTCATGCCTCAAAAACATACTTTTGCGAACTAGTCCTAGGTTTTTCACCCAATCGGAACAAAACCAGTGTAGGACAATTCTATGGATTCTCTAGATAAATGATTATTAAAAAAAAAGTTGAACTAGAGACCGCGGGACCCAACGCAACAGAGTGCAGCGCGGGACGAGATTTGATGGCCGCGTAGGGGCGCTACTCGTGCGCGGGTTACGGAAGAATCAAATGATTCGTGGGACTCCCACAAAATAGAAATATCTAAACATAAAATATCTAAAAACAAATAAACTGTTATTCATATATTGCAAAAAACAACAAGAGCAACTTATATAAAATAAAAACGATTTACAGTTGCAAACATATGCGAGATTCTATTTAGGGATTCGAGTGCGTAGCACGTGGGCTCGCCCCGAGTACGAAATGGCTCATAACTCCTGAACCGTTAGGCCCAGGCTCAAGTGTCATATATCGTTGGAATCCTTGGCTCAAGGCGGATTCGCTCATCAAAATCCTATTGTCAAAATCCAGGCCAAATTTTCAGGTATTTTGGGTTTTTTGAAAAAAATACTTTTGCGAACTTTTCCTAGGTTTTTCACCTGATCGGAACCAAACCAGTGCAGAAATGTTCTCTGGAGTCTGAATATCAAAAGTTATAAAAGAAAAAAAAAAGTCAAAATTTTGGTTCACGGTCGCTAAGGGGCACTGAAATGTACAATGTGGGCGGAGTCACTTCTACTAAAATGGCTATAACTCGAGAAAGACATTAGATATTTGCACCAAACTTGGTACACATGTATATGGGTTCAATCTTTGGTCACGATAAAAAAATCGTGTTGATTGGACACTAGGTGGCGCTATAACTTGAAAAAAACTTGAAAACAGCTGTAGTTATGCAACCGTTAGTCCGATTGACTTGAAATTTGGTATGCAGTGTCTTGGTCCAAGGGGGCAGGAAGGTCTCTGAGGACATTGGCGTATCTCAAAAAACATGGCCACCATCAGCCAATGAAGTTTGAGCACCTATTAGACAAGGTTAACGGAGGCCGATCGGAACGAAACTTGATGGGCATGTTCGACTCATGGTCCTAGAGGTCTGTAAGAATTTTGAAAAAAAATCGTCCACAAGTTGGCACTAACAAGTTTTACACCTCAGTAATCACGTGGTGTTTCACAAACCCACACAAAATGCATATCATTTGATAGACCTCCTCATGCCTCAAAAACATACTTTTGCGAACTAGTCCTAGGTTTTTCACCCAATCGGAACAAAACCAGTGTAGGACAATTCTATGGATTCTCTAGATAAATGATTATTAAAAAAAAAGTTGAACTAGAGACCGCGGGACCCAACGCAACAGAGTGCAGCGCGGGACGAGATTTGATGGCCGCGTAGGGGCGCTACTCGTGCGCGGGTTACGGAAGAATCAAATGATTCGTGGGACTCCCACAAAATAGAAATATCTAAACATAAAATATCTAAAAACAAATAAACTGTTATTCATATATTGCAAAAAACAACAAGAGCAACTTATATAAAATAAAAACGATTTACAGTTGCAAACATATGCGAGATTCTATTTAGGGATTCGAGTGCGTAGCACGTGGGCTCGCCCCGAGTACGAAATGGCTCATAACTCCTGAACCGTTAGGCCCAGGCTCAAGTGTCATATATCGTTGGAATCCTTGGCTCAAGGCGGATTCGCTCATCAAAATCCTATTGTCAAAATCCAGGCCAAATTTTCAGGTATTTTGGGTTTTTTGAAAAAAATACTTTTGCGAACTTTTCCTAGGTTTTTCACCTGATCGGAACCAAACCAGTGCAGAAATGTTCTCTGGAGTCTGAATATCAAAAGTTATAAAAGAAAAAAAAAAGTCAAAATTTTGGTTCACGGTCGCTAAGGGGCACTGAAATGTACAATGTGGGCGGAGTCACTTCTACTAAAATGGCTATAACTCGAGAAAGACATTAGATATTTGCACCAAACTTGGTACACATGTATATGGGTTCAATCTTTGGTCACGATAAAAAAATCGTGTTGATTGGACACTAGGTGGCGCTATAACTTGAAAAAAACTTGAAAACAGCTGTAGTTATGCAACCGTTAGTCCGATTGACTTGAAATTTGGTATGCAGTGTCTTGGTCCAAGGGGGCAGGAAGGTCTCTGAGGATATTGGCGTATCTCAAAAAACATGGCCACCATCGGCCAATGAAGTTTGAGCACCTATTAGACAAGGTTAACGGAGGCCGATCAGAACGAAACTTGATGGGCATGTTCGACTCATGGTCCTAGAGGTCTGTAAGAATTTTGAAAAAAAATCATCCACAAGTTGGCGCTAACAAGTTTTACACCTCAGTAATCACGTGGTGTTTCACAAAACCACACAAAATGCATATCATTTGATAGATCTCCTCATGTTGAACAACTTTGCTTCAAGAACCTATATTGTCAATTAAATCATTCATTAATTATTCACAAATATGTGAAAAACATACTTTTGCGAACTAGTCCTGCTTACTTTTTTGTTTTTGGCTTGGTTAAATATTCACATTCTTCATGCTATCTTTTGCAGGAAGAGAAGCTATTTTATCCTATTGCATGATCATTTGATGTTTTCACTTAAGTTTTGTAGAATATTGATGTGGTTACAGAAGTCAATTTATTTATTTTTTTTGTTATGTGCAAATGTAACTGTAGTTTTAATGTTGTCTTTGTAAATAATGACTTTCTCACATGGCCACGGAGGAGAATCGGAGGGTCACATTCAGCAGACAGACACCAACATACTGTTTTTTTTTTATTATTTCAACAAATGACAACAAAAAATCAAACCCATAGAAGCTTGTGAACAATTTTGAAGTGGCTGCGTGCAAGTTATGCTCATTCACAAGCCCAATGAGAGTCATACTCGCAAATGTAATGTTAATTATTGAACCATAAAACTTTCAAAAACACTCAGCTATGTGATTATTTTATTGAGTGATAGGCAGTGGGTTTAATCAGTGACATTATTAGATTTGCTCTACGGCGTCTCCCTGTCACCTCCTCAACCTGCTTCCCTTAGTGTTTTTATACACAGAAAGGCGAAATTGTACTACACCTTCCAGTTTTTTCCCTGAACGATGATGCGAGTTCTCTGGAAATGCACTGAGCTCAAGTCTCTAAACACTAATACCTCTCCATAAAGTTAGATCATCCAGAACATCCAGTCAGTGACATGTATTTCCCGACTGAAAACTTGTGGTGATTTATAGCTGACCTTGGTGCTTATATTGGTATTCTTTATTGTAATTAAGCTCTAACGAAAGTGTAAAATGTTTCAGGGAAATCATAACCTAGTTCAACACTCACTTGCAAGGAAACTTTACTCAGGCTACTTCGAAATCGGAGGGTCACATTTAGCGGACAGACACCGACACACTGTATTTTTTTTTTTTTTTTTTTTTTTTATTCATCACCACCTGAACCTTCTTCCCTTAGTGTTTGTACATGTAGAAAGGAGAAAAATGTATTACACCATCCAGTTTTTTCCCTGAATGATGATGTGAGTTCTTATTGCAATTCTCGATTCTGCATGAATCACCTACAGTGGCGACATTTTTCACAATCACGACAGAAAATCAAAAAACGTCATTGGCAGAAAGGCAGTGCGATATAAACAAATCAGACTAGAACTGAACGCGGCGTGACCGCAGCTTTACATTCTCTATATCTACCGCCTCGATAGCAGGCAGACTTTCAATTCAGAAAAATCACTCCTCTTCATAACAGAAAGAATCATGTCATATTTTACTACATATAGTTCTTCATTTTAATCCTGGCATTACTATTAGGATTGTCATGCGATTAAACAAATAATTGAATTAAATTAGATGATTTGTGTGTTAAAAACAGTTCAACTCTTGAAAACACATCTCAAGACTTATTCTGTTTAATTTTTAAATGAATGCATTTGTTGAGAATTTATTATGTTGTTTTTATATAATTAATTGTACTAACACTTTGAACCTGAAAGTGATAATTTAATATAATAATATTCAATTAAATCCTTTTTTTTTATTATATTTATTTACTAATTTAATAATTAAAACTGAGTGTTATAGTTGATTTGCAAGCTTTTTAAATGCTTATTAAACTTGATAATCCAATAATGACTACATGTGTAGTCAAATATAGTGCTCAGTCATTACACATATAATAACAGTGACTTCTGCCTTTATCTCTGAGTTTGAACAGAAATGAGGCAGGAAAAGGGAATTTGCTCACAGTTCTGGATTAGACCATGCATGTAGAAAAATCTCAAAATATGAAGATCATATGGAGAAGTATTTCACAACAGGAAGGAGAAGCAGCCAAATGATTAATGCATGACACATCTGGTGTTGACATCACTCATGACATCTGACGTCACTCGACATGCTTAGATCATATTAAGACCTTCACTATTACTGTGTCTTGGTTCTGGTAAAGGATCATAACACATGGGAGGAATTCATAATTCTGTGGAAATGCTCTGACCTCAAGTCTCTGGACACTAAATACTTCTCCATAAAGTTAGATCATAAACATCCAGTCAGTGGGTGCGCAGACATGTATTTCTGGACTGAAAAGTGATTTACTGTTGACCTTGGTGCTAATATTGCTATTCTTTATAATTAAGCTCTAAGGAAGTTTCAGGGAAAGCATAACCTAGTTAAACACTCACTCGCAAGGAAAGTTTGCTCAGGCTACTTCTATGATGAATCACTAAAACATCACTATCAGCTGTTAAATCCATTCCAGAGGATTCAAGGCTAAGTGTTTAGGTTCGAAATGAAAAATTAATCTTTTTCACACTGACATCTAGAGGATATATAATATAATATAATATAATATAATATAATATAATATAATATAATAAAGCAAAATCACAAGCCTGATATTTTAAAGTTAATAATGAGTAACTTTTTAGAGGTTGAATGACTCACTCGCTTGTTTCATTCTTAAATGAATGTGTTAAATGAATGTTTTTGATTGAATTGTTTGAAGGAATGAAGCCACACTCATAAAGTTTCGCTCCTGAATGAACCAGAGAATGAACTGGTTTCTGAATGAGTGTTTTTGAACAAATTGGATGAATTCATTATTTAGGCCTATAGACTGTCTGACACTTATTGGCTTAAAGTCAGCATGAAACAGAAGTTGTGATAGTCTTTTCTTTTTTTTTTTCCTGTGACAAATATCTGAATGAAACAGCTTCTTGAGCAAGAAAATGAAGGATGGGACTTGATTTTGTCCATGGGGAATTGATTGGATGGTTGTGTTTTGCTATTGGTGGATCTCATGTGAGTGACAGGTTGGCCCGCCCTCACGCCAGTAAACATGTCATCAGAAGAGATGACACTGCAAGAGGGACAGGAAGTTATTTTGATTAAAGATTATGAGGGCACATGCATTTTTTATTATATATATATTACATTCTGCAATATTCCATATAAAATAACAAGAACTGTTAATGTTTTAATTGATTTCATGGTGACTTTAACCATGTAATGTGCAGAAAGAGTCAAATGTGTGAAAGAGTCAAAAAGAGTGAAAAGTGCACTCTCATATCAGCACTCTCAGAAAGCTTCTCATCAGAATCGAGGGCCAGAAGTAATCTTTCTATGAATTATGATAGATTACAATTCTGACATATGAATATAAGCATGCAATTCGCATTTAAATTGTATGCATGTAAAACATGATTGCTGATTTAAAGAAGGCTAGAAAGTAGCCTATGAGAGGAGAAGAGAATGGAAGGAAAGCTTTTCAGCATGGGGAATTAAACCTGGAACACTCAAATGGACAAATCAGTAGAGAAAGACCAATGTAGAATATAAATATTTCATGAAGCAGCCAGCAACATGCACACACATCAGTCCACAGGCTTTGATCTCCATCTGCAGCTTTGTAGGAACAGAGATACAAACGCTTTTGCTTAGACAGAGGAGGCTGGAACTAAAAGAAGGAATACTTCTGATTTTATTCCAATTCCCACAGTCGACACTCCAACTGCATTGAAAGAGATTTAGTTTCTGAGACGTTATTAGACATAAAAAACATCTGCTATAATTGCGTGTTTATCTGATTCTTGTACAGCTGTTTGATGTGTGGATGAGATGAACTTGGCCTTTGTTTACCTAGACAGCATTAATCACAGACAAACAACATGGCTGCTACCCCTTTCACTTTAAAAAATGAATCATCAGTCCTGTAATTTTCATTCAAATAAATTAAGGTGATAATTAAAAATAGTGTATATTTTGTTGAAACAATTGTGGTTCAGTGTATTGTAGAAAATATTGAGAACATTTCACTAATAAAATCAAGAAACACATTTTCCTAATTTTTTTATGGAAACTTTGTTTACCATTGTGCAGAAGAGCAGAGCTTACATGGTTAGGTTGTGGATAACTGCATGTGTTGATACTTTAAAGCAGTGGTCGCCAACCCGTCGATCGCGATCGACCGGTCGATCTTTATCACTGTTCCAGTAGCTCGCGAAAACAACAGAAATATGAGTGCAAAAATACATTACATTTCTCCAGTCTTTGTACTGTATTTTTGTATTTATTTTCTGTTATTTTCGGAAGCTACTGGGACAGTGATAAAGGTAAATAACCCACATCATGTCCGAGTCTGTAAACGGCCGTAAACAAGAGGCCAGAGACGCTGAAGACGGACGCGAAGAGGAGACAATTCTGTAGCAGGCAGAGCAGCTTACTGTTTACGATGCTTGAAATATAGGAAGAAAATATAAATATTGAATTAGGGGTGAAGGGTTATATGAATGCATCTCTAAAAGGAATTACTGTCTTCAGAAAAAAATCGATGGTAATGGCATTTTATTTTCCTCTTACCTCCGAATAAAGTAGCTAATTATTAGCGCAGTTCAGCTTTGTTTACACAGCGGTAACCAAGGAAACACTATCACTGCTGCTCCATATGCGCCACCTGCTGTCAGAGAGTGAATTTGCGTCTCATTCAGCCTGCTGTTTTTGTTTCAAGCTTTTTTGTGTAGCATATAATTTCACAAAGATAAAGTCAGACCGTTGTGTTTTTGCTTTAAATCTTGAAATTAAATCTCAATTAATAAAAAAAAAAAAAAAAAAAAAAAAAAAACTGCTCATGCAATGTGATAGCATCTTTGTTTGGATTGTGATTAAAAAGCAGTAATAATTTGAAATGGCTATTTTTGTTTATAATAATAATAATAATAATAATAATAATAAATATCTGCAGCCAGTATGAGAATCGGCCAATTTGCTTGTAAAAATAAATAAATAAATCAGAATCTAAATTGGCCACGAAAAAAATACTAAATACAATCTGGGCTGTCTTTTTCTATCAAGTAGATCTTGTCTTTCATAAAGGTCGAGGTCAGGGATCTTGGGCTTAAAAAGGTTGGTGACCACTGCTTTAAAGCATGTTGCTTTGTTTAAATGAACAATAACTTTGTTATTGCCAGTACAATAACAGGTTTGTTCTTACTTGTACTGCATTAACAGAATACAGACTTTTAATTGTACAATGTAACTCAAAGTCAAATATAAGCAGGTAATTTCCATTCACTCTACACTGTAAAAAAAATCCCAGTAAAATTTACGGTAAAAAATCAGCAGCTGTGGTTGCCAAAACTTTACCGTAAAAAATACAGTAGCAATGTAAAAAATTTTTTACAATGAATTGTTATTTTTCACTTCCAAAAACTGTGAATTTAATGGTATTTTACCGTAAAATTACATTAAATGTACCGTTAGATCTATTACAGTTATTCACCGTATATAGTACGGAAACTTTCTGTAAACCAATTGACAGTTTTTTACCGCAGCATTTTTACAGTCTTTTACTGTTAAAATCACGGTCATTTTTTAAAGTGTAAATCACACATAAGATTCAACTTAAAAGAAAAAAGCACATTTCACTAAAAATATTAAATTAATTGTGTCATAGACTCAATAATTTAAGAGATTTTACATTATTTATTCAGGTAGATTCCATTAAAGAATCAAACCTTAAAAACAAACTACTCAAAAATATCATGTGTAATATTGTTACCATATTTTTTTAAGTAAATAGCTCATTACCATGTTTTACAGTGTACAGAACAAAAATATATGGGAATATACTGCAAAATATAATGCAATGTATTACATAGTACATTTCCATATTATGGGAAACTAGTGTATATATTTTTTAATATACTGCAAAGCATTGACCATGTATGGCTATATATTGATACATATAAAATATTTATAAATGAAGACAAAAATAGCATTACATTCATAAAGTTTTATCTTTTATTGTGTACATATATTGCACATACAGGTTCCCAAATAAATGTGAATGTATTGTACACACATATACACACATTCACAGAATAAGTTACAAGAGACTTCTAGTTCCCAGCATGCTTTGCTTCTGACTGTTAAAGTGGAGTAAATGTTAAAATGAAGTGCTGTTTCATGTGTTTTGCTTAATGTTGATATAGGGGGAGATCTGTTAGTGTTTAAAGTTGTGTTATTTTGGAATTTAAAAGTTTTTCTGGTTTGTTTGAGTTTTTGGGGTTACCATTATGCTGAAGAGTAGAGCCTGTGGTTTGGTTTATGAATGGCTGAGCACTATTAAGACTATAAAATAAAAAGCAATGGCTGTGCATGCTATAGCACAGTGATAGTCTCTTTGAAACTTTAGTACATGCAGGTGTGCTTTTTTTACGTAACTTGAAGATATGAATAATTATAAAATATAAGAAATGTGTTATATAATATATTTTACCATATATGTTTATACTGCATGAGTAAATATATCTGCAATATATTATGCATGCAGTACTACATCTGATCACATATAAATCTCTAGATTATGAAGTATGTTACTGAATATAAAATAACATACATTAGTATATATTAGTAAATATCACATATTTTTCAATATATGAAAAGCGGCAATTCCTTAGGTATTATTCAATATATTGTAATATTTACGCAATATATTTTTCTGTATATATCAAATATACTGTTAAATCTTGTAATGTATTGATCATTCATATATAGGGAAATATATTTTCTTTCCATAAGGGACTGCAATGGAAACTTTCACACCTTTACAGCTGGATTTATTTAAGGTTTGTTTAGCCTACAAGAGGGAAAAGATCAACCTAACTTAAAGACACTGATGTAAAACATTATAAACAAATAAAGTGATTATGATTTGGTTTGGAGAAGAGCTCATATTCGCCCTCATCCAGATGTTCACAGTCTCTTCATGGAACTGAATGTTTTAGAGCTCAATATTCTTGGACAAGACAGTTTTGGAGGAGGCTGATACAAAAGCACTCATTTATAAGAGAAGCACAAATTGCCAGCTGTCAGGCGTGTCGTAAATATACAAGTGTTACATGATTTCTTGGATCAAGTTCAGGGTGCATCTATCCAATACAACAAATGTGGTTTTGTTTAATCCAGTGCTTGGTACTAAAACATTTAATAGATAGGTTTACAACACTAGGGTAAATATAAAAATCCTTACTAACTTAATTCTGTACATTTAGCAACTGTATACATACTTTTCAGGCCTGCGTAAAGAAATAAACATATAAAATTAAGTTTAGCCTATAAAATATCCCGTGACTGGCTTTTCCAGACATTCAGATTTGTGGCATAAAAGCAGTCATCAGCTGGAAGATTAGGGTCATGTCTAATTTAGGAGTCACAGTTACTGTAAATAAGACATGGAAAGTTATCCAGGACTGACCTGGGATTATCCTCAGCTTCTGTGATAAATCTGGAAAAGAGCAGTTCAATAGTTTGGCATGTGACCTTTCACTTTGTTGGCAATCGACTTTGTGTAAATGATTACAAAAGGTTATTACTCACACTTAAAGAAAAACAAGATGGAGAGTCATGTTTAAAAATCAAATAATTATTTTAAAGCCACACTGCCATCTAGTGACAACAGTGACATCCTGAACACATCAAACCACCCTAACCACCCTTATTCAGAAAACATGACACCTTGGTGAGACTTGCTCTTACAAGTGCATTTTTCATTGAAACAGAGTTTAGACTTTTTACAGAGAGCATAGGAATATATATTATGGGTTCTTCTTTTCCCCAGAAACCTTTGACAGACCCTTGTTTTTGAGAGTTTGAGAAAACTTCCCAAATTCTAAGCATTGTTTTAAAAAAAGATGTTAGACCAGTTAAGTCCATTCCATCAAGATCCGTAAAAAAAAGGGTGTTGATCGAGGCCCAACTGTCCTCCTTTTCTAAACAATCCACAGGCTACATCTGTCCTGCTGATGTGCCTTTTGTACAAAAGTCTTTGAACGCAGAGTTGTTGCTTTTAGATTACAGGCTATGTCAATAAGTCCTTGTCCTCCTTCACAGATTGGTAGATACAGGACAGCTGCTCTCAGCCAGTGCTGTCCTGACCAAAAAATAAATAAAAAATAAAATAACCAAATGTCTTTGGATATCTTTGATGAGGTTAAAAGGAGGGTCCAAAATGGCACAGTGAAGATGCAATAAGGTTATTTACTATCACTCTTCCTCTATAATTGAGGGAGTAGCCATTTCCAGTACAAGCGTACACATCTTCTCTATCAATCCATCCCAGTTTTCCTTTTTACACTGTAAAAAATCTTGAAAAATTGTGGAAACTATTACATATTGACTTAATAATTGACTTTCAAATAAGTATCCCCATTCTAAAAGATGCATTGTAGTAATATTAAGGTGAAGAGTTAAAATTAAAAATGTATATTCACCTTACATATTTAATTGTTTTCAGTCAGTCTATCATGTCAAAGTGAAAATACTGTGTTGGCTGAATAGAGTACCTCAGAGATGACGTGTTTTTAACTTTACGTGTTTTTAAGCGAGTTAGCAACTTCCGGTTCCATTGCCCTGAAGTCTATGGGTTTTTGCTAAATCACCTGAAATAAGGTCTGTGGTTAACAAAGCCTCTAAATATTTTCACATTTTGATCTATGACATAAAACACAACAGTTATAACCCACTTGTGATTTTTTAAACCTTTATTGTGTCTTAAAAATGGCGGTTGCTAACAAGTTGCTAAAAGGGATATACCCCGCTAGAAATTTTACGTTTCCAGAACATTCTCAGAACGTCCCCACTGGTGTTAAGGACGTTGTCACGTTCCCAGAATGTTCAGAGACGGTCACGATGTGGAGTTCTTTTAAGGTTTGGGGGACATTATTTGGTGGACCTTCACAGAACATTCAAGACATTCTCTGAATGTTTAGGGAAACATACTTTATTTGGAAATGTTCTCAGAACGTCCCTGCTGCCCTTGTCCAAAAGTTGAATTGAAAATTAGAGCTACACTGAAAAAAAATGGAGTAGGATTTACTTGAAAAAGGCTAGTAAATTTACAAAAATTTGCCAAGTAAAAGACTAAACATAATTATTAGTAGCTTTAATTATAGAAATGTTTAAGTTAAGTTTACTTGGGAATTCCCAGTAAACTTTGGGCTTTTTTACTTATAAATCAATTTGGATGTTTATACATTTATTATGATTTATTGCATTTTTTACACAAGAGTCCATCACTGACAAAAAAAAAAAAAAGTTTTTGCACACATATTTAAATCAATTTAACATATGGAATTAAGTAAACTCTACCTAACTAAGTTTGGTAAAATTGACAATGAGTTAAAAGATTGAGTAACTTCTACTTAGCTGAAGTTTTTTTTATAATACATTTTACTGATACGATATACTTTTGAAGTGTATGCTTTCTTGGAGACATCTAAGTAAATAATACAATAGATATAGTGTAGACACCACATGTACATATTAGAAGTACAATGTGGTACCTGAACACAGAGACCTCAATACCTCAATGACGGTAGCCTTCGATGGATCTTTTTTTAGTGTGAATGTGCCATTTTGAGCAGAAAATGAACTCCAAATGTCACAAAATGGCAAGTTACTAAACATAACCACAAAAGCAATGATAAAACAGTGTAAGCTGGAAAACAGCATAAAAATTGACCTCATTAATTATTCAAGGCCCAGTGCATGATGGGGACACTAGTATCAGAAAAGTTGAGTAGTTTTACTTAATTTTATAATGTTGATATTTACACTTTAATTTCTACAAGATTAAATTGAGTACTAACATAGAATAAATCATTCAATTCTTGCCTGAACTAACTTTTTCATGTAAAAATTATATTTGTTTTTTATGTAGCATTTACTTCACCATAAAATAACTTTTTGCAGTGTAAATTAGCTAATAAAAATGTCATGAACTGACAACACCACATGCATGAGCTAAAGTAACTGCTGTATCACTGCATCAACAACTACAGCTACTACAACCTTTAAATACAGCAAAACACAGTAGAACATCAATGTTTCTGGATCATCACTGATTGAAGCACAGGCTCTACTCTTCAGCACAATGGTAACCTCAAAATACTCAAATAACAGAAACAGAATGTTAAACAGATCTCGTACAGATAACGTACAGATCTCTGCATCACTTATTACCAGAGGTGGAGATTCCAGGGGTCAGAAAGTAAAAGTCCTGCCATATTTTTATTCCACCCACTGAAGCATTAATGAGATAAATAAGTGATTAATTGAGTGATGACTGACCATTATTGAAGACACCTGATGATAACAAGCAGAATCACCAAAGGAGAAAATCACAATTTTTAAGTTACCATCATCGAGGTCAGGGTTTGTTTTAGTTGAGCTCTTGATCCTTGACTTTTTAATATTAGATTTTGTTTGGGCAGTTTTAACTGCATTAAAACCAAACAGACAAGCAAAGTTAAAAGATCATCAGGTGTTGTTGGTTATGTTTTTACATAAACATTATTTGATCTGAATCACTGAACTCATTTAGAGCCCAATCTCTGAGTTAGATTTACATTATTGATTACAGCAGAACTGTGATTCTACAGCAGAAGATCAGCTTTTACAATACATTTTTTTTTTTTTTTTTTTTTAAGAGTTCTGATTTTTTTTAAAAAAGCAGAGCTCATTTAAACACACAGACATCAAGAATCATCCTGTGAATCTCAACAGTGGTGGCCATCATAAAGCATGTTGCAGTGCATTCTGGGAGCCACCAATCAAAATTCATCCATGGCTCCCATCATGCATTACTGCATGAATAAATTATGAGCTTAATTGTCTTAGTAATTTCATTTATTCTCACTATTAAAATTTTGCTGTTTTTCTGTGACTTTTTAGTAGCTTGTTTTCTAATGTTCAGAGTTGATCTGTTGATCAGAATATGTTGCTTGTCACCGTCGTTGAGATTCACAGGCTGATACTTGATGTTTGTGTGTGCCTAAAAGAATTTTTTTTTTTTTTTGTGATAAGGACAACTTTTTTAAAAAAAAAAATTCTGTATTGTATAAGCTGATTTTCTGCAGAATCACAGTGCTGCTGTAATCAATAACGTAAATCTAACTCAGAGATTGAGCTCTAAATGAGCTCAGTGATTCAGATCAAATAATGATTTTGAGAAAACATAACCAACACCTGATCATCTTTTAACTTTGCTTGTCTGGTTGGTTTTAATGCAGTTAAAACTGCCCAAACAAAATCTAATACTAAAAAGGCAAGGGTCAAGAGCTCAACTAAAACAAACCCTGACCTTGATGATGGTAACTTAAAAATTGTGATTTTCTCCTTTGGTGATTCTGCTTGTTATCATCAGGTGTCTTCAATAATGGTCAATCATCACTCAATTAATCACTTATTTATCTCATTAATGCTTCAGTGGGTGGAATAAAAATATGGCAGGACTTTTACTTTCTGACCCCTGGAATCTCCACTTCTGCTTATTACAAACCACTCTGACTTTGTTTCTTTCATACAAATCTTCTTAATGAGGTCTTGATATTTTATCAAAATGTATAGATGTCACCGTTATGGAGGTAAGTGCTTGCTTTAGTTGGACTCCTGGGTAGGGTTGCACCAGCCGTTCGTAAGTTCTTTCTTAAATTGGAACGTAAAGTCCACACTAGTGGCTTAGTAACTACTAGCTAGTTTGTAACTAACTCTGTACTTTATTCGGTTGCACCATTTGTTCTTAAGGCAGAACGTAGCTAGTAGCTCGTAAGGTCTCCGTAAAGTAATGCGTAGTCGCATAATATGACGTTTACCTTCAGTTATCCTTCAAATACAGGAGCAGAAGTTGTTGAAATTCCGTGAATTTCAGTTTATCTTTCATTCTGACTTATTTTGCCTCACGTAGCTAACAGTAAAAATAAGTTCCCATTAAATATAATAGCCTACTACTTAATCATAAATGTTTTTATATGTAAATAACATTCAGAAACTGTATTTGAAACTAAATTAATAAGGATCAATAAATAAATACTGAAACAACAAAAACATAAGAAATTACATTTATTGATTATGACTGATTTTATTTGACATGCACAACACGGAGTGATAGGACCGATGCACACAGCGGCGCGCTGTTTAACGGGTTCGTGTTGAAGAGTGTCTAACAAAGTAATCTTTTCACATGATGTTCTCTCTCTTAAAATTTATTTGAGTGTAAATGTCAGCAGCATCATATATGTGTAAAGAATGAAGTCTGTCAGGTAAAACAAGAGCTTATTGATGCAGTTCAGTCAGTCTGCTATTTTATTCCAACCGTTACTCCTGATAGGAGGCTTCCGTAAATATTTAGTGTATACGTAGAGTTACGCTTCAACTAAGTTTAATGGTGCAACACAAAAATATTTAGTAGTGCGTAAGTTGTAACTTAGTGCCCATTTACGTCAAAACTAGTCTACGTTGTAACTTGCGCACAGCTGGTGCAACTGGCCCCTGGCCCTTTATTTTTTTCTCCAACTGCATTTCTAAAGCACATTTATTACAAAAAAGAGCTGATTATTTTATCATCATGCAGTGGACTTATTCACTGATTTCTAAATGTTGTATACATTTTTTTTTGAAGTCTTACAATACATAATATGCTATAATATGAAAATTTTGCTTTGATATTGTGGAAATTTTTATCACTGCAGAAATTATTTTAACAGCATCACGTAGACTCACACAGACATCAAGATTCTGCCTATGATCCTCAACAATGGTGACTAAATTTTCAGATAAACAGATCAACTCTGAGCATCACAAAACAAGCTACTCAGAGGTGTAAAGTCCAGGGGTCAGAGAGTAAAAGTCCTGCCATATTTTTTATTCCACTCACTGAAGCATTAATGAGATAAATAAGTGTTTAATTTAGTGATAATTGAGCATTATTGAAGACACCTGATGATAACAAGCAGAATCACCAAAGGAGAAAATCACTATTTTTAAGTTACCATCATCGAGGTCAGGGTTTGTTTTAGTTGAGCTCTTGTCCCTTGACTTTTTAATAATAGATTTTGTTTGGGCAGTTTTAACTGCATTAAAACCAACCAGACAAGCAAAGAGAGAAAATGATCAGGTGGTGTTGGTTATTTTTCCACATAATCATTATTTGATCTGAATCGCTGAGCTAATTTAGAGTCTAATCTTAATTAGATTTACATTATTGATTATAGCAGCACTGTGATTCTACAGCAGAAGATCAACTTTAATACAATTTTTTTTTTTTTGAAAGTTGTCCAGGCATTGCTGCATGAATAATTTATGAGCTGAGTTGTCTTAGTAATTTTCTTTATTCTCACTATTTAAATTTTGCTGTTTTTCTGTGACTTTTTATTAGCTTGTTTTCTAATGTTCAGAGTTGATCTGTTTATCAGAATATGTTGCATCACCGTTGTTGAGATTCACAGGCTGCTTCTTGATGGCTGTGTGTGTCTAAAATAAATCTTTTTGTGTTAAGGGCAACTTTCAAAAAAAAAAAATTCTGATAAAGCTGATCTTCTGCTGTAGAATCACAGTGCTGCTGTAATCAATAATGTGAATCTAACTCAGAGATTGGGCTCTAGATGAGTTCACTGATTCAGATCAAATAATAATTATGTGAACACATCAACTGCTCATCTCTTAACTTTGCTTGTCTGGTTGGTTTTAATGCAGTTAAAACTGCCCAAACAAAAACTAACATTAAAACGTCAAGAGTCAAGAGCCCAACTAAAACAAACCCTGACCTCGATGATGGTAACTTAAAAATAGTGATTTTCTCCTTTGGTGATTCTGCTTGTTATCATCAGATGTCTTCAATAATGGTCAATCATCACTCAATTAAACACTTATTTATCTCATTAATTCTCATTAAATCTCTGACCCCTGGACTTCCCACCTCTGAAGCTACTAAAGTCACAAAAAAGATTTTTGTTTATTGTCACCATTGTTGTGGTTTACATTTTAAAACAGCATTTTGTATGATCTCTCTTATTTTGTCAATTTTTTTCACATTTTCACAGATTCAGTTAGGGGTTCACAAACTTTTATGTGGTGCTGTATATGTTTTTTGTTTTTCTTTTGGGACAATGATAAAGGACTTCTTTTCCATAGACTGGAGTAAGACCACAGACGTTTCTCTAGGTGTTGCGATCTTTCGTGGTGCTTTATGGCACGTGACAGACCGCTGTAGCGTCTCAGTTTAAGCAGAGTGACCATCTCTTTTGCTTTACTGGTTACAACACGAAAAAAACATGAATGAACATCCGAAGGTACGTTGAAAGATACAGTACAACTTACCGAAATCTGTATCGTCACATGTAATAGATCAATCAGTGTTTCAACCGCAGAAAGGCTTTTGTTTAAAACAGCTTGTAAAAATGTCACATTTAAATCAAAAAAGCCATTCAATGTCCAAAAACTCATTAGTCAGCTACAAAAATGAACTTAGAGAGGAGCATTTTGCTAAATATAATTTAATAATGTTAATAATTTGACATTATTATAAAAATGTCCTTATGTGTAATTTATATGTAAGCTTACAAATCAGTTAGTTTTAACTTTTAATATTATAATGATGTACCAACTCTGGTTCCCTGTATAGTTTACAGCAATAGTTGAGAGATTTTTATTTATTTTATTTTTTTTTTAGCCTTTTACTGTACCTGATAGTCCCCAAATTAATCAATATTGAATCAAAGGTAATCCAAATTGAAATCAAATCGCAAGCTTCTGAAATTGAATTCAATTGTGAAATTTGTGTCAATGCCCAGCCTAGTGTCAATAAATGTTTGTTTTTGTTGTTGTTTTTTACTTGAAGCAAATGTTGTTGTTTTTTCCATTTATTTCCATGTCAGAGTGCACCAGAATGCTTTGTTTACATGTTAAAATCACAAAGATTTTCGCCTGGGGGAGGATACCATCAGTCCCCCCTACAACTATTTTATTTGGAAACGTCACCTTTTTCACCTCTTTTGAGTTTGCAGGTATGAAGATTAAAATGTGAAAAAGAGGTTGGCATTTCCTTGTTATCTGATCAATGGTTTTGTTGGAAAAATCTGACTTGCTTTTTATCACACCAAGAATTAAGGAATTACAAACGTTACATTAGCCTACATGCTGGAGGAACTATGAGATAGAAAAAACCCATCATACACATATATTTTGGCAATGTCCAAAGGTGAATAGTTTTTGGGAGGTTGTATGGTATTTACACTCTACATATAGGCCTATCAAAATCATTTTATATTATATAATCGTTTTATATTTGGGAGATATTAGATGAGGTTGGAAAAGATGACAAATATTTATTTAAGATTTTACTAGTAACAAGTGAAAAGGCAATAACCTGGAAATGGTACAAGGAAGACCCACCTACGAGTGAAGATTGGTTCACTCTCAGAAAATAAAGTACATAATTGTACCTTTAAGGGTACAATGGCTTGTCACTGGGGCTGTACCCTCAAGGGTACAGTTTTTGTACCCTTGTGATTTGTACCTTAAGAGACCAGTTTTGTACCTTTGGTGACAATTTTGTACCTTTATTTAACAGTACAAAAATTGACCCTTCAAAAAGGGTACAAAATTGGCAAAATGTTTCTTTTCTCCCAGTGTGTTTAAGATTTTAATTCAAAATGCCTGATCTGTTGCATGAAAGTACTGTTATTAATAACTTAATAACAAATGAACAACCACTTTCAGTCAGTGATGGGATTAGATTTTATTATTTATGGTGTAAACCCTATCACCAAACTGCTCTTATCTGATGTCTTATTTGTATAAAATTATATGCTTTTGTAAATACAGTTGCAAAGTGTTTAACATAATCTTAACACAGAGACCAAGAGCAACTGCCCAACTAAAGGAAGCACTGATCACCATAATGGTAACCAAATATTTTCAATCAAACCTCTGTTAATTCTCAAAAAGAACTTAACTGTTAATAATAATAATTATTATTATAATAATATTAAAATCCTTAGAAATACATTAGGGGTCAATCACCTTCACAGTCAGTCACATGCTCTGTTTAATCTACTTAACATTTGTCTACTTGTTTTAGACCAGGGATGGACAACTCCAGTCCTGGAGGGCCAGTGTCCTGCAGAGTTTATCTCCATCCCTGATAAAAACTCACTTGCCTATAACTTTCTACTAATCCTAAATACCTTGATTAGCTGGTTCAGGTGTGTTTGATTAGGGTTGGAGCTAAACTCTGGTATAATAGAGAAGTGTTTTCTCTCTCGCTAGGGGGCGCTTGTCTGAAGTTTAAAATCATTGGTTACCCGTAAGCCAATCAGATACGTTTAGTTATCACGTATGTTATGTGCCTGTACAGCCGCATCGAAGCACAGACATCATGCATCGAACTCAAATCTATGATTGAACTTCCACTGTAAACCTGTTGTAAACACATGATGATGCGTTTATGAAACACTCTTCTTGTTCTGGCTTCAGTTTGAAAAAGAGTTGAATGTTCTCCATAACAGAGCGAATTGCATCCCGTGTCTCGTTTCCCATTTCCGCGGTCGTTTCGGTTTTCGATTTTTCTAACCTACAATGTAAAACTCGACACTTAGCATCTACGTCACGGCTCTCAGCCCGCCCTCTGTTCGTTGATTGGCCCGGCTGTTTCCAGACCGGTGGCAAACAGAAAGCTCTGACGCTGTATCAGACTGAGTACAGAAGCTAAATGAAATTGAGCGGAAGTAGGAAGTCTGACGTAGTCAGGCTAACAATGGCTTGTCACTGGGGCTGTACCCTCAAGGGTACAAATTTGTACCCTTGTGATTTGTACCTTAAGAGACCAGTTTTGTACCTTTGGTGACAATTTTGTACCTTTATTTAACAGTAGAAAAATTGACCCTTCAAAAAGGGTACAAAATTGGCTTTGACAGCGTACAATCGTTGACTATAATGAGATATATATATTTTACACACACACACACACACACTGAATTAAAATCAGAATTTATTAAATCCTTTTCATTTTCACATTTTACAACATTTCATTTTTAACACATTTTTAAACATTCCATATGAGTCCATCTTGCCGGGTGTTAAAAAAGCAGTGTTAAAGTTAATGAGATAATTGATTGATGATTGAGTGATGATTGACAATTAGTGGTGACACCTGATGTTAATAAGCAGAATCACTGAAGAAACAACAAGAGAAAAAGAGAGAGACACAACAACTACAACTGACTTCCAGCCATTAAACATTATTACACTTATTATTAACCAGTTTGATTTTATTTCTGTCATTCATCAACAAAAGTTCTTATTGAGAATTAACAGATGTTTAGATGTTAAAGTTTTAATGAAAGTTTAGTTTGAAGTCACCATGATGGTGAAAAGCATTTCCTTTAGTTGGGCTCTTGACTCTATTTACTAACATTAATTTATCTCTGGCTTCTCCAACTTTGTGTTTGTAGAGCACATTTGTTATGGCAAAGAAAAACTATGATCTGAGCTGTGTTTCCCAAAAGTGCTGTGAGCCAAAGTTCATAAACTTAGCTTTACAATGCTTTGTGAAGCACAGTCATAATGGTTGTGTTTTCTCATTGTGAAATGGCCGGATTCATTGGTGACATTCAGTATTAACTGCTGATATAGAAGTTATATTATTTCTTTATAGTAAATCTCTGTTACAGCTTGAGATCCAGCAGAGCTTTTATAATCTGAAGGGTTTTTTTTTAAACACACACAGACATCAAGAATCAGCATATGACCCTCAACAATGGGGACAATCAAACAAAGTGCTTCATGTTGCAGTGCATGATGGGAGCCACCAATCAAAACACATCCATGGCTCCCATCATGCATTGCTGCATGAATAAATTATGCAGCTGAATTGTCCTGTAATTTTCGTAGATTGTTCATGTTTGCTTTTATTTTTCTGTTGTTTTGTTGTGACAGTAGCTTGTTTTGTGATGTTCAGAGTTGATCTGTTTGTCAGTATTTTGTATTTATCATGACCGTTCTTGAGAATCATATGCTGATTCTTGATGTCTGTGTGTGTTTAAACACTAAAGCTTCAGTGCATGATATGATTTTCTTAAAAGTTCATACTGCTGTTGGCTCTCAAGCTGTTAAATCACAGGATTGCAGTCATTAATAGTGATGGGAAGTTCGGATCATTTTACTGACTCGGACTTTTGAGTCTCATTCTACAAAATGAACAAATCTTTTTTCGAGTCATTTCATTCATTTTAGCAAAATGTAATGAAAATGTTACGTGTTACTTCCCCAACACATCTACTACTTATGCAAACGTTGATCCCACTACAAACAATACAAAACTACAATGCTATAAGATTCAGAAATGATTAATTCATTACCTGGGTCTTCAGTTTATGACAAGCTGATTAAGCTCACCTCACCTCTTGTCTGACAAGTCTTCGGGTTTAAGTCATTCCTTAATGACGTGACAGACAGTCCCATGATGCTAAACCAATGCAGTCTGAGCCGGTAAGAGAATTGATTAGTTCATTTCATGAGTCTTTCGGGTTTTTGAGTCGTTCCTTAAACACGTGACAGACCCATACACTAAGCCAATGCATTCTGAGCCGGAAAGAGAATTGATTAGTTCTCTTCATGAGTCTTTCGGGTTTTGAGTCGTTCCTTAATCACGTAACAGACCCATACGCTATTTCTGACATTTCTGTCACTGTTTTTGTTACTGTTTCTTGAGGATCTGTGGTGTGTTATTATAAATAAAGCCCTGTTATAAATAAAATATTGATTAATTTATCTTTTTGACTGTCTATCTGTAAATAAACACTAGGCTATATAATAATATAATAATCCAAGCCTACAATAGAGTTTGCTGTTATAATAATTGCTTTTCCTAGGCAGACTTGACATATTGGTCTAATATATGTATAAGAAGATTGCTCAAAAAGGACATAATGACATAAATTAAAAGCAAATAACATTTTGAATTTGAATTATTAATGTTAGTTTAAAACATCAAGGTTATGATAACTTCAGCTTTAACAGTTGTAACACAAACTCAAACAAAACTGGAGAGTTAACGTTATTTACTAATAAATATAATGTGCTTGGGTCACACAGCATAGTGTATGGTATGTCACGTGATTAAGGAACGACTCAAAAACCCGAAAGACTCATAAAAAGAACTAATCAATTCTCTTTCCGGCTCAGAATGCATTGGTAGCGTATGGGTCTGTCACGTGATTAAGGAACGACTCAAAACCCGAAAGACTCATGAAATGAACTAATCAATTGAATCATCAGGTGAACTACTTCTAGCAGTACAGAACCTGTAGAATATTGCACATGCGCGACTGAACGAATCACCCCCGAGACGACTCGTTCTTCCCGAGTCACATTAAAGATTCGTTCAAAATGAACGAATCGTTCAAGAACGACACATCACTAATCATTAATACTAAAAAACAAGCACAGAGTCAGAGATTTAGTCTCTAATCAAAATCAGGCCATCACATGATGATTATATCATCATCAAATTAAATTATGACTAGACCCTATTTTTTCTGAACATTACAAATGTGCTTTACTAACACAACGTTGGAGCAGCCAAAAAAAAAAATAATAAAAAATGGTAAAGAGTCAAGAGCCCAACTAAAGCAAACGCTGACCTCTTTCATGGTGACTTGAAATGAAACATTCAATAAAACATTAATTAACACCTTTTTTTTTCTCTTTCCTTCAATGATTCTGCTTATTAACATCAGGTGTCACCACTAACTGTCAATCATCACTCAGTCATCAATCAATTATCTCATTAACTTTAACACTGCTTCAGTGTTACTTTTTAACACCCGGCAAGATGGACAGCCTCTGCTAAGCCATTTTTTATTTTTTTATTTTTTTGTAAAAGTTGTTGTTTAAAGATTTTAATGATATATAATTATAATTTATATCATTTATATATCATTTATATATCATTAAAATCTTTAAACAACAACTTTTAGAAAAAAAATGGCTTAGCAGAGGCTGTCTCTTGATATTGTACCTTAACCTTTAAAAGAAACTGTACATATATGTACCTTTTAATGCTTGGGAACATATATGTACCTTTTTGACCCTCAAAAAGGTACAAACATGTACCTTGAGGTCCAATAATAAGCCCTATGGGGTACATTAGTGTAGATTGTACCTTGTTCAAATATTAACAGAGGTTAGAGAAATGGAAAGACTCACATATATACTTTGGCTGCAAATGCAAATCTTTGAGAACAAATGGAGGAAATGGTTAACAAGTTCCTCTGTGGTTTAGATTATTGTATTTGTAAATGTATAAAAATGTTTACTGGTATAATGTACTGGTGAAATGACTAAAGGTCAGGCAACCTTGTTATACCTTTTTTTCTTTTTTTCCCCCCCTCTTTCTCTGTTATGTAAGGTGGTCTTCAGTTCTCAAAAAAATAAGCTCATTATAAAACCATTTAAATATAGTTTAACTGCTTGGGGTAATAATACATTCAGTGTTTCAGTCATACAGCAAGTGAATTCTAATTCAAACGCTTTTGTTGACAACATCTGCGTCTGGCAGTTACTGGCAGCCGTCCTGGTGTTTTCAGGTCTATTGTGATTTCCCATTAGCTGCATGAGGCGTCCCATTAGCTACACTCAGATCCCAGGATTCTGATTGGCAGTGTCGGGTCATGTGACAGAATGGAATTCCACTTGTAGTGTTTCTTGAGTTTCCAAATCTTTTTTCAGTCCTCCCTTGATCTTCTGCACTTTCATTCATGCATTAGGCAATTGGCAATTGAACATCTTAAAAGTGGAGGTGTTATTGATGTTCCTGCTGTTGCAAATGTAACAAAAGTGCACACATTAATCTAATGCATTATTAGTTGATATATATATATATATATATAAAATCAGTTGCATATGGTCCATATAAGCTGCGAATGCTCTGCATACCCAAGCTATTCGTGGACTCTGCAATTAATATTAACACTATAAATTACTATTAAATTCCTTGTTTGAGGTGCACCATAAAGTCTACATGATTAAATGTTAGTATTTTGTATGTAACTGTCCATAGTTTATTTATTTGCCAAACAATGGTAATTTTCTTTAAATCTGCCAGTTACGGAGACTTCCGGGTAAGCTGCTTTTCTCACGTTCTCTTTGGTTTACTGGCCTATGGAGGATTTCATGGGCAGAATAAGCTGTAAGCAGATCGGCAACCTCTCCCAGTTTCTCTTGAAGCCAATATGGAAGTGACTGCAATTCATCGACTGGCTAGGGACAGGCTCCAAAAGAGAACAGAATCTCATTGAGACCCATGTTAAAATACCCAAATTTACAGCAGAAAAAAACATGTTTACAGTCTAGTACAAATTGTGGTTTTGGTCTATACAGCTAATTTTGCCCTTCATGACAACTCTGAACTCATCTGTTTAAATTATATTAAGCATTAAAGTTCTGCATAATTAAAGGCGTGGCCACTTCACTGACAGGTGGATTGCCGCTGCAGTCACTACAAGCCACTTCGGCTGTCTGTCACAGCTAATTCCAGCCGCTGAATTTGGCATCTCTGCCGTGTTTGTGTTTTTTTCGGGATTATTTCATACAATTATTAAATAATATGTCTTGCTGTGTGGTTAATGGTCGAGACAGATGCATCTGTGTACATGTGCACACATGTGGAAGATAAACAGAAAACACGGATCGTCTTGGCATTGGCGAAAAATTTTATTCGTCAGATTTACTACAGTGACAAAATCTCAAGACACCACAAAGTCTTACAGCACTGCTTGAATATTATAACTAAAACTGCTGCACTATTTTGAAAAAAATATACTTTGAACGCGGGCTCATTTGCTTGTGAGAGTCCGTATACAATCATATACAGTTTTACAACATAAACGGTGATGGAGAGCAGATTGCTCAGAAGAAACCGCAGATTGACAGTAAACCTTTAGAACTTTCAAATGATTTATTAATATTTTAGATAGTATCTAAGATAGATAGATATCTCATTAGCCTGAGCTAACATGATCAGGTCGCGTTAGGCGGGCATGGTATCGCAACCAGGCATCTCAGTTCCAACCATGTCCCACCTCTTTGCCCATTTTGAGTTATCCCGGAGTGACGCGCGATGACGCGCTGCCAAGATAGCAACAGCCGCTTTTTTGCTTCTAAATGCTCTTCAGAAATTTATGGGTGACGTCACTGACACTACATCCATATTTTTTTACAGTCTATGATCGCTCGCCCAAGAGGAAAAATGAGCTGTTGCAAAAAACAAAAATCACACTGGGGGAAAAAAAATCATAACTAAAACTATTTTCATAGTATTTCATTTTCTCCATAAAAAAAAATTATTTTACAAAAACTTAAAATAAATTTTTTAAGACAGTCCTACTGTAACTATCAGAGGATGTTAATCGATAGTCTGTGTGTTTGTTAAAGTCATCAGTTTGCATAATTTAAACTTATCTTAAATAATACTGAAATTTTTATTTATTATAGCTTACTTATATTTATTATAATTACATTTCACTTTTTATTTATAATAGGCTGCTAGTACTAATAATATTTTACTTATTTTTAATTTTTAATTTAAAAAGTACTTCTGGCATACATTTGTCATGTTCGATTTAAATCTGTGTCCTAAACTGATACGTTTAAAGGTGAAGTTTGTTGTTTCTGTGACATTAGCGGCACCTAGCGGACTTACAAAAATACCACATATTTTGTAAATGCACCTTTCGCTTGTCGCGCCTCCGTCGACTGTCAAATATCACAAAAGCTCTTACAGGTGCTTGTGAAGGCACGTCTCAACAGGTAAATATGGGCTACTCTCAATAAAAGGTCCAACATATTAGAAATACTTTTTGCTGTGTTGCTATGTGTCATCATGAGTAAGCAAATGAGAAAGAGAATGTGAGCATCGTGCTTTAGTGGTGCTTTTTTACATGATGCACCACCAAGCATACTCTGTTAAAAAGTCACCGCTCTCCATAGCCTAAATATATATACTGTATGTGAACATTAGACTGAGACTTGCCTTAGAGAGCATTAAGAAAATTAAGCATTAAGCCAACTTTTTGATGCTTAACCTTGGTAAAATCTTGAGTTTTTCATATTTAAAGTATATTTGATCCTAGTAGATTTGTGGCTAATATTGTCTGTTATTAGTTGATTATTACTGATTAAAAACAAAGTGACATAATAAAAATGTTGGTACCTCTTCCAGCAAGTCTGCAGGTTCTTGCCTTGCACTGAATTTGGATTCAAGCAGAGCTGGATGAAATTATTCACAGGTTTTAGTGTCAGTCTGCAAACATTGAAAACACATCAAATTAATAAGATTCAGTCTACCTTCTATGATATCATGTCACAAAAGCTCTTACAGGTGCTTGTGAAGGCACGTCTCAACAGGTAGGCTAAATATTCCCACCCGTGAACTCGTACTAGATCGATGTACTCCCAGTTCCGTGCTCTGACGTCACATAGCCCGCGAAACAACAATGGCAGCCCCTGCGGATACGGTGTTTATGCAAGTGCACAGTAAAATAACATAAAATAAAATGTATAACAGCTTCTCTTGCCTTATGCACCGTTTTTCCTCCTCTGTTTCCCTCAAATAAGCAAGGAGTAAGCACCTTTGGCGATAGAAATAATTGTTAATGAGCATAAGCCCCGTACAGTCCGCCATGCTGGTTTGTTTACACTCAGGCAGTTTGCCGTGACTTGCCTAAAATTAAGCGTCAGCGTTAGTTCAGGCAGGCCTCGTAGTCAAGCTCCGCTATCAGCTGATTCTCAAATTCCAACCCCACCCATATCAGCTGATCCAATTTCTATGGACTCCATTGGCAACTCTAAAATAAGGCGCATTACTTAAACGCAGCTTCCGTCTCTCTGCCTGCTTGGCTGCTTCCACTGCACGCTGCTTGCAACCCACCTCCTCCCCAGCTCCTCCTTTAACTTGTGTATAACTTAATCAGTGTCATTCTGTTGTCATTGATGCATGCTCTGTTCTCAATAGGGGGATTTTCTGCTGCTCTCCCAGTTAAAAAATGGGAGGTTGTCCCCAGAAGCTGCTGCTGTTCCCGGTCTTGGCTTTCATGGAGCTCATGAAAGGAAGGGGAATTTAGAACAGGGTCATACCGCCAAATTGTAACTTTAGCAAATATGCCAATAAAAAATTGACTAAATTTTGTCTCTTGTAATTTTTGACTTAAGTGGTCCTGACTGAAATGCTACAAAGTCGTGAGTCGTGGTTTGAAGTCGTGACTTACGGGCTTAAAAACCTGCCTGGAATGCAGCTTAAGTATAAGCCTGTTAAAAACACTCTTGGTATTTTAATTATGCAAAAATACAATATGTTTAATAAAATTAAGTTACATCACATGCATATATTAAGTCTTATCACATGCAGGTTAACAGAGGAACACTTACATGATTTCTACGTTGTTACAGCGTGGTCTTATAGGGAAAATGGAGAACTCTTCAACAGTTTCCTTTCGGACATATTTCTTAGTCTCCATACACCAGCACCTGTCAGGTATTGTTTTAGGTTGAACTGTTGGGGAATAACATTGAAAGATTAACTTACAATCCATGATTCTGACAGATTGTAAGTTATTAATATATATTAATGCTGTCATTGAATAAAAAATTAACTAATAAATCACACACTTTTCTGTAATCGTGATTAATCGCGATTAAAAACTTGAGATTTTAATATTGTAGAAACAATTTTATTGAAGTTGAAAGTTATCAAACACTTTACAGTCTTTACTGCATAAATTATAAATGAAAAATAGATTAATCCTTATTAAAGCTAAAATTTTCTCTGTTGTTGTTTGATTAACAATAATGACACATCACAGCAACTGATTTATAAGGCTGCTGTGACTTTAAGACCTGCCACTGCCGAACATGGCATGGATATGACGCGCATCTAATTTTCTCAGTTCATTTAAGACATTATTTAACTAATTTAAGACTGCTCTTATGAGGATACTCGACAAGACAGGCATTTTGGCATAATTCTACGCATATTGTTTGTTCTAGTGTGAAAGACGTATGTAACCCTCGTTCCCTAAAGGAGGGAACAGAGATGTTACGTCAGAGACTGACGAAATGGGGTCTCGCCTGAGAGCCCAATCACCTTCGAGTGTTACAAAACGAGCCAATGATACGAAGAGTATCTTGGTCTGTGGAATTTGCATGCGCAAGCTCCGCCCCACAGTGTGGGTATATAAGGAGCAGAGTGAGCAACTCGCATTCAACTCTTCGCTGAGGAGCTGAGCCATGTGGAGCTGAGCCAGGCTGTTCAGCGGTACAGCGATTGTGGCAAGGGGACGTAAAGTCTCCGTTCCCTCCTTCAGGGAATGAGGGTTACATACGTAACCTAGACGTTCCCTTTCAGTCCGTCACGTTCGACGTTACGTCAGAGACCAAAACGCCACAATAGCTGTCTTCCAGTGAAACGGCGTAAGTGATAGCACCTTGTCGTGAGGCCAGCACCATACAAGGACCACACAAACATAGAATGCACTGGGTAGCATACTCTAGCTGGAATATGCTAACAGGCTGCCTACTTGTGGAGGTCTTACAAGAAGTCCACCAGCATAGCAGTGATAGGAATCTGAGGTACCCAACCCGCAGGGTGGAGTTACACATCAGAGACGGCAAGTGGCTTGCCAAGGGAAGACACATGCTCCCAAGGAGACTTAATGTGGAATACACACGTGGGTTTACCCAGAGAGGGGAATCATAACACATGGAGGCACCTAGTCTGAAACAGGGGCTGACCGACAGGGCATGCATGCAAGTGTAGACATCAACAGTGCTGGAGGAACCCAGGGTTCTGAACAGTGAAACTCACCTGAGAAAAATAGCGCACACATCCAATCTGTAGAGTGGAATGGCGCAGCAAGTGAATGACACCGAACAGATCCTGCTACTGGCCTGAAGGGGCGAGTATACGGGAGGATACACTCTACACGGAGATTATAAAATCTCGCAAATGTGTTAGGTGTCGCCCAGCCCACAGCTCTACAATATCTGTTAGCGAGGTGCAATGCGCCAAAGCCTAGGAGGAGGCTACACTCCTAGTCAAGTGAGCTCTCACCCCCAGGGGGCATGGCAAGTCTTGAGCCTGGTAAGCTAAGACAATAGCATTCACTATCCAGTGGGCTAACCTCTGCTTGGAGACAGCCTTCCCCTTCTGCTGGCCTCCGTAACAGACAAAGAGCTGGCCTGAGGTCCTGAAACACTGAGTTCTGTCTATGTAAGTGCGGAGAGCACGTACTGGACAAAGCAGAGCCAGGGCTGGGTCTGCCTCCTCCAGGGGCAGCGCTTGTAAGTTCACCACCTGATCCCTAAAAGGAGTGGTGGGAACTTTGGGCACGTATCCAGGCTGGGGTCTCAAGATAACGTGAGAGTCAGCCGGCCCGAATTCCAGGTACACTTTGTCAATGGAAAAAGCCTGTAGGTCCCCAACCCTCTTAACTGAAGCCAAAGCTGTCAGGAGCAGAGTTTTCAATGATAAAAATTTCAGCTCGACTGAAAGCAAGGGTTCAAAGGGAGCTCTCTGAAAAGCGGATAGAACCACCGAGAGGTCCCAAGAGGGAACATGTGGAGGGAAAGGCGGATTAAGCCTCCTAGCCCCCCTCAGGAACCTGATTACCAGGTCGTGCTTCCCAAGGGACTTACCTTCAACAAGGTCATGGTGAGCTGCAATCGCAGCCACATAAACCTTAAGGGTGGAACGAGACAGCCTTCGGTCCAACCCTTCTTGGAGAAAGGAAAGCACTGAGCCAATCGGACATTTCCAGGGGTTCTCCTGACGAGAAGAACACCAAGTGACGAAGAGGTTCCACTTCAAGGCGTACGCTTGTCTGGTAGACATGGCTCTTGCCGAAGTGATGGTAGTTGCCACCTGAGGTGGTAAGGTACCTAAAAATTCCGTGTCCCGTCCAGGAACCACACATGTAGGTTCCAAAGATCGGGACCCGGGTGCCAGAGGGTGTCCCGTCTCTGAGAAAGAAGGTCCTTCCTATGAGGGATAGGCCAAGGAGGGGCTGTCACGAGGAGAATCAGTTCGGAGAACCAGGTCCGGCGGGCCAATAAGGGGCGACCATGAGGACCTGCTCCTCGTCCTCCCTGATCTTGCACAGTGTCTGTGCAACTTGACATGCCACTGAAGTCGGGGTCCTGTCCAGGAGCGTGAGTTAGCCGGTTAGCAGGAGGCAGACTAGGGTGTACGTTAAACAACATAACATACAAAACTATGAATTTTGAACGATCACTAGAAAATATAAACATTAATTATTAATCATGCTTACAGGTTGAGATTCAAAGGAGCAAGCTGATCCAAAGAAATTGGGCATTGATCCATATTTTAAGACCAAGCATTTTGTGAATCCTGCATTAAACTCCCTGGGGTTTGAGAAGCAGTCATCAGTAAAATGGCAGGAACACAACAAAAGATTGTATTGCTGTGATATTGTTGAAAAAGTGAATTTTTCTATGAATATTGCGTCTGCGCACGCAATAAGTGGGCGGACAATATGCTAATGATTCATTGTGATGTCACAATGAAACGGCTTGGGATTCGTTTTAAAAACGACTTGCTTAATTGACTCTGAGTCGACTCTTACTTTTGAGAGACAATAACTTTATAAATGGTGCACTTTCAGATTTAAAACTTTGCAGGATGTTTTCATTCACTTAGAGCTATGTTACACACTACATGAAAGGTAATTTTCAAAAATCCATATTAGGGTACTTTAAAAAAGGGCACGAAAGAATAATAAAATGATCATGTGATTTGTGCCATATATTCCAAGTGTTTTGAAGGCATACAATAGGGTTTGGCAAGAAATACAAAGTTCTGGCATGAAACTCTAGATGGCGCAGGCTAATAGGTCCTTTAACACACCTGCTAATCATCACATCATTATCTATAGGTCACAGATGATTGGTTTCTCCTGTTTTAGTAGCCAATGAGCTGCGTGCTTAATCTTTAAATACATGAGTTAGCATTGCTTAGTAGCGCAGCGTGCTTCAGAATCATCTAAGATAAGTACATGGGTTTTACACTATATCACTGCATTTTGTGTAGTCTGCTTTACCAATTCTATGTCATATCAACAGTCTGTTAATGCTTTGAGAGAATTATTAAGCATTTTAGCAGCTAGCGCATATGCATGTGTATAATGATACAGAGACAAGCTTGCTGAACTTAAACGGAAACAGGTTTCGCCTTGTATCACATTCTAACGAAACTACAGCAAGTATTTTGTACAGCAGCAGCAGCAGCAGTAGTATGGATAACAATTCAGATAGCAATGGAGCGGATATCAACAACATAACATAGAACGCAGCAGACGTTGTGGTGCGTGCAGGGCTAAAGTAACCTGTTGCTATGAGTTTGAGATGAGTTTGTGTCGGCTAATGAGTGATCATGCAATGTGAATATATCATGATTAAAATGCAAACAATGTTTTCATCTTATTTACATACTAAGTACATGAGCAGCGTATTCGGATTTTATTGGGCATATACTTTTCATACTACAGGACGAACAGCGATTTTGCAAGGTCGGTAAGTCATTTAATTAATGGATTTCACATATAATGATATTTATCATTTCTGCTTACTCTAGAGCGTGCCAAGGCAGTTCTCCAACGAGGCAAGAGCGCCTCAGTATGCTTAATGTGTATTTTGTGTTATAATCTGTATAGTATAAACGTGTTGCGCTCTGGATAACATTAGGCGTTTTCTATGCAGCGTGTTGCAGCGGCTGGAAGTGTAGCCGAATTATGGACGCGCTTTGTTGATCTGAGTGGTGGCTGCATGACTGTCAGAAATCTCTCTTTGCTTAAAATGCCGAGGTATTCATTAACAGGAGCGTAAATAAAAGACACTTTGTAGTGTGGTGGTCAGCCATTGACGTAGCCGAACTTGAGTTCGCTACTGAGATAAGTGAACGTTTTACACGCTCGCGGCCATACGTTTCATTTGTGTTTATATGTGAGGACCGACAGCCGGTTGCACGCTGAGAAATGATGTTATAGGATTCACTGTCAAATTGCATCAACCGACATAACCATTTTATATGGGACAAAGATATAATAGAAATGCATTAGAATGCAACTTAGACAAAATAGAATATTAATTAAAAATATTTAGTTTTATTAATCTCATTCATATTATGACTGTAAATCTAAATGTTTCATAGTATTGCTCAACTCAACAACTCTTCAAGGCTGATGTTTCGTGTACCTACGTGTTCGGGCTGGGTCAGCTGAGGCATGTTGGAGTCATGCTCATTAATTTCCGTTCATCCAAATGAGTTACTTTTAGGAGTATACAGGGTCCAATGACATTTTCAAACGATGCTACGTCATTATACAATTATTTGCTCAGGTGGTCGTGGAGGGTTTCTCATCTCTATTAGCCTGCAACGTTTTACCATTTGTTAAAGCCACACATAATGCGCGTTCTAATTGGTATGTTTGAGCTTTGGCTCAGACACACATAGACATAGGCCACTAGAGCTAAGCCATTCGGCATGGTAGCCCAGGCACACATAGTCTAATAGACCACTAGAGTTAAGCCATTCGGCGTGGTAGCCCAGGCACACATAGTCTAATAGACCACTAGAGCCAAGCCTTACAGCCCACTGTCGTGGCAAAAATGGGCCGGGCACACATAGATAGTATACACACGGTTCCTATGGCTCTTCGGAGCAGCAGCAGTACATATGTTTTGGCGGTAGATCTGCTGGGGGGTTAGGGTGAATCATCATCTTGCCTTCTGCTTTGATGGGGGGTCTCTGACATACAATACACCGGCTTGTATTGTCCAATATCATGTCACCTGCTTTGTTGGGGGGTTATTCATGTACGCTATATCGTACAGCAGCAGCATGTCTTACTTGCTCACAGCAGCGGGTCGTGTATGTATTGGCAGTAGCAAGTCCCGTACTTGCTCTGCAGCAGCAGCAGCAATAATCAACAGCAGCAGCAGCAGCAGCGTAGCAGATCTATTCCGCCAAGACCAAAAATATCTACATTGTCATATCCATTACCATACCAAACACTCCGAGAGTTGTCATGACAGAAATGTCATTTATCATTTAGCAAAAATCTGGACCTCGGTTGTTGCTCTCCTGTGTACATTCATGAGAAAGCATAAGAACATAGATTCACACAGGCACACCAAGGAAAAGCACACATGCATACAATTTTGAGAAATAAAGATTAAAAACATAACACAAAATGTAAAGCCTTTTTTTTTTGTGAACGCCCTAACTCTAATGTTGCGAGAACTGTCATTCACTTTTGTCATTGTAACTGTTTACAGGTAATTTTCTTGCTATAGTAAACACAGAAAAGAGACTTGAGACTGCATGCGCACGTTCCCTGCATACCCTACTGATGAGGAAATTTATGTCACACAGGCAGGAAACTGAAGCTTAATTCTGGCTCAATTTGTTTGTATAGTAACTGCTTAAAAAATTATGTAACTTGTTGTATGAACAGGACAGTTTGACAGTCATGCCTGTGAGTAAATACAATTATCAATCCAAATACTGCTGTGTGAACGTAGCCAATGGAATGATAATAAAAAAGATTTGTGAATAAATGTGCAGATGACGCTTACCTGAGGATGGCATAGAGCTGACAGTGTCACTGGCTTCACTCACTCCCACTATACCCACTATCCTGTAGCGGATCAAGTACTGCTTTCCAAACGCCAATCCAGTCAGAGTAAAGTCTTCATCAGGTGTGTTTATGAAAAGCCACTGATTTTTTTCTTGCTTGTACTCCACTCTGTACTTCACTGTTTCTCCGGTTGGAGATTTCTGCAGTTTCAGGGACACAGTGTTGGACTGGACACCCTTCACTATTGGTGGGGGCGGTTTGGTCACGGGCTGGAACTGTGTGTCCGTCAGTTTTCCTTTTTCATACAGATAGATGGAGGAGCCTTTATTAGAGGGATTGGAGATGGCAGACATAATGAATCGAATTTTCTTTTTATCTTTATTGGCCTCTGAAAAACCTCTGAAATTAGATAAGTTATCTCTCATCTTTTTAATGACATCAGGATCATTGATCCACTTTCCTACAGACGCCACCGAAAACAAGGTCTCATTCTTATCAAGCTCTTTAAACTTGTCAGATTTCAGAAACTCCTTCAGGGCTGAAACATATGGGTCTTCATTCAGAGATGTGAAGGTAAAGCACACCACAACATCAATATCACGATCAAGTAGGATGGTGTTGAGACCGTCTGAGTTTTCAATTTTGATTCCCTCCAGTTTCTCGATGGAAGAACTCAAGATGTTAAGTTCAGACTTTGCATCATCTAACCACTGGTTAAGCTTGCCAGCATTAAAAGGGGATTCATAGTGAATCTTCAGGATGTCTTCTAGTGACTTCTCCTTCATTCCTTCTTCTCCTCGTATAGCAGGCAAGACCCTGCTGACAGCTTTCTGAAGGTCTGTTTTGTAAGTTCTAAATGAATGCTGAAATGACAATAGCCTTTCTTTGAGGTCACTGAAAACATTTACCAGAGTATTTTTTAAGAGGTCATTGGATGTTCTTTCTGCCTCATCCAGTACCTTCATTATATCTTCAGTGTTGGAAACCAGACTTGTGCTGATTTCTCTCACTAACTGAGCTGCTTTTGTATTCAATAGATGAAGAGGATAAAGCCAGACTTTTACTGGAACTGCATTCTGTGGATTCTCCTTCAGCAGAGTGGGGAGCTGCTTGTACAAATCCAAGGCATCCATGTATGTGGTGGGGTTTTGCTCAAGATGGATGTCACCATGAAATGTGCAGGCAATATTCTCAGCTATTTTCTTATCATTATCTGTCATGTTTACAGATCCTTTTCCCTCAATAGAATATTCAGGGATATTCTTGACCATTACATTCAGTTCACCCTCAATATCCTGCTCTTTTTCCTCTTTTGAAAATGTCCGATCAAACACCATGAAGGCCTGAGCTCCATACAGTACAGCTGTGACCACATGAGTTGCAGTTTTCTGGTCAAATACCTCAGGGTAGGTGATATTACCTAGCTGAGTCATAGTAAGTTGTTCAAATCTTGTGGTCTCACGGTAATAAATTGTAACTCTGGACTGTTGGTTTGAGGATTTGGTGTCATGCAGGTACTTGGCAGATCCTCTCACCTCCACCAGCCCTCCCAAGAAACTGGCCTTCAGGGAAGCACTTATATCCATGAGACTAGACTTATCAGAGAGAGAGTCAGAGCTACTGAACTTCAAATCTGTCTGGGGCTGTGGATGGGTGTCCAAATCATTCTCCATTGATTTCTTATCCCACAGAGTAATACCTGAAATGAGAAGTGGCTTTAACAGTGACTGTATGTATGAGAAAGTGATGTACGGTTAAACATGCAGGTTTTGTGGTGTTGTTACACAAGGACTAGTAAATAGGTGATTTAACACATTTTCAGTCTAATGAAGGAGATGAAATGCAAAGGCTTGATCAACGTACAGCGTATTTATTAAACAAAGTAAACTCGAACAGGTGTACAAATTAATCAAAAACAATAGTATCCAACAAAGAGCAGGAAAATGAAACAAAGGAAACAGGTAGGAAAGAGAAACAACTAAAAGTCCATAAAAGTAAAAGTAAAACACACTAAACATGAAAATATGATGAAAAAGGGGAAAATTTGCCTTAGTTTTTTTTTTTTTTTTTTTTTTAATTAAAGTACATTACCTGGAATGAAGGAATCCTTACGGCAGTCATAAAGCATACCAGGGAAAAGAGGTCTTCCCAGGGCTGCCACTTCAATGTGATCTGTGTCCATGTCTGTAAATAACAAAGTAAAAAAAAAATATATATATATATATATGTAAATTAGTTTACACGTTATTAATAATAAATACTGTTTAATTAAACAATTAAAGATAACATGGCTTTATGAAGCCTGTCTCATGAAGCAGGCTAAGTAGAGCTGGGCAGTTTTATGAAAATTTTATCATAATGCCTTTCATATTGTTCATAATAATTATTTTTTGTAAAATAGCATATATATATATATATATATATATATATATATATATATATATATATTATATATATATATATATATTATGTTTTTAGCAACATGCACATGATTGTTGTAGGTTACACGTGAACTGATCATCTCTCCCTCTTTGCTGTAAAACATTTTAGCTGGTTAAACTTAGAAATGTAAGTTCACCTGCTGCCTTAAAAATGTGAGTTAACTCAACTTGAAGATAAGCTTTGTTTCAACTCAAAAATAGTCAAGACAATGCATTATTTTAAGTTAAAATTTAAACTTAAAGTTATGCATTGTCTTGACTATTTGTGAGTTGAAACAAAGCTTATCTTCAAGTTGAGTTAACTTATGTTTAGTTGAGTTAACTCAGATTTTTAAGGCAGCAGGTGAACTTTCATTTTTTAAGTTTAACCAGCTGAAAATGTTTTACAGTGTATAGTATTAAATAAACATGAATGAACATCAGAAAGTATGTTGAAAGATACAGTACAACTTACCGAAATACGTATCATGTCATCAGTCATGTAATCAGTATTTCAACCGCAGAAAGATGTAAAACAGCTTGTAAACAATGTGACGTATATAAGAATAGCTATTCAAAACTCGTTAGGTAGAAACATTAACTCTAGAGAGGAAAATTCATGCACCATATTGCATAATCATTGTATTTTTACTTAACCTGTTCTTTAATATAATGTGTTTGCATAAATAGGCTACATTGTGGCTGCCACTTCATATCTGTCCATGTGTGTTCTGCATTGTTTCTGATTTTGAGGATGAATTTTATCCATTTTCTAAGCAGGGGGACCCCAAACAGCCTGAGTGTGACTTTTTTTCCTCACACTAATATAAAAACAGATATCATTCCAATTTTATTTTATTTTATTTTATTTTATTATTATTATTTGTAGATCTAGAAAGTGTTGACATCGTTAAAAAGTCTCATGCCATTTGGATTAAGGAAACTTTTTTTTTTCTTTTTTTAATTTCAGCAAAACTTCATTTGGGGTTAAAAAGACCCCAAATACCTTAGAAGGGTTAAAAGAGCAGATGGCAGAATCTGTATCATTGGAGAAAGCATAATGCCGAACAGTTTGAGACGTATAGCGGTCAGTCTCATTCACAGACTTCTTTAACGTAAATGGGGAGTGTCCTAAAATTAATCATACCATACCTGTCAAATTTTTAAGCTAATCTAAACTATAGCAGGGTGAATTTTAAAGAGGTAAAAGGGATACCGTAGCATAATTTTCAACATGTTTTTGCATCTGACCAATGATATTTGTGTCTTTTTTTTTTTTTTTCTTCAAATGGTTTTCCACTGTCCCTGTCATATTGATGAGCTTTATAAAGCTGTCAATATACCTGTTCATATTGTTTTAAAGTTGCATCTCACCTGGAGTCTCTGCATGTCCTTTGAATGTTTTTTTTCTGGTGTCTTGAGCTGACAGTTCCTGTTTTTGAAGAAATGTTTCATAATTTTTCACAGAGAGAGAAAGAACTTTCACAAAAATGCTAACTTTTTTTATCCCCCATTCTTTTGAAGTACATCTGGCCATACTTCTGCATTTTGTCTGATTGAGTGCACTCGCCTGTGTATCTGGTGCAGCCAGGGTTGCCAGCCATAGATATGTAAATAAATATATGTATTTCAGCAGATCCATGTACGTCAAATGCACCACCATCTTGGAAGTATCAACAAGTCTGTTTGAATGAAAGTCAGAATAGAATATGCCTCAGTGCCCTTAATTAATTAGTTTTGTATGGAAACATCCAGCTAACAGGGAATGTTCTCAGAAATTTGGCAACAAATGTTTTGGCAAGGTTCTCTCAAAGTTACGAACAAACGTTCTTCCAGTAATGCTAACAGAGCATTCGTTCAAAGTTATCTAGTCTTTAATAACATTCCCAAAAATTTAGCACAAAAACATTGTTCATGCTTAGAATGTTTTTCTGAAACATTTTAGTTGGATGATCATCAAACTTTTTATAAACATTAATACTTTATAATACTTATACTAAAATAATACATTAATACTAGTGGCAGATTTGCACTTGATGCAGATAGAAAATGGTACAGTTGACACCACTGAAATTAATCAGACAATTTAATTAATATTTGCTTCTGTGGCGGTGTTGAATAATGCTATAGGGCTGCAGCTCTCTTGAATTGCTTTTGGCATAATTGTGCAACATGCAGAAAAAAAAGTCCTATGCTTTGTGTACCACAAAAAAACTACCACTGTAATGTTATGACAGCATGAATGTGCTCCTGCAGGTGCCACTGTTCCAAAAAAGTTTTAAAGCTGATAAATAAATTTACCTTGAGTTTTGATTGTCCTTGGTAGGAGAAGTCTTCTGGTAATGTCTTCAGTTGAAGTCTGAAGCATGAATTGTAGTGAAATGTTCATTCCCATTTTTGAGGGAATGAGTCATTTTTTGGCCTGTGTTCTTGAAACACATCTGGTTATACTCACTGCCAGTTGGGGAACATACTTGATGTGCTGTTACTTCTGCATTTCTGGTGGATAATAGTCTGGGACCTATGTAAAATGATTACACATTATTATTGGACATTATGCAGCATATTAAAGGGACAGTTCATGAAAATTGTGACATTATTTATGTATGATAGGGCCCAGCATTTCAGTTAACAAGCTGATAGGTTGAATCAGGTATGTTTGACAGATATTTAATAATATCTGTATTGATATAGCACCTCAACTGAATTCAAAAAAATGCTTGTAAATGGCAGGAGCGTGTTGAACTGAACATTTCCTCCACTGGTAAAGCACTTTGCCATTGATGAGTTTAGGGCGCTAAGTGCACAATGAGCAATTTTAATCTAGAGCTGAATTTGAACTGAGCCTTCCAAAAAGAGCACAAAATGTACACTGTAAAAAGAACACAGTGAAATGTACAGTAACTTGCTTTATTAGCATAAAGACTGTGGCATGAAGACATGGGTATATTATATTATATTAATTAATATAATATTATAATATTATATTATATTCCACACAATGTAGACAGGCTACCTTGTGCCTGTGACAGCATTTGAAAATTTTTCAAAGAATATACATATAGAAATAAATTCAGTAAATGCCCGACGATTGTACCAGTAAAACGTTGCCCAAATCTTATTCTAACGTTATTTTGATGTTATTTTAACATTATTTTAACATTATTTTAACTTTATTTTAACTTTATTCTAACGTTCCCCTAATGTTATTTTAACATTATTCTATCGTAATTTTAACATTCCCCTAATGTTATTTTAACGTTAATCTAACATTCCCCTAAAATTATTCTAACATTATTCTAACGTTATTTTAACATTATTTTAACGTTATTCTAACATTATTAACGTTCCCCTAATGTTATTTTAACATTATTCTATCGTAATTTTAACATTCCCCTAATGTTATTTTAACGTTAATCTAACATTCCCCTAAAATTATTCTAACATTATTCTAACGTTATTTTAACATTATTTTAACGTTATTCTAACATTATTAACGTTCCCCTAATGTTATTTTAACGTTCCCTTAACGTTATTCTAACGTTTCCCAAATGTTATTCTAACATTATTCTAACGTTAATTTAACATTATTCTAACATTATTCTAACGTTATTTTAACATTATTTTAACATTATTCTAATCTTATTTTAACGTTATTCAAACATTATTCTAACGTTATTTTAACGTTCCCCTAACATTATTTTAACATTATTCTAACATTATTTTAACTTTATTTTAACATTATTCTAACGTTATTTTAACAATTTTCTAACATTATTCTGTTAATATAACATTAATGTTATTTTAAAGTTATTTTAACATTATTATAATGTTATTTTAACATTATTCTAATGTTCTCTTAATGTTATTCTAACATTATTCTAACATTATTTTAATGTTCCCCTAATGTTATTTTAACATTCCCTTAACTTTATTCTAACATTCCCCTAACGTTATTCTAACATTATTCTAACATTATTTTAACAATTTTCTAACATTATTCTGTTAATATAACATTACTCTAATGTTATTTTAAAGTTATTTTAACATTATTCTAATGTTATTTTAACATTATTCTAACGTTCCCCTAATGTTATTCTAACATTATTCTAACATTATTTTAATGCTCCCCTAATGTTATTTTAACATTATTCTAACGTTATTTTAATGCTATTCTAACGTTATTTTAACATTATTTTAATGTTATTTTAACGTTATTCTAGTGTTATTTTAATGTTATTTTAATATTATAACGTTATTTTAACATTATTCTAACGTTATTTTAACATTATTCTAACGTTATTTTAACATTATTCTAACGTTAGTTTAACATTATTCTAATGTTCCCCTGTTATTTTAACATTATTTTAACATTATTCTAACGTTATATTAACATTATTCTAACATTATTTTAACGTTATTCTAACGTTCCCATAACGTTATTCTAACATTATTCTAACATTATTTTAACTTTATTTTAACATTATTCTAACATTATTCTAACATTATTTTAACATTATTCTATCATAATTTTAACATTCCCATTATTTTAACATTCCCTTAACATTATTCTAATATTCCCCTAACGTTATTCTAACATTATTCTAACGTTATTTTAACAATTTTCTAACATTATTCTAATGTTAATTTAACATTATTCTGTTATTTTAACGTTATTTTAACATTATTCTGTTATTTTAACGTTATTTTAACATTATTCTAATGTTATTTTAACGTTATTCTAACGTTTCCCTAACGTTATTCTAACATTATTCTAACATTATTTTAATGTTACCCTAATGTTATTTTAACGTAATGTTAACATTATTCTAACGTTATTTTAATGTTATTTTAACGTTATTCTAAGGTAATTCTAATGTTGCCTTACCGTAATTCTAACATTATTCTATCGTAATTTTAACGTTCCCCTATTGTTATTTTAACGTTCCCTTAACGTTATTCTAATGTTCCCCTAATATTCTAATATTATTCTAACGTGGTTAACGTTATTCTAACATCATTCTAATGTTATTTTAACATTATTTTAATGTTATTCTAATGTTATTTTAATGTTATTTAAAGTTATTCTAACGCTCCCCTAACGTTATTCTAATGTTATTCTAATGTTATTTTAACATTATTATAACATTATTATAACGTTATTTTACCATTATTTACGTTATTTTAACATTATTCTAACATTATTCTAACGTTATTTAAACTGATGCTGGTTAAAGTCCATCCACACAGAGGATAGAATCAGCACCTTTTAAGTCACTGCTTCAACATCTCTCATCATTTTTGGGGTGACAGATTTCGACAGCTGTATATCTGCCGTCGAGTCCAGGCTTGCGACGGATTCTGTCAACCCCTAATGAGGTTCTAATATTTATCAAACTGGCTAAGGCTTACACTTACACTTGTTGTGCACCATGAAACCTTTCCGGATCCCGTCTGCCTTCTCTCTCCAATTTTGCTTCCTGTCAACATATTTCTTATCATAATAGATGGCAAAAAATGAACATTTAAACTGATGCTGGTTAAACACCACCCGCACACAGGACAGAATCAGAATCTTTTAAAGGTGACCTATTATGCAAAATTCACTTTTGCTTAGTGTTTGAACATAAATGTGTGCTGGCAGTGTGTGTACGCAACCACTCTATCGTGATAAAAATCCACCAACTCCTTTTTTTTTATCCCCATAAACAGGGGCGGCGCCAGCCGATTTTGCCGGGGCTTCAGCCCCGAATGTTTTGAGTCAAGCCCCGAATGTAATGCAATGTCACTGAACAAATATGAAACTGGACAATAGCCTATGTAAACCCCCGAAATCATAAGTTGCTTTATTTCATTGGCTTTGGCTTTGCATATACTGCATACAGCCTGTAAAAATAGACCTTAAAAATAATCTAGCCTATAGAATACATTTCTTTGCTGTCGGTAGCCTATGGGCTATCCGACCATACACCGGCAGCGCTTTCTCTCTCTTCTCTCCGACAGCGAGTTCACGCACACCGCAGTTGTACAGAGCCACGCCTCCGGTCACTCACTCAGAGCAGCGGCAGGCTTCGAGACTCTCTCTCGGTCCGGTGGAAGGGTTTTTGTTATATAACAACCGATATGACAACTTTAGCACATTTATCAGCTATACATTCATTCAGTGTTTCCCATTAATGACCCTCTACTGCCGCCACCGTTTCATAATTAACTGAAAATTTAAAACATACTGCGTTTACCAACGAGCTAAAATCGAAACTGTGATATGGCTTTGTGCCTTTATAAAACAGCAAAAGATAGCGATTAAGTATATATAGTCTGTCTGTGCTGCGTCTTTTAAAGAGAAGTGAGCACATTTGCGCACGCGATCAGCTGGTGATCTGGTGATCAAAATAAAAGCTCAAGGATTTATCTTTTAAAAAGAAATGAGTACAAAAGTATTTTAAAAAAAGATGTTTGAACCCTTTTTAATGTCCAGGTACAAGTTAATGCTGTTTCTTTGTTGAATTTGCACACTGTTCATGGGTTGAAGCTCTTAATTTTGAGTTTCCAGAGTGTACCAGATTGATGCATTTAACCTTAAAATGTACTAAATTTTCTTCCGGGGGGGCATGCCCCCGGACCCCCCTAGAGGAGATACATCCAACAAACTTTTACAAATTACAGTGTCAAATAATGTACATTTTCTGAACAAGAATACGACACTAAAAGCTCCTTTCATGTCAATAAAGCTGTTAATAGAAAATTAAATTGTCTTTAGACAAATATAGATTTGGGCTAAGCCCCGAATGTTTACAATGTCTGGCTCCGCCCCTGCCCATAAATCATAAGCAGTGTCTCCCAACGACCTGTTTTCAGCCATGGTGCTAATGTGACGTCACATTAGCCACAGGCCCCGCCCACGACCACTGACTGACAGTCCTGTACTACCATAGTTTCCGCCCTCAGCGAGCTGTAGCCTGTCCGCCATTTTCTCTGCACTCATGCAGCTGTAGGGACAACAATGTCTGGCAAGTAATAGAGATGTTTTGTTGTTGGATGTGAGCATAAGAGTTGAACATAAGAGTTTTCATTTACTGACATCTGAGCTGCTGAATGCAGTGGATTAGTTTCATTTTTGAAGGGAATGCACCATATGTTTTTGTCATACGCGTTTTTGTAGGCCAACCCGGAAGTTAGCGGCGCACGGGTTCCCTTGGTTGAAAGCCTATGCATTTTTCCCATAGACTTTTGGAAAATCGCAGAAAATAAGCTCTTTGTTTAACAAAGGGTTATGACACTTACACGTTTTGTCTATCAAGATAATCTTTACAAGTTAACACAACATTTATAGATTTTGAAGCCTAAATAAAGTGGTCAGATATAAAAGGCTAACAGTAGGCTATAAACGGACTACAGCACACCATGGTCGCAGATCAACATCACCACCAAGCTTCCTCAAACTGTATTTAAAAAACAACTTTATTTACAAACATGCTCGCTGATTATGATATGCGCTGTGTATGAATACTTATCCACTTTTTCATGAAAAATGCTGTCAAAATGTCCCGTTTTTAATGATGACGTCTAAAGTCCCCGCCAAAGGAAGTAGTCCCTTTTAGCAATTTGTTAGCCGATTTTAAGACACAGTAAAAGTTTAAAAAATCACAAGCGGGTTATAACTGGTGTGTTTTATATCATAGATCAAAACGTGAAAGTATTTAGAGGCTTTGTTAACCACAGACCTTATTTCAGGCGATTTAGCAAAAACCCATTCAAAAAACCCATAGACTTTACGGCGTTGGAACCGGAAGTCCAAAAATGCTAACTCACTTCCGGGTTTTGCCTACAAAAATGCGTCATCCCTGAGGCACTCAGGCAGGAACTGTGATTGTAGAGAGGGGGCGGGGCACAGCAGCTCTTTTGCATTTAAAGGCACATGCACGAAAACAGCCTGTTCTTGTCTGAAGAACAGGGTAGAACGCTTTGAAGCTGCACTGAAACTGTAATTTTGACCTTACCATTTGAAGGCCATTGAAGTCCACTATATGGAGAATAATCCTGGAATGTTTTCATCAAAAACCTTAATTTCTTTTCGACTGAAGAAAGAAAGACATGAACATCTTGAATGACATGTTTCAGGGTGTATCTATCCATCTATCCATTACAACAAATGTGGTTTTGTTTAATCCAGTGCTTGGTACTAACACATTTAACAAATAGTTTTACAACACTAGAGCAAATATCAAAATCCTTTACTAACTCAATTCTGTGCTTTTAGCAACTGTATACATATTTTTCAGGGTTGTGTAAAATATATAAATATATAAAATTAAGTTTAGCCTATAAAATATCCTGTGACTGGCATTTCCCGACATTCAGATTATTTGTGGAATTAAAGCAGTCATCAGCAGGAAGATTAGGGTCATGTCTAATTTAGGAGTCACAGTTACTGTAAATAAGACATGGAAAGTTATCCAGGACTGACCTGGGATTATCCTCAGCTTCTGTGATAAATAGTTTGGCATGTGAACTTTCACTGTGTGTGCAATCGGATTTTGTGTAAATGATTACAAAAGGTTATTACTCACACTTAAAGAAAAACAAGATGGAGAGTCATGTTTAAAAATCAAATAATTATTTTAAAGCCACACTGCCATCTAGTGACAACAGTGACATCCTGAACACATCAAATGCCTTTTTGTACAGACAAATATGGTCAGTTGACCATCGGAATTTTGATTACAAACAAAATTTCACCATCCACTGATTTAACTGCTAAAATACACTCAGAATGTATTAAACAGAGCTGTGGTTCCCAACCTTTTTGACTCAAAGGTCAGAGAGAGAAAGAGAGGGATCACATATTATTAATAATAAATGTCGATATAGGTAGACTACATTAATTAACCACAATTTATTTTATGATTCCAGAAGTTTCCAGAAATAAAAAATTCTTAAAGTATCATTTAAATAAAAGGGAAAGTTCACCCAAAAATTAATATTGTGTCATCATTTACTCACCCTCAAGTTATTCCAACCTTGTATGAATTTCTTTCTTCTGTTGAACACAGATATTTTGAAGAATATGGGTAACTTAACAGTTGATGGACCCCATTGTTTTCCATAGTATGGAAGGGGAAAAAAATACTATGGAAGTCAATGGGGCCCATCAACTGTTTGATTACTGACATTCTTCAAAATATCTTCCTTTGTATGCAGCAGAAGAAATGTGGCTATCCCTATCTAACTATCCCTTTAAAGGGATAGTTCACCCAAAAATGAAAATTTGATGTTTATCTGCTTACCCCCAGTGCATCCAAGATGTAGGTGACATTTTTTCTTCAGTCGATCACAAATGATGATTTTTAACTGCAACCGTTGCCCTCTGTCATTCAAATAATAGCAGTGATTGGGAACTTCATCTATAAGAGTAAATAAACCTTGCTTAGACAAATCCAAATGAAACCCTGCGGCTCGTGACGACACATTAATGTCCTAAGACACGAAACGATCGGTTTGTGTGAGAAACCGAACAGTATTTATATCATTTTTTACCTCTAATACACCACTATGTCCAACTCCGTTCAGCTTCCTGTTAGTGAGGTCAAAAAACGCGTTCTGGTGACGGAAGTGATGTCTCGCCCATATACTTCAATGAGCGCGAGACATCACTTCCGTTGTCAGAGCACGATCTGACCTCACTCACCGGAAGCTGAACAGAGTTGGACATAGTGGTGTATTAGAGGTAAAAAATGATATAAATACTGTTCGGTTTCTCACACAAACCGATCGTTTCGTGTCTTAGGACGTTAATGTGTCGTCACGAGCCGCAGGGTTTAATTTGGATTTGTCTAAGCAAGGTTTATTCACTCTTATAGATGAAGTTCCCAATCACTGCTATTATTTGAATGACAGAGGGCAACGGTTGCAGTTAAAAATCATCATTTGTGATCGACTGAAGAAAAAATGTCACCTACATCTTGGATGCACTGGGGGTAAGCTGATAAACATCAAATTTTCATTTTTGGGTGAACTATCCCTTTAAGCCATATTTCAGTAAAAAAAAAAAAAAAAAAAAACCTGACACTAGGTGGCAATGTTGCTTATTACTGCAAAAAAAAAAAAAATTGGTCTGTAAAAGTTTATGCTTTTGCAAGTTGAAGCATGAAGTACAGAAAAAATACATTGATCACTGGAACAATTCAATGAAGTATGCATACTGAAAAATTTCACTACGTACATTCACAAACACAATAATCACAAATGTCAAACTTTTAATGCACAAACAGAAAATGCGTGGTTTGGTTCCACACACGGGGAGTGAAATGTTACAATTCACCCCATAGTCCGGATTAGTAGTAACAGACCCTGGGGTGAAATGTAACATTATGAAATCCACCAGGGTGAGATGTAACATTATGAAATCTGAATTATAACAAAAAAAAAATAATAATAAAAAAAAACAGTTTTGAAAGCTTTTTATTCAACTCAGACTTCAGAGTCATCTTAACGAGACAATCAAGGAGGCGCCTCTTTTTCCCCCTGGTTTACTCTTTGTATTAATACGCATTCATTTACTGTAACATTATAAGCTACTGCCGGTCTTTTACTTTAAATATAATGTATATTGTGTCTGTGTATTTGAAATATTTGAATGGACTGATGAAGGGAGCTGTAAAGTATTTTTGTTGAAGTACAATGTCATTTGGCCAGTTTTGAGCACTTAGGTTTGGAACGACTCTTCAATATGGCAGCCATGATTGTTTTCACTCCGAAGTGCCCTTCGGAGGGCGATATATCCCATTTGGAACGCACCATTAGGCCAGGGGTGTCCAATCCTGTTCCTGGAGGGCCACCATCTTGCAGAGTTTAGCTCCAAACCCAATTAAACACACCTGAACAAGCTAATCAGAGGCATACTAGAAACTTCCAGGCAGGTGTGCTGAGGTAAGTTGGACATAGTCCTGGAGGGCTACTGTCCTGCAGAGTTTGAGTTTGGACACCCCTTACCTAGGCATACTGAATTTTTTTTTTTTTTTTTTTTTAAAGAAAAGAAAAAAAGAAGAGGAAGCATAAATACAACTAAAATTTACTTGAGGTAGGCTGTAACATGCTAAGAGTATTGTAGCCATGAACTAGCTCATCTAACAGCCAAAACATTGGCTACATGCATTAAAAATATCTACACAGACACACAATAAACAAAATTTAACTTTGATGAGTTTAACTACAAAGCAGGAATTGCCACAACAAAAATAAATTAAGTTAAAAAAGTGACTTTCTTACATCAAAATTAGCTTTCTCCTCTAAAATCTGCTGTGTTTGCCACAGGGCTCTTCTTCTTTTGAGGTTTATTAGCGGTTGACAAACAACAAAATGGTGTATTGCCACAGGGCTCTACTTTCCCTATCAGGTGATTTGTAACTTGTTCCTGATTAGACTTATTCCTAGATGACTATTTAGTGCATTTTCTGTAATTGTTTTATGTCTCTGGGAAACTTTTGACTCAAAACTAACACATTGTAAAACTTTCCTGTGTGAACTAGCCGTCATATGTTTAACTAATTTGCATAGTTTAACATCTAGGCTAGAAAAAAATATGAGAGAATAAATTAAAAATATTGAATGTAATGAAAAAAGTAAATGATGATGTTCTAGATGAGACAGAATAAAATAATGATAGCCTACTAAACGATTCCCATTCCCACTGCCAAATGGCACAAGTTCACTTTCGAGTCGAACGTATTTTCTTGTTACATTTAATCATTCAATTTAATTTCCACTTGCTTTAAAACCACCTTTTCAATCTGCGTAAAGCCCAAGGACTTTATGAAAATGTTAGGCTACTGCCATTTCCTTCACATAAATCACCCCCGCAGATGCTCAAAGTAATTGTGAATGTGCGTAAAATGGAATTTGTCACATTGACCAGCCAGTTATCTGCTGCGATGCAGCTGACATCATACAGCAGCGACGGCAGCGGATGCGCTTCAGTGAATCACACTCATACACACACACACCGCCATAATAACAGTAGCTCCCTCAGCATCAGCATCAACAAGCAGTGAGTATCTCTATTTCATTTCATTATTCATTTCCGACGAAAAACAAATCATAGGCTGTATTATTCGATGTCCATCGTTTCGCCTTTGTCGTTTCTCAACCTCTGGGCAGCGACTAAGATTAGAAAAAATCGCGAGGAAACAGAATTTACTCCGTTAATTATATTTTCCCAATCGAAAATTATTTTGGTGCATCGTATAAATATAAAACATCCATCATTATTCTGACATATAGTATCTAAGTGAACGCGCAGCTGTTGCGTAATGATGGTTCGTTGTGAGCGCATAATGCGTGTGGTGAATTACAAATCGCGTTTAAAGCTTCTGTTTGTCCTGACTGTGTGCTGGATCATCGATTATAACGTTGCTTGTGATTTGACGAGGTTTCAGTGGTGCTGTGTTGGTCTGTGGTCAAACCCTGTATCGGAGACAGCGCAGACATCATCCTGATGTGCGGTACGTTGGGGATCTCGGATAACCTTGATCGAGCCAGTAAGGTGCTCGTGTGGAAGAGCCAATAAAATACGCCTATATTCCGTGGCCTGCTTCACGTGAAGTGATTGTGTCAGAACAGGAAACATTAATTTACTTACTTAAATGCAGTTTCATGCAGTGCGTTGTCTAAATAACATTAATGGGTGTTTTTTCAGCAGCTTGCTTATATTTAGATCATCTATGATATTAAATATGATAAATTATATATTTATATATTTGGCATTAAAACGTAATGTACAATGGGAAAAACTATTTATTTCAGCATATATAAATAGTAAAAAAAAGTAAAGACAGTATAAAAAGTTCTAGTTTAGCTCAGATTTAGCTCTTTAAAGTGGCTCATTATTATACATGCAAATAAAACAATCACGATTCACTTGATTTTACGTGTCATTTGTGCATCAAATATGTGACCCTGGACCACAAAACCAGTCATAAGGGTAAATTTTCTGAAATTGAGATTTTTAACATCATCTGAAAACTGAATAAATAACCTTTCCATTCACTGATGTATGTTTGTTAGGATAGGGCAATATTTGGCCGAGATACAACTATTTGAAAATCTGAAATCTGAGGGTGCAAAAAAAATCTAAATATTGAGAAAATTGCCTTTAAAGTTGTACTAATGAAGTCCTTAGCAATGCATATTACTTACAAAAATACATTTTTGATATATTTACAGTAGAAAATTATCAAAATATCTTCATGGAACATGATATTTACTTAGTATCCTAATGATTTTTGTCATAGAAGAAAAATCAATAATTTTGACCCATACAATGGCTATTGCTACAAACACATCCGTGTGACTTATGACTGGTTTTGTGGTCCAGGGTCACATATTTGATGCACAAATGTCCCGTAAAATCAAGTGAATCGTGATTGGTTTTTAATATGTATAATAATGAGTCACTTTAAAGAGATAAATCTGAGCTAATCTATAACTTTTTATACCATCTTTACTTAAAATTCACTCCAAAATATTTTAAAATGAATAATCGAAATCATGGGAATGCATAGGGGCTACCATGTCTGATCATACAAGCTAGCATTTCATTGGCCAATGTGGAAAATCACAAAATGGCTTAATATGGGCTGACATTTCCGTCTATCACTAGTGATTGTTGTGTTTATGTGGTTTGTATTCTGTAGAGAGCTCTATAATAGCCAATTAGGTTGGAAGAAGATAATGAGAGAGAGGTAGTTTTCCTCAGTCAGCTAATGAGTAAGACATGAGTGTGTGAGCGAATTAGCACAGTCGCAAGTGTGTGTGTGCATGCGCACTGAGTCATAATGACATGGAGAGAGATTCACAGTAACCGAGTAACAGCATCACAGAGCTCCAACAGCAGACCCCTCAGACACAGACTTTATGGTGGGATATTTACTGACTAACCAGTGCTAAATGGAAAACATCAACCAACAACAGATGCAGTAATATCAGATGCAAATCTTCTCTGATAAATGATGCTATTGAAGGTAAAATAGCGTCAGATATACTCTACTGATTGTTCAAAACCTCTTCAGGAAAGAGATAATTGCTAAGTAATGAGAAATATGACACTAAAATACTACGCTTTAACCAAAAGGAAATTGTGTAAGTATTCGGTTGGATATTTTACTGTAAATATTGGGGTTAATTTGCACTTTTTCCAAATGCAAGATCAAATTGTGCGTGTTTGCTTCAGATATGGTGAAACTAGGCAGTAACCTGTCGGAAAAGGTGACGAGACAGCCGTCGGTTGAGGATGGTTTCGACAACATCCCCCTCATCACTCCACTGGAGGTCGGCCAGTTACAGCAGCCTTTCCCTGATAAGGTAATTATCATTCATGCATTAGAGAGCAGAACCCACACATAGCGCCATATTAAAGACAGCAGCGCGCCTCTGTTATTCATTACTCTGCTTAGAACTTCAATAAAGGGAAGAATGTTATAGGACACCGGAGGTGGACCGGCAGACATCCAGCATCGCTGATACCATCAAAGACAAGCTAGAAACCACCCTATTAGATCCTAGCAGATAGCCTGGCATGAAAGAACGAATTCATGTGGCACCATCAAGATTCATTGTCACCGAGTATGATACAATTTGTCACTGAAAGTCTTCGCAAACCATCTGATCTTGCAAATGTACACACGCTCATGACAGGACTCTCACAGATGGCTTGTATCTATTCTTAGCTCTGTTGGAGGCAAGTGCAACGGGTGGAAACGCAGAGCAGAGTTTGAATTTAACTTTGCAATGACTCATCTAAAAGATGACAAATGATATAGTAGTAGGAGCTCGCTCTCTGCATTTTTAATGTGCTGAAGTAACATCCTGTATATCCTGCAACACAGGCTCAATGGAAAAATGTGCCTCTGCCTACATTTTTGTGAGATTCCAAAAAAGTACTAATATAACTGGACCTACTTGACCCGCTCCGAGTGGGATTCGAACCGGCGTCTCCAGCATGGGAGGGGGGCGCGATAACAAGGACGTTAAAGACTGCAGTCTCTAGTATGCCTCTTGAGATCAGGGGAGTGCACAGCTCTCACTAGCTGGCCTTCGTTACACTCACCCCCCTAAACCTCACACCCATCCGGGTCATAGCACAAATTATAACCAGTCCTACTTGACCCGCTCCAAGCGGGATTCAAACCCGGATCACCTACATGTGAGGGGGTGTGTGCTAACAAGTTTCTAGCGTCAATCGCTAAAGCCGCGCACACACTTAACGATTGTAAGGCCGATTATGAATGTAAATTGATACTTATGAATGATTACGCTCAAACGCGTCCAGTCAGAGCCAGTTGCGTTCAGTCTGCAATTACAGTCGGTGTTTTAATCTCTTGTGTAAGTATTTAAATCTGCTTCAGTCGCAGGAATCAATCGCTGTGTGTTTTAGCTAGTCGTTAAATGTGTGCCCAGCTTAACGCGCCTCTTGAGATCAGGAGAGTGGGGTTTACACACACAGCTCTTACTAGCTGGCCTCTGTTACACTTGTACGTGTAATTCACTTCAGTTTCCAGCTGAAATGAACACTTAGTGGCAGTAAAACACCAATGACTTTTAATCGCACAAATCCCAATTAAAGAGGCTGATTATTAATTAAAAAATACTTATTTTCACATGGTTCCTTGCGCAATACCTCAAAACACTTTTACCATAGTGCATGATTTATAAACTAATGCATTTAGTTGTTTGCAAAACCTCTTCAGGCAAGAGATAATTGCTAAGTAATGAAAAATATGACACTATTGCCAACAAAATACTAACCAAAAGGAAATTGTGTAAGTATTCGGTTGGATATTTTACTGTAAATATTGGGGTTAATTTGCACTTTTTCCAAATGTAAGATCAAGTTGTGTGTGTTTACTTATTTTCACATGGTTCCTTGCACAATACCTCAAAACACTTTTACCATAGTGCATGATTTATAAACTAATGCATTTAGTTGTTTGCATCACATAACCAGCTCTGTATTAAAGGGTTAGTTCACCCAAAAATGAAAATTCTGTCATTTATTACTTGCCCTCATGCTGTTCCACACCCGTAAGACCTTCGTTAATCTTCGGAACACAAATTAAGATATTTTTGTTGAAATCCGATGGCTCCGTGAGGCCTTCATAGGGAGCAATGACATTTCCTCTCTCAAGATCCATTAATGTACTAAAAACATATTTAAATAAGTTTATGTGAGTACAGTGGTTCAATATTAATATTATAAAGCGACGAGAATATTTTTGGTGCGCCAAAAAAAACTAAATAACGACTTATAAAGTGATGGCCAATTTCAAAACACTGCTTCAGTAAGCTTCGGAGCACAATGAATCAGCGTGTTGAATCAACTGTTCGGAGCGCCAAAGTTTGCAGTTTGCAGTTTGACACGCAATCTGAATCATGATTCCATAAACTGATTCCTAATGCTCCGAATCTTCCTGAAGCAGTGTTTTGAAATCGGCCATCACTAAATAAGTCGTTATTTTGTTTTTTTTGGCGCACCAAAAATATTCTTGTCGCTTTATAATATTAATATTGAGCCACTGTACTCACATGAACTGATTGAAATATGTTTTTAGTACCTTTATGGATCTTGAGAGAGGAAGTGTCATTGCTCCCTATGCAGGCCTCACGGAGCCATCATATTTCAACTAAAATATCTTAATTTGTGTTCCGAAGATTTACGAAGGTCTTACGGGTGTGTAACGGCATGAGGGTGAGTAATAAATGACAGAATTTTCATTTTTGGGTGAACTAACCCTTTAATAGCCTTTCGAATGTAGTAAACTTGCTCAGAAGCTCAGCTGGTACAGCATGGCACTTGTGATGCTCGAGGATGCACTACTTGTAGAATCGAGCTAAAATGGCATTGTTGCTTCAGCAAATGTTTTCTCATTTTTGCTTTTGTTAACACTATAGAGCATTAACCTCCACCATAACATATTTGAGAACATGATAGCTGGTTGACAACCAGCAAACCCAGTCTTGTGGTTTCTGCCCAGCCCCCTCTCATTTTGTTCATTGTGTAGACTATTTTAATAGTTCATTCTTTCTCTCTGACTCTATAGGTGATTGTGAAAACCACAACAGAGTATCAGCTGAAGGAGAAGAAGAGGAAGTTGTATGTGCCGAGCATCAAGAAGCTAAACATAAACCTTTATGATGAGATGTCAGAGAAGCTCAAGGTAAAGCAGTTTTACACATTCATCCAACACAAAAGCCCAATGTACTTGGGGCTTGCATTTGACTCTCTGTTTTGAGGGTAATACAAAAATGTGAAAATAAATAAAAACAGAAGGCATGAATATATGTGTGAGTGTCTGTGTTTTCCAGCTGACTGGGTTGATTATTATTACCTTGGCGTTCCTGGCGTGTCTGCTGCTGTTGGTCATGTATAAAGCGCTGTGGTACGATCAGCTCGGCTGCCCTGAGGGCTTCGTTCTCCAGGTACCCAGTATAGCACAAACACACTAGCCCTGTCCATGCTGATAGAGATCATCTGTGGTCTACTTTATGAACCAATTTTGGTCTGGAATGTAGATGACCAATCACACACTTCATTGAGCACTTGAGCATTTTCTGCACTTGTGGCTTTAGCGAAAACTAGCCTGTGGTTGCCACCCATATGGCATTGCAATGTGATTTTTACCTCAAAAACATGTCTTACAGTTTCACTGTGAGGGAAGCATCTCAGAATGGTGGAATATAGCTACCAATAACACAGAAATGTATTATATATTATACAACAGCACTGTGCATTAGTGGTTTGAATTTTTAGTAACCATTTCTGCAATTGATGCTGGTAGGATGGCAGATGTAGTATGTTTGAATTTCATGCATACTATCACCCATATTCATACTATATAGAACATACTATTTAAACAGTCAGAAAGTACATTTCAAACCAAATTTAGTACTTGCTAGACAGTGAAATTTCAGATACAGTCCGCTACTATCTTCATGAGTGAGTCGTTGAATCATTCTTTCAACTCGTTTGTTCAAAATCGTTCAGGAACGAAACAAGCGACTGTCTTCATATGTAACTGAATCATTCAATCAACTGATTTGTTCAAAAACACTGATTTTAATTATATATAATATATTTTAGGACTGGGGGAAAAATTTATCCACCTAACTATTGATTTCATATATATATATATATATATATATATATATATATATAATATAAATATAATATAAATATAATTCCAGAATATTTATTATTTCATATTACACTGCTTTATTTTAGTCCTTGCTTATAAACTAGGCAGAGGAAAGTCACCTTTTATTTCAGCAGAGAGTGTTGTATCGGTGAGTATTACATGTTGTCATATCACTTACTAGTGGAAACGAGAAAGTGAAAAATGCAGATGGAGAGACATCTATGGATATACCACCTGCACCATCATGTATTCAAGTCATTCAACTTTTCCCCATGGTCTAGAATTAAGAAAAGCAAATAAATATCACAACACATCAATATCAATATCGCAATATGTGTAGAATCACAGTTCTTTAAGGGTTATTTCACCCAAAAATGAAAATTCTGTCATTTATTACTCACCCTCATGCCGTTCCACACCTTCATTGATCTTCGGAACACGAATTAAGATATTTTTGTTGAAATCCGATGACTCAGTGAGGCCTCCATAGCCAGCAATGACATTTCCTCTCTCAAGATCCATAAAGGTACTAAAAACATATTTAAATCAGTTCATGTGAGTACAGTGGTTCAATATTAATATTATAAAGCGACAAGAATATTTTTGGTGCGCCAAAAAAAACAAAATAACGACTTGTTTAGTGATGGCCGATTTCAAAACACTGCTTCAGGAAGCTTTGGAGCGTTATGAATCAGTGTATCGAATCATGATTCGGATTGCGTGTCAAACTTCCAACGGCTGAAATCACATGACTTTGGCACTCCGAAAAGCTTATTCGACATGCTGATTCATCTGTGCTCTGAAGCTTCCTGAAGCAGTGTTTTGAAATCGGCCATCACTATATAAGTCATTATTTTGTTTTGTTTTTTTTGGCGCACCAAAAATATTCTCATCGCTTTATAATATTAATATTGAACCACTGTACTCACATGAACTGATTTAAATATGTTTTTAGTACCTTTATGGATCTTGAGAGAGGAAATGTCATTGCTGGCTATGGAGGCCTCACTGAGCCATCGGATTTCAACAAAAATATCTTAATTCGTGTTCCGAAGATTAACGAAGGTCTTACGGGTGTGGAACGGCATGAGGGTGAGTAATAAATGACAGAATTTTAATTTTTGGGTGAACTAACCCTTTAAAAATTACAATACATTACGGCACCCAAGTACTGTGATAGTATCGAATCAGGAGATAGGTGTATGGTCCTAGCCCTATTATATACTATTTTATGTTCTATAAATATGTTTATTGCATAGATGCTTGCATTGACTGTATTGGAATATAGTTCAGTATGCTTCAAATGAGGAACATTATTTGTGTGATAGTGTTTCAAGTTTGCCCCTTATGAAAGTCCATTTCTGTTAGGATAGGCAGTAGGGAGCTTACTAGGTTTTGGAGCAGAGCGATTAAGTATTAACTGCATCTTTTGTTTGTGTGATGTTCGTTTAACATGTTATTTTGTTCACATCCCCACAAAGCTTAGCTGCAGATCCTCAGTCTTTGGACAGCAACTAAAGCTTTGCCGGAGTGCGAGAATGTCTTTAATTAGTCTTAACCATGACTAAACTGTGATTAAGGCCTGCAGGGGTTTCCACCTCTCCTCCTTTGATGCAGATACCACTGCCGTAATTAGCGTGCCACACTAATGTAGCGTTGCTAACTTGAAGAGCGGGAAAATTGCCTCTTGTTAAGAAGGAATGAGGTTTATGGAAGCTTTGGCATGTTGACGTCTCTTGATTGACGTCTTTCAGTCACAAAGCATTTTTTATGCTTTTTTTATGCTATTATTTTGTTGTGGAATGGATTCGTAACTGTGAGCAGTCTTTGCTCAGCTGTCGCTTTATGCTTCTAAGCATCTGTTTTACAAATTGGAAATATAATAAACCTCTCATAGTTTGCATTCCATAGAAATAGTCAGTCAGAGCCATATTGTTGTCTTTTTGAATAATTTAAGATTAAAGAATTTCTGTCTAAAAGTTCTGTTAAGTTCTTTGATTTTTTGGTATATATATATCCCAGTAAAATTTACGGTAAAAAACCGGCAGCTGTGGTTGCCAGAACTTTACCGTGTAAAATACAGTAGCAACGTAAAAAAAAAAATCTGTTAAATTTACGGTAAAATAACGTATTTCATTAACTGATATAATGTTAATTTACCAACCTAATGAAGTACTAATATCTGTTTTGTACCTTTATAATACACTGACAGTCACCAAACACAGTGGTGATAAGAGTCACATGATGAATCGAAGTTCATCACAAACAGATTTTCCACAAGCTGAGAAGGACAACACTAATATATAGAAGGTGCGCACAGTGTCATTCACACACACACTAAACACCATCATGGTAACATGCATGAAATTTTAAAAATGCAATAAACATTAATTTAACAACATTAGATGTAACATAAAACCCTAATCTACATAACTGATTAGAAAAAATGAGAAAAACTAAGAAGAAACAGAGTTATTTCAACGAAAATATATCAAATGTGAAGTGTCACGCAGGGAATTTTTCACTGTAAATTTTACAATTAATTGTTATTTTTCACTTCCAAAAACTGTGAATTTAACGGTATTTTACCGTAAAATTACATTAAATGTACCGTTAGATCTATTACAGTTATTCACCGTATATAGTACAGGAACTTTCTGTAAACCAATTGACAGTTTTTCACCGCAGCATTTTTACAGTCTTTTACTGTTAAAATCACGGTCATTGTTTACAGTGTATATATATATATATATATATAAAATTATACTTTAATAGTGTTTAAATTTAAAGCAAAAAGAAGAAAGGATACATAAGATTATGTATTACATTGTAAATTAGTTGTTTATTCAACATTGACAAAAAAAGGAAGACATGCTCTGTTCAGAATACTATTCTGTCAAAGTACTCTTTAGTTTTATAATATGTATATTTTGCACATTATTGCAAATTTTCTGTATTACCAAATGCCCGGATGATCTACTATTTTCTTAAATAAGTATTTTACACCAGACCACACTGCGTGGAGTACATTTGTATCCCACAATGCAATGTACATTTTCAAAATAATGGATGAAAATAAGTAATTTTAGCTGCAGTTTTTAAAATAAATTAAAAAAAAAAAAAAAAAAATTATACAGACAAGAAACAAAAATATTCAAAAATGCTAACGTTTTTATTTCTGAGAAAATTGGCCACTCATTGAATTAATATATATACATACACATTTCATTCTCTTGGAATTATAAAGTTCTATCTGACATTTGTCAAAATTGAGTTATTCACTTATTATTCTATTATATTATATAGAATTATTATCTATTATAATATTCTGTGACAACTTATTTACATTATGTGATGTTTTATTTTTAAGTTGTGTACATTTTGGGGCTTTTTATTTAGAAAACAAAAAGGTTCTATCTGCAAAGTTGAACTCTAACTTGTTCCTATAAGGTTCTATTCGTTAGCACTCAGCACTTCAAATTCACATGAGGATCAATGAACCAAGGCTGTTCAAATCTATCTACAATTCTAGCTTTTAAAACTACTTAACTAAAACTTAAAATGATTTCAAACTTAAAGCTGTTAAAACTGCTTTAAACTTTCTGGCTAGGCTTTCTCAAGCCAACGTCAAAGTCTGTCTACAAACTTTTCAATCCATACTGATCTGTAGAGAGAAAGCCATTTTACCTGTCCCATTTTATGTGGAATTAAGTCTTGGTGTTATAGTAGCTGCTTTCTGTCTAAACCGAAAGAAACTTAAACTAATGGTTCCTGCAATAATGTGTTTAATTTCACACCTAAAATTAACATTTGCACTTGACAAAATATTTAGCACTGCCTTTTATGCTCAACAAGAAAATAATTATTCGTCCAAAAATATGAAATAAATGTCAGAGAAAGCATTAAATTTAACCTTCTCATACATGTCGACACACTGTTACAACACTAATTTTATGTTTTAAAACAAATAAGAAAATTGTTTGTTTTTTGAAAAATATTGCTCCAATTAATGTTTTGCAAGATAGAACCTTATAATTCCAAGCAAAGTGTTTTGTTTGTTTGTTTTTTAGAATTAGAAGGTTCTATCTGCATTTGACCTGTTCCAAAAATCCCCATTTACAAATTTGAGAGGATTTTGGTATTATATATTTAGAATACATTTAGGGTCTCTGTTATTTTCATATATATATATATTTTTTTATTTTGCTATATGGAATGCAAAAACTTTTGAAGCTCAATATCTCAAGACCGCTCAGAATGCAGATAGAACCTTATAATTTCAAGGTGGCGATATATACGTACACACATTTTACAGTATATATGCAGTATTCAGTATGTTGAAAGCTAGTGTTCCATGTATTGTTGTTAGACAGTGTGCTAAGTTGTATATTCAGGGCTTCACAACTCTGTGCTGCTGGAAAAGATGGAGATAGAAAGACTTTTTCCATTTATACAATATTGATGTCCCCAAATTTATTTATGTGTGTAAATGAAAGCGTTTCAGCAGTTTGTCTCCTCTACTGATGCTATATCAACAGGAATGCAGAGCTCCGTGACATTCACCTTTTATGTTTGATTTATTAGGGAACCTGCCTGACCTTCTCCGTACTAGTTAATGTATTCCGATATAACCTTTATTTGCAAACGTCTTCTTTTTCTAATCTAGCACAGACACTGCACCCCGGCGGCTTTGGAGATGTACTACCCCGAGCAGAACTCCAGGGGCAGCTTGTACACTGCCATGACCCACCTCAACCAGGCCAAGAAGAACATCCCAGAGCTGTCCCCTCCCTGGCTCCCAGTCATGAAGGACGAGGTCAACCACCCTGAGAAGTAATGGGGAGTTATCTGTATTTTCATTTGAAAGGGTTTGTGAGGACAGAATCCAGATAATGTTAACCGGAAGGGTTTATGTTTGTGTTTTGTGTTTAAAATGGGAATATGATGCGAATAACTATTTAGATTAACTGTGAAGTGAAGCCTGCAGGGGTTTCTAGGTTTCTACTTTGTCAGCCTTCTGCAATACAAATGCTCTCAGCCTCTCAGAAATCTACTGGCGATGCTCCTCCATACCCGTTTAGAAGAAATCTAGAATCTGAAACTCGTCCGTGTGCGTTTTAAATGTCACTACGCCACTTTTTGATGGCACATCTCACTGTGGCATTGTAGGTTTAGTCATGCTGCTTGTAATTCTGCGACGTTTGTTAGGCGTTAGTTCTCGCTTATGGTTTCATTTGAAGTCATTTAGCTTAGTGTAATGAACTGTGCGTTGGCTGTGAATCGTGCTCTAATGAACTGCAATGCAACTGAGAAACAAGTGCATTGGCAAGAAAAGGCATTCCAAAAACTCAGATCTTTTTCCCTTAAATCAACTCTAACTACTGATTGTTGTCTTAAAGCAATGTGTCTTTGATTTAAAAGAGAATTACACTGGAGTTTTGGTTTCTTTTTTTGTACATTTTACTAAATGAGATCTGACTTTTGATCGTAAGGACGAACTGATTGGTGCAAACAGCAGATTTTATACACATTTGCATGCTTAACTTGTTCACAAAACCATCCTAGAATTTACAATAAAGTGTACGATTTTGAAAATCAAGTCATTTGAATGTAAACTGGAATATTGGTAAACAACTATTTTGAAAATGTATCATTTTTCTGTTTGTTTGTGTGCTGAAACATTTACACACTAAGCACCAGCAGCCATTTAAATGTTTAATTAATGTTATAAATTAGTCCTTGAAAAGTTCAAGAATGTGATTTAACGCTTAATGAAGATGAGTGACCTTTGAATTGTTTTTGTGTACTACATCAAATGAATTCCAGCTGAATGTATAAACAACTTACAATAGCGGTTTGAAACATTCTTTTACTGGTTTGATCATTTATTGTGCTTTATATTTATCTATTGCGATATGTGTTTTTTTGTTTGTTTGTTTTTTCTCCAATTGCTATAAAGTTCAAATGTGTATTTATTTATGTATTTATCTAATTCATTTGACTGGTGCAGGAGGGATGTATTGAGGTTCTTGTAAGGTGCAGCAGGTGAAATCATAAACCCTGCAGTATTAGTCATTTATATGTGTGACAAACATTCATCCGTCTAATGGATAATAACAGAATAAAGGTTTCAGTATTCACCATCGCTGTGTTCTGTCATTGCATACGAGTTTCTACAACTGCACTTGTACTTCTAATGATGAATCGGTTGCTATTCAGAAAATCCAGAGCCTTGATTCTATAACAATGGTGCTGTAAATTCAGGGGAAGGCATAACTCATAATGTAGTAGTAGTAGTATGGTAACACTTTACAGTATGATTTCATTTGTTATCATTAGTTAACATGAACTAACAATGAACAATCCTTCTACAGCATTTACTAATACTAATAATATTGTTAACATGTTAATGCACTATGAGCTAATATGAACAGAACATTTTTATTAACTAACATTAACAAAGGTTAATAAACGCTGTAAGAATATATTGCTCATTGTTAGTTCATGTTAGTTAATGCATTTACAATAAGTTCTCACTTGTTAACATTAGTAAAGTGTTACCAATAGTATTAGCTATTTAACAATGGTGATGAAGATAAAAATAATAAAAATAGCAATAATATTGATTATTATTATAGATCATACATTAGCTAGAAATGACTGAAGTAAATAAAAATGTAAATTGGGTTAACAAATTGTATTAAAGGGAAAAACAATAAAAATGTCAAACCTTGAATTAATTATGCCTTGAATAATATACTTGACATATTAGTCTAAATATAAACAAACGTGTCTGTTGTTCATATGAGAACAAGTATTTTTATATATATGTATATGCTTTAAAATTCTCAACTTAGATTTTAATAGACTGTTTTATGTAACTTAAATAGTCACCATGAAATCAGAATTGACCATTTTTTTATGGAATATTGCAGTATTTATTATAAATGATTTATCAGTGCACATCATTATTTTTATGTTTTTTATTCAGTGTCTGCATAATCTTTAATCAAAACAACTTCCTCTTTTGCAGCAGCATCTCTTCTGATGACGTGTTTACTGGCGTGAGGGCGGGGCAACCTGTCACTCATATGAGATCCACCAATAGCAAACCACAACCATCCAATCAATTCCCAATTGACAAAATCAAGTCCCGCCTTACATTTTTTTTCTTGTTCGAGAATCCGTTTCACTATAGATATACGTCATAATAGGGAAGAAAAGACTATTGCAACTTCTGTTTCATGCTGACTTTAAATTTAAAATATAAAAAAATGCATTTAAAAAGTTTCCCACACGTAACTTGCCATATATAAGACACTCAAATACCATAAAACCTTAGTCCCCCAGTGAAATTAACATTTTCATTCCTTGTGCTGTACTGTCGTGCAGACGCTGAACCCAATAAAGTGTAAAAAAGTAATTATTAGAGAATTGCATAGTCAGCACACAGCTGGTGTTGCCAGGGGAAAGGGCGTTCATTTGAGTGAGGGTGTAAAGTGGTTGTGGGTCAAGCCCTGTTTGAGGAGTGTGTGTGTGTGTGTGTGTGTGTGTGTGTGTGTGTGTGTGTCTCAGTAGGATCTCCCGAATACTGGCGCCAGCAGAGAATGCCTTTCAGATACCTCTCTCTCTCTCTCTCTCTCTCTCTCTCACTGTATCTCTTTAACTCTCTCTCACACACACAGTTAGAGATTAAATGAAGTGTCAAAATACTCAACTCAGATTGACAGGCTACCCAGTGAACTGTCCAAACTAACACAAATACCTCACAATGAAAATAAAATACACTACCAGTAAAACATTTGGACAAACTTACTCATTCTTGTTATTTACATTTAATCATTTAGCAGATGTTTTCGTACAAATGAGGACAACAATAGCAATTAAACCAACAATAGGGCACAATTTGTTAGTGCTGTGACTAGTCCTAGTTAGTCTAGCTCATTATTTTATTTTTATTTTTTTATAGATATGTAGAATAGTAAGTGTTAGTATTAATGGGCCAAGTGTTGACAAAAAAGATGTCTTCAGCTGTTTCTTGAAAATGGTTAAAGTCTCAGCAGCTCAAGTTGAGTTAGGCAGGTCATTATCACTACTTTCTACTCATTATTTAGTATCACTACTACAATAAAGTCATGAAAAATACACTGTAAACCTGAATAAGCTGGCAAAATTAAAAAAAAAAAAAAAAAAAGTTATTCAAAGTTTAAGCAAGCAAAACTGGCAGATTTTTATTTTGTACTCATACATTTTAATTGTTCTTAACTTGGAATATTTGAGTACTAATTTATACATTTAACTTAAAATGATCAAGTAACCTCAGTATAAACACTTTAGTGTAAACTAGCTAGCTATAACAAGCTAATTCAGAAAATGTGAAATTGCTTATTTGTTAACATTATCATGGTATAGCACTTGCTGAACGAGTACAGCAATATAAAGCATACATTGCTCTCAAACCAAACAGCATGCACAACTTGTCACCATGATGGTAACTCTCCAAAAACCCACATAAACAGAAACTCTTCTAAATTACCTTAACAAAAACATTAATTACTACTAAATCTAAACTTAACATTAATCTTGCACAAAAAAAAAAAAAAAAAAAAAAAACATTAAATAACACTTCATTTTAGCATTTACTTCTTCCGTGTTCCATGGACACGGAAATAAGTTCATAAAACTCAAAATGAAACAGTTCAGTTTACTTAAAATATAAGTTCTGGGAACTTGAAAGAAAAAGAAAGTGTTAAATACTCAAAAGTTGACTGAACTAATTTCTTTAATTTAAGTTTGTCCTACTCAAACCAATTAATTATTTTGAGCGTTAGGGTTTACAGCACAAATGGAACTATGGGAACACCATAAGCATTATATTTGCATTGCACTGGTGGAGTTTACAGCTGGTTGCAACTGAAAAGAAAACATATTTTCCTTTGTTGCATTGTGGAGTAATTAGAACTATATTTCTTTGACTTAATGAAAAGAATGGCTTATACTTTATTTGACTACATCTATGTTACACAGATCAGAAAGATTCTCACTGTGAAAACTGTTGTCTTTTCTTCAAAAGAAAATATACAGTGCCACCTACAGGTCTTGTTTTTTTACAAAGGCCTTCAGTCACTTGATGTGGCACTGTATTAGCAAACATGCTTGCTTTGTTTTTGTTTTATTTTGTTCTGTTTTACTTTGTTTGTTTTGTTTAGCTTGTTTTGTTTTGTTTTGCTTTGCTTGTTTTGTTTTTTGTTTTGTTTTGACCATGACAGTTTCTTCAATTAAGCTTATTTTTCTTACCCCATTTTTTTTTTTCCTTGTTTTAAGAACAGTCTTCTTTTTAATTTGTTAGATTTATGCCTAAAACAAGAAACTAATTGCGGATAGACTGATAAAAACATACTTAATTCTAAAAATATTCCATGGAATCAAACTTGACAATTCTTATTTTATTAGGAAACAATACAAATCTTATTTTTATGGAATACACAGTGTTTATTATAAATGATTTATCTGTGCACATTATTATTATTAATCTTTTATATTATTTTTATGTAATTCATGTGCCCTTTTACAACGACATCTCTTCTCTGATGACTTGTTCTGGAAAAGAAGACAAAAAAAAAAATGATTTAAAAAATGATTTTCTAATACTGCACGTAAACTCTCATTGTCCATTGATGTATTACAATCATATGGCTTTGGAAGAGTAGTTCGAATTAACCAATTACAATATAGTTTTAGTTTCTAAGTGTATAAATGTGCCCGTACTGTGTGTAGCATCTATGATTTACTGAGGCCATAAAACTACCTAAAATTGAGAAGTGTTGACAGCCTCTGGTTTTTTCGTTGACTTTCTGTTTCTATAAATGTTCAAACTGCGTAAAAAGTGTGTTCTTGTTTTAGCACTATGACAGGGAGTTTATTGCCGTAACACGAGAACCTCCTGACCCTTACAGGCCAAACAAAAAAAACTCTCTCATACGTCATTCACTAGCCTAGTCCTCTCTCTTTCTCTCCGTTTGATCATTTGCCCTTCAAGTAAAGGCCATATTGCAGTCATAAAGGGATCAATGAGAAATCAAGTGACTTACAACTGTCAAAGCATAATAACAGCTGGCAGGCCTGTCGTGACACTGGGCAACTGCCAGTGTACAGTGTGTGCGCTCTGTGTTTTTATTGAATGTAGGATCTGTTTTGAATGACTGTCTGAATGAATGTCTTTAAGCTGCTTGAGGGCAGCATTTAGTCCTTGATTTATTCGTTTAGAAACGGCTTGGCGTGGAATCATTTTCCAAACTCTGCAGTTTGCAGCAATTTATGCTTCAATGAGGGAGAAACCCGCAGAAACAAATATTTGAGTGTGCTCCATAATGAAATGGCTATATTTTTACAGATTAAATTGAGTCATAAGCCCGTTTAAACAAAGCCTGGCTACACAGGCAACCATTTAAGATCCTTATATTAAACAGCAGACTAGGACTGTCCTAAGGCCACGACGAGGAAGAAGTATGCAGTAATTGTGCCGGCCGTCTAACCTGCGTTCAGTGATCTTTGTTTGATCTTTAGTTTGTGATCTTATGAATATAATAAATTTGTGATTCCTATATTTAGTATAAAAAGGTAGAGAGGCTTTGAGTAGTATATCTTTTTTGCCTGATTTTCATATTCAAGTTTATTATTTATTTATCCCTGATGATTTCTTTTGTATTATTTAAATGATTTCATTTAATTTTAATTCACTTCCTAAACCAGTTAAAAGCAGAATTATAGTGTCGCCCAGAATCACTGGAGCCATAACGTCATTTTCCTGTTAAAAAAATGCAGAATTCGATGGCAAAATTACAGGGTAAAAATGTTAATGACTTACAAATGGGTATGTATCAGGACTTCACATCCACTTACAACCTGTCCCCAATCTCTAATCCAAATTTATGGCAATTACACACGTGGAGCAAATTCTTAGACAAGTAAATTAGAGGCAGCCTGACGTCCGGGAATCGTGTGTAGTCACCGCATTCGCTCTTTTTACGTTGTGAGTAATAGATGCCAATTTACAGTCTCGCAGACAGAGGAAGTTGTTGTTATTGTATCAAAGTCCTAATTGTATGAACATGAACCATGTGCCTCAGCATGGACGGAATAATTATTTGAACAAAACTGCGTATGCCATATGACTCAGAAGACTTTTAAGGTACTTTATGGTACCATTATGACCTTTTTCATCTCATATAATTGATGTTGCCTTTTATTAAAAAAAAAAACAAAGCCAGTCAGAGTGAAATTAGAAGATATGGTAACACTTTATTTTAGGGTCTTGCTTATTAGCATGCATATTACTAGAATATTGGTTGTTTATTAGTACTTATTTAGCACATATTAATGCTTTATTCTGCATGACCTTATTCTACATTCTTAATCCTACCCAATACCTAAATTTAACAACTACCTAACTATTAATAAGCAGAGGGAAAAGTCATAGTTAATAGTTTATATGTGTTCCCTATACTAAAGTGTTACCGAAGATATTATAAAATGATGTTAACTTTGAGAAAGATATGGCATACTCAAGGTATTTGCTTGTAAATATAAAAGACACTGGGGCTAGTTGTCACACTTTCTCATCTCAGGGTGTTTTAGTCAATTTCTGCCTAAAGTCATTTTCAGTTTGTCTAACATACATTACTGGTCAAAAAATGTTGGAATAATTAATATATTTTTTTAATGTTTTTGAAAGAAGTGTCTTATGCTCACTAAGGCTGCATTTATTTGATTAACAATAAAGTAAAAAGATCAATATTGTGAAGTACTACAATTTAAAATAACTGTTTTATACTTGAACACATTTTAAAATGTAATTTATTCTTGTAAATTTTCAGCATCATTACTCCAGTCTTCAGTGTCACATGATCCTTCAGAAAGCATTTCTTATTATTATCAATGTTGAAAACTACGGAAGAGGATTAGGGCCAAGCAATAATAAAAAAATAAAACCATCTCGAAATTAAAGTTGTTCAATTTTGAGAAAAAACTAATTAAATTTCAAGAAAAAAGTCGAGATAAAATGTTGAGAATAAACTCGTTAAATTTCGAGAAAAAAGTCGAGATAAAATGTTGAGAATAAAGTCATTAAATTACGAGAAAAAAGTCGTTAAATTACGAGAACAAATTCGTTAAATTATGAGAAAAATGACGTTAAATTTTGAGAAAAAAGTCGAGATAAAATGTTGAGAATAAACTCATTAAATTATGAGAATAAAGTCATTAAATTACGAGAAAAAGTCATTAAATTATGAGAACAAATTTGTTAAATTATGAGAAAAATGTCGTTAAATTTCGAGAAAAAAGTCGAGATAAAATGTTGAGAATAAACTCATTAAATTATGAGAATAAAGTCATTAAATTACAAGAAAAAAGTCGTTAAATTATGAGAACAAATTCGTAATTTAACGAATTTGTTCTCGTAATTTAACGACTTTTTTCTCATAATTTAATGAGTTTATTCTCAACATTTTATCTCGACTTTTTTCTCGAAATTTAACGAGTTTTTTCTCATAATTTAACAAGTTTATTCTCAACATTTTATCTCAACTTTTTTCTCGAAATTTAACGAGTTTTTTTCTCGAAATTTAACAACTTTAATCTCGAAGTGGTTTTATTTTTTTATTATTGCTTGGCCCTAATCCTCTTCCGTAGAAAACGGAAGGGCGTTGTGCTGCTTAATATTTTTGTGGAAACAGAAAGAAAGAAAAGACATTACTATACTTTTATTCATCAAGGATGCATTAAATTAATCAAAAGTGACAGTAAAGACATTTACAATGTTGTAAACATTTCTACTTCAAATAAGCCTCTTGTGACGACATGCCATTGTATTTCCTGTTCAAGGCTTTTCACGTATATATAAACAATTAATGAAACAGCAGAAATACAAAACGGATATTGTAATAATGAATAATGAAAATAAAATGGCAACATTTAAAGCACATGTCCCCATTTTTCAATGAAAAATGTCCAATACTTTCTTGTTGTCTGAGACAAATTATTTTAGTTAATTTTTTGCTAAAGGGATAGTTCACCCAAAAATGAAAATTGTCATCATTTACTCACACTTAAGTTGTTCCAAACCGGTATAAATTTCTTTGTTCTGCTGAACACAAAGAAAGACATTTGTAAGAATGTTTGTAACCAAGCAGATCCCACCCCCCATTGACTGCCATAGTATTTTTTTCTCTATGGTAGTCAATGGGGGCCAAGATCTGCTTGGTTACAAACATTCTTACAAATATCTTTTTTGTGTACAAAATCCCTTCCCTTAAAGGGTTAGTTCACCCAAAAATGATGTCATTATTTACTCTCTCTCTCTCATGTCCTTCCAAAAAAAGTCTTAATTTGTGTTCCGAAGATGAACGGAGGTCTTACGGGTGTGGAACGACATGAGGGTGAGTCATTAATGACAGAATTTTCATTTTTGGGTGAACTAACCCTTTGAGTAATCTAACTTTTACATTTACTACAGGTAGCTCATTTTTAACCTATAGTCTGCATGAAGACCTGCAACTTCATAACCAAAGGTTACAAAGGTTACTCTCATGATACCTCTCTCGTCTTCCGTCATATCCATCACTTCCCAGACTCTTTCTCTCTGTCTTTCTCCTCATACACTCACTCACTCACACACACAGTTCTTCTCTCTCACCCTCTCTATTATGTCAGTGTCGCCGTAGTCATTGTGGAAACTGAAGAAAGCTTGGTGAGTGTTTCTGATGTTGGCACCAGCTCTTGCCTACTCTGCGAGTTTGTGTGTATGTGTGATCTGCCTCTCCCGCTAAGAAACGCTGAGTGCTCACTGACAGCTCTATCACTCGTCTTCAATGGGGTGTAATTTGTGAGAGCCTGGCTGTGCAGGGGATGATGGGTAATTAAGAAGGTGAGTCAGGCCACTGAGTTCGAGCGTTGACAGTATTTAGCCGACTGCTGTATAGTTCTCTGTGTTCAGAGTGTCTCCAAGGGTCTGGCTTACACAGATCGCTCTAAGAGTCCCAAAACAAGATGTTTTAATGGGCGCAAAAGAGCTCAGAGAGTGACATAAATAACAATTTCGGCATTATTTGGGTTATGCTGCCTGGGAAGTAACTATATACGACTTTTCAGAAGTTGCAGTGATGATAGGTTTGTATACACACACCCATTGGCTACTTTATTAGGTACACCTGGCTAGTACCGTTTCATCTTCAGACCTGCCTTAATTCTTTTTGGTAGATTGTACAAGGTGCTGAAAACATTCCTCAGAGATTTTGGTCCATATTGACATGAGAGCATCACACAGTTGCTGCAGATTTGTCGGCTGCACATCCATGATGCAAAGTGTATGTGTGTGTATATGGCTGTTTTACACAGCTAATACTCATTTTGAATGGCTGGTGTCAATAGAGACAGATTTGGGTCCAGAGGTGTGGTTACAATATACCAGCAAGAAATAATGAGGCATGGTAATCTTGCATAATCCATCTTAAAATAAGTTATAATCAACAATATAGGCTTCACAAAAGGAATGAAAAATAAATTGTAAAACGAATAATCAATATTTTGCTATGATTTAGCTATGACTTTCATTGACACTTCAATGAAATGATCCAGGCTGTATCCAGATCAGATGGAGAACCTGTGTCTGGACCTGACTACAACGTAGCCCAGGAGACAATGGGCCTACAGATCCAGTTCTGGCTGCATCTATCGTTCAGATTTTTAATCCCCGTATCCGCTTACATATATTTATATATAATCTATTTTTAATCTCTATAATAAAAATGTATAATTCAGATTTTGATCTCCATATCCATTTACATATATTATATATATCTTCCAAGGGGTTTTTTCCCTCCTAGGACTTTTTTCCCAGTGCTAGTACGCTGGGTTTTTCTCCTAGGGGGTTTTTTCCACCCCTGGGAGTCAGCCGACATTGGCTTAATGTAGCGCCATCTTGTATATGTTACATATTACCACGCTTGTTTGTACAGCTTATTTTTAACCACTTCCCTTTTTTCTGTGCTTCTAATATGTAAAGCTGCTTTGAAACAATTACCAATTGTAAAAGCGCTATATAAATAAATTTGACTTGACTGACTGACTTCAAAGTCAGAAAGTCTGGATTTAAAGGATTAGTTCACTTTCAAATAAAATTTTCCTGATTTTCCTGAATTTACTCACCCCCATGTCATCCAAGATGTTCATGTCTTTCTTTCGTCAGTCGAAAAGAAATGAAGGTTTTTGATGAAAACATTCCAGGATTATTCTCCTTATAGTGGACTTCAATGGAGCCCAAACGGTTGAAGGTCAAAATTACAGTTTCAGTGCAGCTTCAAAGGGCTTTAAATGATACCAGACGAGGAATAAGGGTCTTTTCTAGCGAAACAATCAGTCATTTTCTACAAAATGTAAATGTATATGCTTTATATAAACAAATGATCGCCTTCCAAGTAGGCATGTGACGGTATCAAATTTTCATGTTGCGATTAATTGATGAAGCTTTTATCACGGTATACGGTATTATCACGATATTAAAATAAGTTGCAAAACCATTTTTGTCATAGTTTAACAGGTTTAAAAACTCTTTTTGTAATAAAACAAACTCTGACTGAAATTTTCAAACAGATTAAAATGCAAAAGAATTAGGCTATAAAGAACAACAGATAACACTTTACTCTGTTTAATGCATTAACTAAGATTGAGCAATAGCTACATTTGTTACAGAAAGTGTTATTTTTTGTTAATGTTAGTTTAGAAACACAACTGATCATTGTTAGTTTTATCTCAGGTCCATTAAATAAGTTATTTTGATTTTAGTAATGTTATTAAACAGTAACTAAGAAATTAACATTAATTAATAATAATTAATACTTTATAAGTATTTTTATTGTCAGTTTAGTGATAATGAATTAACATGTTAACTAATGAAGCTGTATGTTTTCAAAGTTTTACTGAACAATAACAAATAATCAGAACATTTCTAATCATTAGGGCATGTTGTAGTCCCGATTAAAATATAAAAATGTTTAGGTTTGAAAATAAATATCCTTTTAAGTCTTTTTTAAGTATTCAGTATTTGGTGCTGTGATGAACAACACTGAGATTACAAAAAAAATGAATGGCTGTTTGAAGCATTTTAAAAACTTCACTAGCGCAGTTACTTTGTTTGCACGGTTTCCGTGGTAACCGCTGCACGCTGCTGTTCCATCAGCGCCCTCTGCTGTCAGAGAGTGAACGCGCACTTTCATTCAGCTCGTCTCCTTAACTGGTTCCGCCATGTGCTTCTCGTGCACGTTGGGATTGTTTACATCTGAGCGCGTGTCCTTTTGACGCAGAATACAGCGGTGTTGTGCATTTTATACGATTGATGGGTAAAGTATTCTTAATTGCCATTAATTAATAATTGGTAATAAATTATGTGCCGACGATTACAATATCGTGCATATTCATTATCGCGATTTATCGCATTACCGAATATCGGCACAAGTCTACTTCCAAGTGGTTCCGCCAAAACCGCACTTTCATATTCTTCAAAAAGCTTACCCTGTATGTCCTACGCCTTCCCTATTCTACTTATGTAAAAAAAAATGGAACTGGTGCTGCGTTCGTTCTGTAAGTAGAATAGGGAAGGCGTAGGACATACAGCGTAAGCTTTTTGAAGAATACGAAAGTGTGGTTTGGCGGAACCACTTGGAAGGCGATTATTTGTTTATAAAAAGCATATACATTTTCTTTTTTTTAAATGACCGATCATTTCGCTAGATAAGACTCTTATTCCTCGTCTGGTATCGTTTAAAGCCCTTTGAAGCTGCACTGAAACTGTAATTTTGACCTTAAACCGTTTGGACGACATTGAAGTCCACTATATGGAGAAAAATCCTGGAATGTTTTCATCAAAAACCTTAATTTCTTTTCGACTGAAGAAAGAAACACATGAACATCTCGGATGACATGGGGGTGAGTAAATTATCAGGAAATTTTTATTTGAAAGTGAACTAATCCTTTAAAGAAAACCTTAAGTTTCCCTACTGGTAATTATGATATTGCGATGGTGTTCAGTTTAGCTTATCTCATGCTCATTCTGACTTCACTTAAAGGGGACCTATTATGCCCCATTTTACAAGATGTAAAATAAGTCTCTGATGTCCCCAGAGTGTGTATGTGAAGTTTCAGCTCAAAATACCCCATAGATGATTATTTACAGCATGTTAAAACTGTCACATTTTGGGGTTGAGCAAAAACACTCCGTTTCAGTGTGTGCCCTTTAAATGCAAATGAGCTGCTGCGCTCGGCCTAAGAGGGCGGAGCTTCAAGAGCTGATTCTCCGGTGTCAGGAGTCAGTCAGGACGCACTATAATGTCAGAAACTGTGAATATATGCTGCATAGAGATGAAACAGGTATAATTTAGTTCAATTACAGTTATAACTTACATTGTCTTCTTGTTTTTATCCACTATATTACTACAAACTTGTTGTACCGGACCCCGTTCGACTTTACCGATGACTTTTATGACTTTTATTGTACTTCACACAAAAGATGAAGCGTCCATTTTCAAATATATAAAGACCTTATGCCTTTTCGGGTGGTGCTTATAAATTGGTAAACTTTATATCTGTAAATCTACTCCGATGAACTGTAATAAAGTGCTCTCACCTTCATTACTGTCGTATCCAGTATCACTCTGGAGACTGTAAGCTGGATCACGAACAGTACTGATCTATCCTTGAGTAAGACATTTTTAGCACAAGTTCTGTTTTGTATTGTCCCTTTGTATTGACATTCATTCACAAAGCAGTCCAGTGTGAAATGATTCGTGCAGATAAACGAATTTTGGTAGAACTGAGGGAGCATTTTCTTAGTAAATGGAGAGAGCTATGTGGATTAATCCATCCGGCTACAGAACACCTAAAACGCCTAAGACATTCTCGTCAGTGCAGCAATGGCGGACTGTGTACAACTCTCTGTGAACTCGCTCAGGGCGGTTCTATGTTAAAACGGCAGTGTCTGTCAACATTCGTGGGCGGTGCCTGTGGCTAAAGTGACATTGCCAGGGATCTGGAAACGGCTTGTTCTGAGACACTGCTTATGATTTATGGGGATTAAAAAAAGGAGTGGTTGGATTTTCATATTTATAGGGTGGTTGTGTACACATACTGCCAACACACATTTATAGCCAAACACCATGCAAAAGTGAATTTTGCATAATAAGTGGGCTCACAGATACATTTCATCTTTTGATTGTGACATCTGGTTGTCGCTTTGAACGTGACAGATTTGTTTGTTAAACAAACCAGTGAATGCTTGAGATGCCTTGTAAATTAAGTGCACAGGTGACTGATAAAATACAACTAATTTTCAACATTCATTTAAAAGCAACATTCATATAACATCCTCTTGCCAACAAACATTAAATTGAGTCCATTTCTGCAAGGTTTCCAAATAAAAGTTATCACTTTCTCATCTCAGAAATCAGATGCAAGAACATCTTAATGCAAAACATCTGTTTTATATTCACTCATATTTACAAGACAATTTTGTCCATGAGCTTCAGAGTTCTCTGGTGATGCTTATGTACTATTTTGATTCAATCAGGCACATTCTGGTGGATTAAGGAATTTCTTGGATGTAAACCTTTGTTAATTTCTTTCTTAGCATGACCTCATGTTTTATCATAGTAGCCTACTGAGGCGACTATCACTCTACCATCCGGCCAAACAATAGCCAACCATATTGTGTGTTAGTAAAAAATCTGTCTTCATTTACTCACCCTCTTGACTATGATTGAGAGAAGTCAAATGCCATAACACTGAAAAATTTTCTCATAGTTGATGCTACATGAATCTAATCGTGGCGCTAGTTAATCCGTCAAATTTTAATTAACCTACAGCAGCTTTTACAGTTTAGTAGAGACCAGAGCATTTGAGTTGCACGCCGCTTGCAGACCACACTGTAACCGATTTCTGTAATATGTACATTAAGATACTATGTATGTTACTGTAAACAGCAAAGGATTATCGGAGGATTAAATTGAGTTGGACCAACTTAATTTAATTTGCCCAAAACTCAATTAAATAGTGTTGGTCCAACTCAATTTAATTTGCTCAAAACTCAGTTTAATTGTATTGGTCCAACTCAATTTAATTTGCCCAAAACTCAATTTAATTGGCCCAAAACTCAATTAAATTGTGTTGGTCCAACTTAATTTAATATGCCCAAAACTAAATTTAATTAAGTTGGACCCACTAAATTTAATTTGCCCAAAACTACATTTAATTGAGTTGGATCAACTCGATTTAATTTGCCCAAAACTCAATTAAATTGAGTTGGACCAACTCAATTAAATTGGCCTAAAACTCAATTTAATTGTATGAATATTAAACTCAACAGTACTAATACTGTGTATGACAATACGGTAATAATACTGTACATGCAAGTACAGTAAACCTGACATGCATTCTTAAATTATAGCGAGACAAACAACTTGCTCAGTACAGTTAGAATACAGTTTTCACTCTCACTTGTAAGCTAACTGAACCGTGTGAGAATGCAAGAATGTGTTAATCCCCAAAACAGGAGCAACAACCTTATTCTGTTGCTGTGTAAATGTGGCTATATTTGATTTTAGAGCTGCAGTGGAATATAATTCTTTTTATTTATATAAAAATGACAAAAGTTTGTTCCTCACACAAAGCTATTGTGTATGACTTGACAGACGAGGTCACAATGAACTAATGTTTTAAGGAAAAGAGCTGAATGAAATTTGTCTTTTTGAGTTCCAAAGAAAAACAAAAAACAGAACAGCTATGGGTTGGAATGTCATAAGAGTGAGTAAATAATGACAGAAATTTCATTTTTGGCTGAACTCTCCCTACATAAGTTTTGTTGCATGTGCCATAGACATCTGTAGATTGAAAATCATCAGAAAAGAAAATACCAAAACGTTTCTTTTCCATGGTGAACTGATTTATTTGCATTAAATCTGAAGCAGCAGTTCTCTTCCAATATGCCTTTCCATCTCTCAGTTCATCTATCTGTGCCACGCTCATGGGCCGACAGCAAGAGAAAGAGAGAGAGATATGAATGTCTCTCTAATTGATAAAGCCATAATAGGAGCCATTTCTCCACCATCTGCTAATTAGAACCATGAAGGGGAAGAGATTGGATGTCTGGAGAAGGGGTCTGCCGTCTGAGGGGGTCTTTGATCTTCTGACTTGTCTGCCATGCTGTTTTCCTTCAAGCTTTCCTGCACGGCTTGAGCAGACCGCGGCCTCCACTCTTGGGGATAGGAGCACTAATGGATCGCTTGAAGAGACCTTTTGCTTTATGACTGGGGCTAAGCAATATCAGCTGGTCTGAGGCCAGTGGCTGCACAGTTCATGAAGTGCTTTGTCAGATAACCCCACCGGGAATAACGTGGCCTTCTCCAGGACCAGGCATGCCTGGGTAGACGTCTACAAAAAAAGAGACCATCAAGCCACTTTTGAGTGGTCTGAAATTCCAGAACACACTAAGGAATTCCAGAAGTCAGGAAGAATGTATCCAAAAATCACAATTTTGAAGCAAATCAAATGACTGAACTGCAAGTAAATTGCTGTTACCGGGTCTCTTTGCATTACATTCTCATGATTAATTGTGATTGTTGATTACGTGTGACCGGCGCAGTGTTCCTTTGGATCATTTTGATGAGGATAATCAAAGAATAAGTGCCCAGCTGTTTTTAATATAAAGCCTAATCCTCTCGTCCTCAACGATCTAATGCAATCATGTTGCGTCGAATGAGCCTAATAATAAAAATTGATTTGAATGTTGTTTAGACAAGCCATGTAAATTACGAAGCATTTACTTTATGTGTGACATTTGGTCATCAGAACACTCTTTAGACTGAGTTGTAAATATATCCAATAGCATGTGTTTCAAATTGCCCATTGGTTATGGATTGCTTTACGAGCTGCTTGTTAGTGCCCCAATGGCTTTAGCCTCTGTTGATTTACCCCCAGGGAATCAGGGGTCAATTAGTCGGACACACAGAGGATCCTGTTCTTTAGCTTGCTTTTCCACTCTGATCTGAGAGCAGTTTTGTAGGAGGACAGCGGGGTTTGTGCAGGAGACACTGGTTCCAGAGCAGCTCTTACAGTTGGCTTTGATGATAAGAGTCTATTAACTTTCTTGACTTCTGCTGCTGTTTTTAGTGAGAGTGAGTTTGTCATGACGTCCTTTAAGGAAGCCATAAGATTTGGATTTTTGGACCACATCACTGAAACAATTCTACATTATAGAAGGGAGACTGGGAGTAGTTGTCCAAGGACTATGTTATCAAATTCAATAATTGTAGGGTAAAAATCCGGTTAGTTCTAAGGAAAAATCTCACATGAGTAAATTACTGAATTTTTTTTTTTTTTGAGCAAACTATCCTTTTCTACCTCTGTAGAAAATAAATAAAGAAATAAATAATGAAAAGAGAGATATGAAATTAAATTACGAGAAATTAAAATTGCGAGATATAAAGTCACAAATTATCAACTGGGATATATAAAGTTTACAAAGATAAAAAAGGTAATTGCGAGATAAAGTTGATATTAAAAAATAAAGTCACTTTGTGATATATAAAATCACAATTATGAGAAACTAAGGGGGCGTTTACACAAAACCATTTTCAACTAAAAACTGAAAACTTTTTTATGCATTTTGGCCATTTATTTACACAACAACAGCATTTTGGGGGCCTGAAAAGGCAAACCTTTGAAAACTGGTTTGAAAGTGTTTTTTAATGTTATCGTCTCCGTGTAAACTACAAAAACGTGAATTTGTGAAAACGGCAATGTCATGCACATGCATATTATGTGTTCAGTCTATAGGCGCGTATTGTTTCTTTACAAAGTGACGTCGCCGACTACTGGCCTGACAACAGAATATAGCGTTTTTAGTCGTTTTCACAGATCCCTGTGAATGGTACGGAAGAGGATTAGGGCTAAGCAATAATAAAAAAATAAAACCATCTCGAGATTAAAGTTGTTAAATTTCAAGAAAAAACTTGTTAAATTTCGAGAAAAAAGTCGAAATAAAATGTTGAGAATAAACTCATTAAATTACGAGAAAAAACTTGTTAAATTACGAGAAAAAAGTCGTTAAATTATGACTTTTTTTCTCATAATTTAACGAATTGTTCTCATAATCTAACAACTTTTTTCTCATAATTTAATGACTTTATTCTCAACATTTTATCTCGACTTTTTTCTTGAAATGTAACGAGTTTTTTCTCGTAATTTAACGAGTTTATTCTCAACATTTTATCTCGACTTTTTTCTTGAAATTTAACGAGTTTTTTCTAGTAATTTAATGAGTTTATTCTCAACATTTTATTACGACTTTTTTCTCGAAATTTAACAACTTTAATCTCGAGATGGTTTTATTTTTTTATTATTGCTTGGCCCTAATCCTCTTCCGTAGAAAGGGGGTTGTTTTGACAATGTTGTTTCTGTACACGAAAAATGCAAAGAAAACACTTTTCCATTCTTAGTACATCATTGTCATGTAAACGTACCCTAAATCACACTGTGAGATATAAAGTTTAAAGAGAATAAAACATAAGGCAATAGTTTAAAATAAGAACAGTCACATAAAATAAATCATATTGTGAGATTTAAAGTCACAATTAAAATATCTAGTGCAATTATGTGAAATAGTCACAATTGTAGTAATTGTATAAAATAGTCACAACTTTTTGTGCTCAAAAGTTCCTTCAAAGTCTGACTTTGTCTCAGCTCACCTCTGCAGACCAAGCTAGAGCCTGAGACGGAAATCTTGCTTTGGACTGGCTCACAGAAAGTGTGTTTATCTGGTTGTGCATTGTGTTATTTATGCCTTTACAACCTCATCAGTACTCATTGCACTCACATCTGGCAGTTAATTGTACTTTTACACCTCTGTTTACACGTCATTACTGTCTATAACACAGCCATGGGGGACGTTAAAAACCTGTGATGAATGGAAAAGAAAATTTAGCCCTACTGTCCAAGCTGCCTCTACTTGTCTGAATGTCAGGATTCAGGTATCAAGTATGGATTTCTGGTCTAGTTTTATTTTAGAATGTTATTATTTTCTTCTCAGTTGTAATTGCATGCTCTGTCTACTACATAGTTTAAAAAAAAACTACCTTTAACCAGGAAATGAGTGCTGTAATATGATTACATTAACTGTATTAAATTACTGTTGTACTAGCATATATAATCACATTAGAAACAACTCAAATTGTTTCTTTGTTGTTGTATCTATGTTTTATTTCCACGGCAATAAGTCAAGACATTGGTGGCCATAAAGAGTTTTTGGCATAAATGATTGTGTTCAATTACTATGGCAATTTACAGAGAAAGAATGTTTTTACTGAAAATAATTGACGTTTTTCTGTTTGCCATCCACACTGAAAATGTAATTTCCTATATCGATCAGGAATATCTGGCAGAAAATTAAAGATTTGAATATTTATACATGCAATACAGTCATTCTATGAAGAATAATTGATATTTCAAAACAAACAAAAATAGCAGAACTGACTGCATATGCAGTATTATTGAACTATATTACCGAGCCATATCCCTGTGTTCGAGACACAAAAGTAGGATGAGCTCCGTATAACCTCAAACAACATGATTATGGGCCTGCAGAACCCACAGACAATAGAGCAGACCAAACACCCCAGCTCCTATTGTTCTGTGTGTTTATATTGTTTTCAGGCCCAAGAGAAGCAATTATTTCTACTAAAGAAAAACTGTGTTCTTTGGAGAAACAGGGAATGAGAGAAAGTATTTTGAAAGTCTCAGGAAATCCCCCACTGGAGAGAATAAAATCTGTTGCCAGAGAGAAAGCGATATTTGTCATATCATAATATCTCATTTTAAGTTATAGGATGTTTCAATTTGATGGTTTTACTGTGTGCCATTTTACTTTGTTAGGGATCTAGTTTGTTTATATTCCAAAAATGTAGCAATTATAGCAAATATTAGCAGGCTTTTTCAAGTAGCTTACATGAAGATGAAAATTCTGTAATCTTTTACAGAAATATGATTTTCTTTCTTTCATGGAACAGGTCATGTTTAAACTTGGCGCATCATTATTATGATTTAAAATCTGAAAACTAAATAAGCACAAATTATATTTTCATAGTCTTGACAGACTGAATTTGTTTTAAATCCCCTGGTTACTGTATACTTAATTGTAAGGAAAAGCTTTGTGTAAATATTCTTTTTTGTGTTCCAGGGAAAAAGAAAGTGATACAGTTTTGGTGAGGACGAATACACAATGACAGAATTTAAATTTTTAAGCGAACTATCCCTTTAAGACCTTTGATGTCCTCTGACATCAAGAATTGAATTTACTTCCCTCCTTATTGCAAAGCTTTTTGGGTCTTATTTCAGTCGTAAATCATTATCAGGCTTTCCCAAAAAATCATCATGGCCCCTTCATTGTTCTTCTCCCAGGGATTCTTTCAGTTTTCTTCAGGGTAAATCCTATGGACTTAAAAGCCTCTCCAGTGAATTACAAAGACATACCAACAAAAAAAAAAGTACTGACAGGGTCAAAGGAGGAGGCATGTTCCTGGATTTTGCCCTACTGTATCCAGGCTTTTGAGGGATGAGGGCTGTTTGGTTAACTTAAGTCTAATACACACAGTCAGGAAAAAGAAGAAAGATTGGCTTCATAAACCCCATAAAAACAGAACCAGACAAGACTGTGAGTTTGTGTGTGCTGAAATGCTCCCTAGTTTCCTGTTGTACCATCATGTTATAGTTTGTTTGTCATCTGAGAAACGTCTTTAAGAAGAAACAGCATGATGAAGAAGAGCAATGGATTCACATCTAAATTACTTTTATTACAACATCCTGTGGTCCTTTGAGAGCTCTACTATAATCAGACTTAAAACACTGTTTGTTTACTATCGTACTTTGAACTGACTATCATCTGTGAACTGAATACTATTGTCTGTGAACTGAATGGCAGATCAATTGCATACAAATTAAATGAGTTTGTTGACATACACACACACACACAAATTGCAGTCTTGATCTTGTGGTCTTAGGCTGTTCTTTGTTGAATAATATTTTCAAGCTTAAAAAAGATACAAAAGGACAATGAAAGTATCATATTCCACATCTTCTGAACCAACCCGATCTCACAGCAATTCGTATGTATTTTACGAGGTGGCTTTTACAGTGAGGTCGAATTCGTACGATTTTTGCTAAACCATATGTATTTGATGAGTTGCCAAATTCGTATGAATTTGAATGAATGACCTATCCCTAAACCCGCCCCTAAACCTACCCGTCACTGGGATTTAGACAAACTGTACACTGTAAAAAATAAATCCGTAAAATAACGGAAAAAGTACTGCCAGCTCATTACCTGGATAATTTTACGGACATTTCCGTTAACACAACTCAATGAAGTGCAAAATTCTAAATACGGGTAAAACACCTGTAAAAATAAATACGGAAAATTCTGTTAAATGAATACAGTACATTGTGCCCTATTTTCACGGATCTTTTAATTCATACGAATTAGCCACCTCGTAAAATACGTACGAATTGCTCATGAGATAGCGTTGTCTGAACTCATACAACAGCTTTGTGTGAAAAACAGAAATTTTCATTTACATTTATTCATTGAACAGATGCTTTTATCCAATTAAAATGAGTATTATCATATTGTAAGCATCTGTCATACAATTTTTGCGATTATTCACTTTTGAATTTGCCCCTCCAGTGAGCTGTTAACCACTGCAAATGAATCACTGGCTCAGTGAGTCATTTGTAAACCAGAACTGAATTAACCGATTCATTAAAAAGATCAGATTGAAAAGAATCGATTTATGAGGTTTAATGATTATCAATCATTAGCTTAACCATTTTATGGCGCATTTAAAATAAGTTAACAGGATACTCTTCACTCAAAAAAAAAGATTTTTTGATGCTGTTCACTTTATTTAAACACCATTGTATCAGGTTTCTGGTTTAAATGTGATTGATTCATGTTAAATTGACTTGAAACGATTACTCTTTGACTTAACTTGATGTTTTCATATTGAAATAACATGTTTCAATCAAGTAAGACTCAATCAAACAGGATTTTCACTTCCCATCATGCTTTGCAAAGGGGCTGAACTAGGAGTGTGAATGTTGAAATAAAGTGTTATTTTAAGCAGTTTTTAGGAAGATGAGAAAATGGAAAGACTTTTTAATGTTTACTGTTCTATTATAAAAGTTTCTGTTAATTAATAGTTTTAGGGTTACCATTGTGGTGAATTTGTGTACTTGTGCTTGGGTTGAGGACCTGCTAACAAACTTTCAAATTACTTTAATAAGAAAATAATCATTGTGGTAGTGCTCTGGGTTGCATTTCCCAAAAACATTGTAAGCCTATGTTGATTGAAAAACCATTGCCGCCAATGGACTTATGATCAATTTAGGCTTTACAATGCTTTTGGTTAAGGCAATTTAGGATGAATCCAGTATCACATCTAGATTTCTAACACAGAACATCACAAAAGTTATATAAATCACAAAATTAAACAAGAAGAATTAATTGTAAAAATCAATGTATATGAAAAGTATTTATTTATTGCTTTTTATTTATTTTCCAAAACATTGCAAATTAGTTGGGCTGACACTATTAAATTAAGCTGCGCCCAACCATAGTACATAAGTTGAATCAACCTCAAATCAAATTAAGTTGACCCAACGTAAGTACATTAAATTGGAATAACAGAATTGCATAATGCTGAAATAAAGCAACTTAATCATGTGGAAATCCTTTCCATGATTTTTTTTATGTTCGTTCAAAGAGTTATTTTTTTGAGTGTTCAAAAATTCTCTTTTTTGTTCCATGGATCAATTTGGATCACCTTTTCTTGATTTCTGTTCTCTTGAACTGACAAGACTTGGTCTGATGCGCATTTAAACACATTGCATGCGCAAATTAGTCCTATCAAATGGCTTGTTTAGCAGCACACCTTACACATAAAAATAGTCCTTAGCACTGCAACAGTTTCATTAGGGTCGCTAGGTTCTTTAATTTACAATAATTGGGGCTCTGAGGGTATTTTGAGTTTATATTTGTAGGGATAATAGCAACAAGTCAACTGCTCGAGGGGAGTCTGTGCTGTTTTATTGAACGAGGACTAGTTTCCAAATCCCAGTCCTAATCATCAAAAGTCAAACAGCAACAGTGGTGAGCTTTAAAGAGCAACTTCTTCAACAAGTTTATCCAGTTCGATTTAACTGTGCAATTACTTTTCAGTACAATCATTTGGCTCATATCAGGGGTATTTGTTTCCAAGTTCTGTGGTTGCTCTTGTTAATGTTTGCGACTAGGAGTCGAGCGGGAGAAGTCGGTTCCAAATCAGCGTGGAAGAGCAACTTCTCCTGGAGCTAATTACACAGGGGGAGGAGGCCATTTTCTCATTTATTTGACCCAACATCATGATGCAATTTGGTTTTATCACCGACGGAATACTTATAGAGCGGCTGTGCGATTTCCTGTAACAAACACGTGTGTTGTGCCATTAGAGTGAGTGATTTCACACAGCAGGTTGCCAGTCGTGCACAAGTTCCCTCATCACTGGGGAAAAAACAACAACCGCTAATGGAAATGTTGAGCTAAAAATGCTCAATCATTCAGCCTTGTTGTGGGTTTATTGCTTTTCCATCTTGTACTTAAGTTAGTAATAGGAAGGATGACACGTAACGCAGATAATTTGTAGAAAGTAAAAGAAACCTGTGTTTACATACATGAAGCAGTCTGAAATGATGACTGATAACGGGCTGTTTGAGTTGATAGACATGCACATGGGCAGATCATGGTTCGCTCGAGTGAAAATGGAGCCACTACATCATATCCAAAAGGAGCCAAATTGGCCATATACACTCTTAAAAATAAAGGTACTTTATTGGTATTTATGGTTCTATGAAGGGGCGTTTAACTAAAACTGAAAAAACATTTTTAACTAAAAACTGAAAACTTTTTATGCGTTTTGGCCGTTCATTTTCATGACACGTGCGTTTTGGGGGACTGAAAATGCACATTTTTAAACGTGCAAGTGCAAGTTTTTGAAAATGATGCACTCTAAAAAAAATACTGCATGGGTTCAAAACAACCCAAGTTGGGTTAAATATGCAGCCATTGGGTTGTTTTAACCCAGCAGTTGTGTTAAATGTTTGCTCAACATGCTGGGCAGTTTTATTAAACTCAACTATTGTTCAAAAATTACTATCTGACTGGCTTAAAATGAACCCAAAATAGGTTGGAAATTAAAAATCAGACACATAATTACTAGAGGCAACAATAATAATAAAAAAGTGAATATTTATTAATCAGCAATTTAATACGTTCATTATTTAATTATTATTTATTAAACTTGTTCATTTATTAAACATAATAATAAATGTTAATTTCCAACATATTTTGAGTTTTGGGATTAAGCAAGCAATACAGTAATTTTAAGCAATAGTTGAGTTAAATAAAAACTACCCAGCACAAGCTGGGTCAAACATTTAACCCAACCGCTGGGTTAGAACAAGCCAAATGCTGTGTTTGTCTATTTTTAACCCAACTTTTTTTTTTTTTTTTTTTTTTTGAGTGCACCGTTATCATCTCCATGTAAACTACAAAAATTTGAATTTGTGAAAACGGTGATGTCATGCGCATGTGACATCACCAACTACTGGCCTGGCATGAATAATACAGCATTTTTAATCGTTTTCGTGGATCCGTGTGAATGGGGATCATTTTGATAGTGTTGTTGTTTGTACGTGAAAAAAACACAAAGGAAAAATGTTTCCGTTTTTATACATCGTGGTAGTGTAAATGTTCTTTATTGACATTGATGAACCGTTTAACATCCATGGAACCTTCTCATTCCACAAAATGGTCTTTATTGTGGAAAAAGGTTCTTTGGATTATTAAAATGTTCTTCACAGAAGAAAAATGGTTCTTTTAAGAACTGATCACTGACAGGTTCTTTGGGAAACCAAATATGGTTCTTTGATGTATCACTATAAAACTGACTTTTGATTTTGATTGCACATAAAGATTGCACAGGTTCTTTATAGTGAAAAAAGCTTCATCATATTTTTATTGAAATGCTTTTCACACTAAGAAAAAAAAAATGGTTCTTTTAAGAACATTTCACTGAAATTTCTTTGGGGAACCAAGAATGGTTCTTCAATGGGAGAAGGCATAACTACAAAAACCCGCTTTTGGAACCTTTATTTTAAAGAGTGGAATCACAAAAGGTTCTTTATAGTGGGATAAGGTTCTTTAGATTATTCAAATGTTTTTTACTCTAAGAAAACCATGGTTCTTTTAAGAACTGTTTAATGAGAGGTTCTTTGGGGAACCGAAAATTTGTCTTCTTTTGTGGCATCACTGTGAAAACCCCCATTTGGAACCTTTATTTTTAAGAGTGTAGTTTATTATGAAACCCAGATTCACTCTTGTAACATTCAAGCGAGTCCACCGAGTTCTTCGGGCTTCATTACTAAGCACGCAAGCATAGTAGTCTACCTCTGTGGAGAAGCATATTATTGTAAAATCCCAAGTGCCCAGGGACATCCATTAAGTAAATTCAAAGCTAACCCACCACGTCTCCAGCCAGCTTGACCCTCTTTGGATCCTCCGAGTTAAATAATACAAGCTATTTCAACACAGGAGATCAAGAAGATATGTGCCCAGCGAGAAGCCGAGTTTCACGTAAAGTACCCTGTGCTGGAGTGATATTAGATAAATGAGATCAAAATTACATTACTGAGCTCTTTATGGAGCTGTGAAAAAAACATCGCCCACAGGTATGTTGCTTGGCCTCGTAATTCGCTCCAGAATCGTTACCATCTGGACTGACATTGGGGAATGCTTCTCTCTTAAAAACCTCAAAGCAAATGATACAAGGAAAATGCCATGTTCATAACCTGGTTTAGTGTTGCTGGACGCTTACGCACACACACACACACACACACAAGCGCTCACAGGCTCCCAGGAATAGCGAGGCTGAGATAATGCCGCTTTCTGGCATCTGAGTCAGAGGGCTCATTGTGGAGCCAGGACTCTTTTCTGCATTAAAGCTGTACTCATAATTAGGTAAAAAAAAAAAAATAAGCAGAAGCTGCTCTACTGTCAGCTTATATCTATGTATCTTGATATCTTCAAGATACCAACAGACCCAAAAGCAAAACAGCTAAAAATGCAAAAAAAAAAAAAAAAAAATTAATCTCCCATAATGCATTGCAATGAGCACCATCTAAGATGGTGAACAAAGTGAGAAATCTAAACTATAACTAAAATTATAGATAAAAAAAAACAATATGTATATATTTATGTAAATATTTTTATATAAAAATATACAAATGTATAATACTTTGTCTTGACTGATACCACCAAAAATGATGTTGTTTTAATTATTACTTGATTAATCTTTTTGATTATACATTTGAAATACATACATTAACTGAAGGATTAAACTTTTTATTAATTGTTATTTAATAGCACTTTTTACAATACAAACTGTTCAATTTATAGAAAATTCTAAAAAAAAACAAAAAACATCAAAGAAAAGAAATGAAAATAGTGCCTTATAACCAACTAGTGAAACATTTTAAAAGTTTAGAATAAAAATTAAGATTTATTATCATTTAAAAATAAAAAATAATTGGTAAATAATTGATAGCAGTTGTTGTTGTGGTCACATCTCAAAAATAACGGCTGAATTTCGCACATTCCTGAACACGGGGTTTTCGCTAAAGAGCATCGCTGACCTGTCAGCACACATGAGGAGCCATTGAGGGACCAGTGAGAGCACCTGAGGGTTCGCTAGGAGCCGCCCGCCGTCCCGTCGCCCCCGCACCCCGCCACCGTACGAGAAAAAGCTGTTGTTAATAAAACTTTAAAAGACGAGGATGAAAAGGAGGAGAAATTGAGCAGCCCGGGCTGTATTATTTCTTCTCTGTGAGGGAGCTGCCCTCTCGCTGGGCAGGCCGGCAGTGTCAACCCTTCGGGGAGGGAGGCGTGAGGATGGGACAGGGATGGGATGGGTATTTGACCATGGCCGCCCCCAGGGCAAAGCAAATCATTTGCTTCTCAGAGGCTTCAAAGAGAGGCAATTACACTTAAGTAACCGTATGAATAGACTGTCTTGCCGGGGAGCATTCTGGGAGGAAAAACAGAGTTGCTTTGAGGGAGATATACCACACCTCATCCAAACATGTTCCACAAAACAAGCCCAGCAACTGTCTGTAATTTCCCAGCTAATGGAATAATGATCTATTAAGAGCAGCATTTGCATTCAGTATATGGATGTTGCATTTCTTCTATGAATGTTCTATTCTTGAATGTTATGCCTTTATCACACCAAGCACTTTTAACTATTAACTGTTGTACAGTATAAGAAAAAAGGTTCAATGGGGTTCTATATAGAGCTCTAGAGTTCTCTACTCAATTTTAACAAATCTTTTATGCCAAAAAAAGGTTCTATATAAGGAGAAATGTATTAAATGATTGGATAATGTTTTCATGTTTAACTGATTATTTCTAGTGATAATTCATAAAATTATCTGCTTAATTCATAAAATTTATAGTTTAAAATGAATTAAAACTAAATTAATTAGTTAAAACTATATCCATAAAATGATCCCATAATGGGAACGCCTAAAAAGTTCTATGAAGCCTGACGGACGGAACCCTTTAAGGTTCTAGAAACTTTTCTTCTAAATTAATTCTTCATCAAATTTCTATGCAATGTTAAAAGTGGAACTTATGTCAGTGAATTTGTGTTGAAGATTTCACTGTGATGTACAGTACATTGTAAAATGTTTGACTCTTAAGAGTGTAAAAAGCTTCATTTTTTCCAAATAGTAATTCAGTGACATTTCATAGTAAAATCACACAGAAATTGCTTAGTATACAATTTTGATTTGTATTTATTTGGTATGGAGCCCCGCACATGACAAGCAGGAAAAAAAGTAAATTGTGCACACGATTTACTAATTCGTTCCCTCGATTTATAAATCATGCGCACGATTTACTATTTTGTTCCCTCGATTTGCTAAATCACACGCACGATTTACTAATTCGTTCCCTCGATTTATTAAATCGTGGACACAATTTAATATTTTGTTTCCTCGATTTGCTAAATCGTACACACAATTTACTTATTCATTCCCTCGACTTACTAAATTGTGAGCACGATTTACTATTTTGTTCCCTCGATTTGCTAAATCACATGCATGATTTACTAATTCGTTCCCTCAATTTACTAAATCGCGGACACAATTTAATATTTTGTTTCCTCGATTTGCTAAATCGTACGCACAATTAAATAATTCATTCCCTCAATTTAATAAATTGTGAGCACTATTTACTATTTTGTTCCCTCAATTTGCTAAATCGTGAGCACAATTTACTACTAATTAATTTCCTCGATTTATAAATCGTGTGTACAGTTTACAATTTTGTTCCCTCGATTTACTAAATCGTGTGCACATTTCACTATTTTGCTCCCTCAATTTGCTAAATCGTGCACACGTTTTACTCTTTTGCTCCCTCGATTTGCTAAATCGTGCACACGTTTTACTCTTTTGTTCCCTCGATTTACTAAATCGTACACACGTTTTACTATTTTATTCCCTCAATTTACTAAATCATGCACACGTTTTACTATTTTGTTCCCTCGATTTACTAAATCGTGCACGTTTTACTATTTTGTTCCCTCGATTGACTAAATCATGCACACGTTTTACTATTTCGTTCCCTCGATTTACTAAATCATGCACACGTTTTACTATTTTGTTCCCTCGATTTACTTAATCGTGCACATGTTTTACTATTTTGTTCCCTCAATTGACTAAATCATGCACACGTTTTACTATTTTATTCCCTCGATTTACTAAATCGTACACACGTTTTACTATTTTGTTCCCTCGATTTACTAAATCATGCACACGTTTTACTATTTTATTCCCTCAATTTACTAAATCATGCACACGTTTTACTATTTTATTCCCTCGATTTACTAAATCATGCACACGTTTTACTATTTTATTCCCTCGATTTAATAAATCGTGCACATGTTTTACTATTTTATTCCCTCAATTTACTAAATCGTGCACACGTTTTACTATTTTATTCCCTCGATTTACTAAATTGTGTGCACATTTCACTATTTTGTTCCCTCGATTTACTAAATCGTGCAAACGTTTTACTATTTTGTTCACTCGATTGACTAAATCGTGCAAACGTTTTACTATTTTGTTCACTCGATTGACTAAATCATGCACACGTTTTACTATTTTGTTCCCTCGATTTACTAAATCATGCACACGTTTTACTATTTTATTCCTTCGATTTACTAAATCGTGCACACGTTTTACTATTTTATTCCCTCGATTTACTAAATCATGCTCACGTTTTACTATTTTATTCCCTCGATTTACTAAATCGTGCACACGTTTTACTATTTTATTCCCTCGATTTACTAAATCGTGTGCACATTTCACTATTTTGTTCCCTTGATTTACTAAATCATGCACACATTTTACTATTTTATTCCCTCGATTTACTAAATCATGCACACGTTTTACTATTTTATTCCTTCGATTTACTAAATCGTGTGCACATTTCACTATTTTGTTCCCTTGATTTACTAAATCATGCACACGTTTTACTATTTTATTCCCTCGATTTACTAAATCATGCACACGTTTTACTCTTTTGTTCCCTCGATTTACTAAATCGTACACACGTTTTACTATTTTATTCCCTCGATATACTAAATCGTGCACACGTTTTACTATTTTGTTCCCTCGATTTACTAAATCGTGCACACGTTTTACTATTTTGTTCCCTCGATTTACTAAATCGTGTGCACATTTCACTATTTTGTTCCCTCGATTTACTAAATCGTGCAAACGTTTTACTATTTTGTTCACTCGATTGACTAAATCGTGCACACGTTTTACTATTTTATTCCCTCGATTTACTAAATCATGCACACGTTTTACTATTTTATTCCCTCGATTTACTAAATCGTGCACACGTTTTACTATTTTATTCCCTCGATTTACTAAATCGTGTGCACATTTCACTATTTTGTTCCCTTGATTTACTAAATCATGCACACATTTTACTATTTTATTCCCTCGATTTACTAAATCATGCACACGTTTTACTATTTTATTCCTTCGATTTACTAAATCATGCACACGTTTTACTATTTTATTCCCTCGATCTACTAAATCGTGTGCACATTTCACTATTTTGTTCCCTTGATTTACTAAATCATGCACACATTTTACTATTTTATTCCCTCGATTTACTAAATCATGCACACGTTTTACTATTTTATTCCTTCGATTTACTAAATCATGCACACGTTTTACTATTTTATTCCCTCGATTTACTAAATCGTGCACACGTTTTACTATTTTATTCCCTCGATTTACTAAATCGTGTGCACATTTCACTATTTTGTTCACTCGATTGACTAAATCGTGCACACGTTTTACTATTTTATTTCCTCGATTTACTAAATCATGCACACGTTTTACTATTTTATTCCCTCGATTTACTAAATCGTGCACACGTTTTACTATTTTATTCCCTCGATTTACTAAATCGTGTGCACATTTCACTATTTTGTTCCCTTGATTTACTAAATCATGCACACATTTTACTATTTTATTCCCTCGATTTACTAAATCATGCACACGTTTTACTATTTTATTCCTTCGATTTACTAAATCATGCACACGTTTTACTATTTTATTCCCTCGATTTACTAAATCATGCACACGTTTTACTATTTTATTCCCTCGATTTACTAAATCGTGTGCACATTTCACTATTTTGTTCCCTCGATTTACTAAATCGTGCAAACGTTTTACTATTTTGTTCACTCGATTGACTAAATCGTGCACACGTTTTACTATTTTATTCCCTCGATTTACTAAATCATGCACACGTTTTACTATTTTATTCCCTCGATTTACTAAATCGTGCACACGTTTTACTATTTTATTCCCTCGATTTACTAAATCGTGTGCACATTTCACGATTTTGTTCCCATGATTTACTAAATCATGCACACATTTTACTATTTTATTCCCTCGATTTACTAAATCATGCACACGTTTTACTATTTTATTCCTTCGATTTACTAAATCGTGTGCACATTTCACTATTTTGTTCCCTTGATTTACTAAATCATGCACACGTTTTACTATTTTATTCCCTCGATTTACTAAATCATGCACACGTTTTACTCTTTTGTTCCCTCGATTTACTAAATCGTACACACGTTTTACTATTTTATTCCCTCGATATACTAAATCGTGTACACGTTTTACTATTTTGTTCCCTCGATTTACTAAATCGTGCACACGTTTTACTATTTTGTTCCCTCGATTTACTAAATCGTGCACACGTTTTACTATTTTGTTCCCTCGATTTACTAAATCGTGCACACGTTTTACTATTTTATTCCCTCGATTTACTAAATCGTGCACACGTTTTACTATTTTATTCCCTCGATTTACTAAATCGTGCACACGTTTTACTATTTTATTCCCTCGATTTACTAAATCGTGCACACGTTTTACTATTTTATTCCCTCGATTTACTAAATCGTGCACACGTTTTACTATTTTATTCCCTCGATTTACTAAATCGTGCACACGTTTTACTATTTTGTTCCCTCGATTTACTAAATCGTGCACACGTTTTACTATTTTATTCCCTCGATTTACTAAATCGTGCACACGTTTTACTATTTTGTTCCCTCGATTTACTAAATCATGCACACGTTTTACTCTTTTGTTCCCTCGATTTACTAAATCGTGCACATGTTTTACTATTTTATTCCCTCGATTTACTAAATCATGCACGTTTTACTATTTTGTTCCCTCGATTTACTAAATCATGCACATGTTTTACTATTTTGTTCCCTCGATTTACTAAATCGTGCACACGTTTTACTATTTTGTTCCCTTGATTTACTAAATCATGCGCACGTTTTACTATTTTGTTCCCTCAATTTGCTAAATCGTTCCACAATTTAATATTTTGTTCCCTCGATTTACTAAACTGTGCGCACATTTTACTATTTTGTTCCCTCGATTTACTAAATTGTGTGCACATTTCACTATTTTGTTCCCTTAATTTGCTAAATCGTTCCACAATTTAATATTTTGTTCCCTCGATTTACTAAACTGTGCGCACATTTTACTATTTTGTTCCCTCAATTTGCTAAATCGTTCCACAATTTAATATTTTGTTCCCTTGATTTACTAAATTGTGTGCACATTTTACTATTTTGTTCTCTCGATTTACTAAATTGTGTGCACATTTCACTATTTTGTTCTCTCGATTTACTAAATTGTGCGCACATTTCACTATTTTGTTTCCTCGATTTACTAAATTGAGTGCACGTTTTACTATTTTGTTCCCTCGATTTACTAAATCGTTCCACAATTTACTATTTTGTTCCCTCGATTTACTAAATTGTGTGCACATTTCACTATTTTGTTCCCTTGATTTGCTAAATCGTTCCACAATTTAATATTTTGTTCCCTCAATTTACTAAATCGTGTGCACAATTTATAAATCGAGGGAACGAACTAGTAAATTGTGAGCACAATTTAGGCTACTATTTTTTTCCTTCATGTCATGTTCAGGGCTCCGTAATTTGGATATTTGATTTAAAAAGATGCAAGTACCTCCAAATAGGTTTGGTGATAATTGTGCTTTAATCGTGTAAAAAAAAAAACACCTTTGATTAAAAGAGCATTTTTAGTTTCAACTGACTGTAGAAATTTGATTTGTTCAAACTCAGTTTTTTTCAAATAAGAAAAAGTAATCCGATTACTTGTAACAAGTAGAAATGATTTTTTACTTTGATCCAACAACACATTTTTTTCAGCGTACACCCAGCTATTGAGAGAGAACGCTACTCACAAAGTCAGCAACCGTTGAGTTTGAGAGAGAGAGAGAGATTATTAGAGAGTCCTTTGAGTCCTACCTCACCTGTGGAGAGAGGACTATAGAGCTCAGTGGGCAAATAGAGATCACAGCATCTGCCAGAGCTGTTAGCCAAAGCGCCCTACGGAGAAGAAGAAAAGAGGATGCGAGGCCTTTCAGTTCACCGCCACTTAGTAACAGCAGCCTTGTGGAAAAGCTTGCGGAATGGGAAAGACAAATCCCCGAGCAACTAAATATTAGAGGTCTCTTTTTTACTGCGTTATATATGGGTCTAATAGCAAACGTCAAATGGGACAAAACAAGCGCAGTGACTAAAATATAGCCGTAGAGAGACGTGCAGACGGACGTGTGGACAGACAGGACACAGAATTGAATGCCTCAGCAGGGTGAAATCTATTAGAATGCAGATATCAGCATAAAGGGTCATACATGGCAGATGCTGAGTGGAAAAACCTTAGAAACGCTTGCGGACAAAGGAAATTTGTAGTGTGAGAACAGTCTGACAAACCACTTCGGCATAATGAGCTAATTATGTTTGTTTGGAATCTGAAGGTGAATGTTAGGTTTGTTATGAATAATAATTACCTAATTAAATAGGAAATATTTTCATATAAACAAGTAAGAACATGACAGAACAAGTCATTGGCTGTACTTATTGGCTCTGGTTCAAAACTTTTTTTCTTTTTTTTATTCAGCCAAGACATTAAATTGATCAAAAGTGACAGTAAAGTTTAATAAGAAAATATCATCTTGTTTTTGTTTTTAACTCACACAGTAGCACAACTTCAGCCACTGACATCATCAGCAGTCATAATCTCTTAATCAATTCCTCATAGCCACTGCTAATTACCCAACTCTTGATAACAGACCTCAGAAGAGCCTTTGAAATGCAACAAGTCAATTACCTGTAAGGTGGATTAATGTAAGCTTACTGGCCCTGTGATCTTCCTCTCGACCCTCCCCTCCCTCTCCGCCTCATTCTCCTCACACAGCAAGACTCACATCCCTTTAAGGCATTACCCACGCATCTCATTTACATCGCCCTGCAGACAATTATCACACTCAGAAAAGTGCAATTGTGTTTTCTACCTCATTAAGCAATAGAACAACAAAGACCCTAGTTCCCTCTTCCCTTCGCTCGGCCTTCCTACCCTCTTTTTCCCGCACACCTTCTGTCCTAGAGAGGTGGAATGAAAAAGTGAAACTGGGAAACTCTAAAGGTCTTTTTGAAAATAAGTGCATATATTTACACTAATGTTCAAAAGTTTGTGATCAGCACGGTTTTTTAATGTTTTTTTTTTTATATTATTATTATTTGAATTATGTCTCTTTTTTCTTTTCTTTTTGAATTATGCTCACTAAGGCTGCATTTATTTTAATATAAAATACAGTAAAACAGTAATATTGTGAAATATTATTACTATTTAAAAAAACAGTTTTCTATTTCTGCATCTTTTAAAATGTAATTTATTCCTGTGATCAAATGTGAACTTTCAGCATCATTACTCAGTCTTCAGTGTCACATGATCCTTCAGAAATCATTCTAATATGCTGATCTGCTGTTCAAGAAAATATTATCAATAATGAAAACAGTTGTGCTGATTAAAATGTTTGTGATAACCGTAATCTCAAGATTCTTGGTGAATAGAAAGTTCAAAAGATAAAAAAATATAGATAAATATAAATCTTTTGTAACATTATAAATGTCTTTCCTGTCACTTTTGATCAATTTAATGCATCCTTAATGAATAAAAGTATTTGTTTCTTTAAAAAAAAATTAAAATCTTACCAACCCCAACCTTTTGAACGGTAGTGTATGTTCAGCAAAAATATTTATTTATTACTTGTTTGTTTGTTTGTTTGTTTGTTTGTTTGTTTGTGTTTGTTAATTTGTTTGTTTGTATATTCCCTCAGAGCTTGTTTTAATTAGTAAATTAAAATAGATTAAATACTTTAAGATATATTCATGTATTTTATGTTGTATTTATTATTTGTTATTTATTTAATTATTTTTTAATTACTAAATTTAAATAAATTAAATGTAATACTTTATTTAAAATACACACATATATTTTATTTAGATTTTATTAATAATTATTTTTATTTTTTACTGATTTATCTCATTTTAAATTATTAAATTAAATAAAATTAATTCTTATATTATTATATTTAGATTTAAAATATATAAATATATTTAATGTAGTTTTTATTATTCAATTTATTTATACTTACAGACTTTATATATATTGTTTGTTTACCTGTAGCTGAGAAAACTGAATAAATATAATGTTAATTCATTCTTTCCCCAACCTTTTGAACAGTAGTGTATATGTTCAGCAGAAATATTTATTTATTTATTTAATCATTCACCCATAGATTGTTTTAATTATTAAATTAAAATAAATATTTTACTATTTATTTTATTAAATATATTCATGTATTTTATTTTGTATGTATTTTTTTATTTATCTAAATTAAATTCAAATAAATTAAATGTAATACTTTATTTAAAATATATACATATATTTTATTTCATTTTTATTGTTTGTATGATTTATTACTGATTTATCTCATTTTAAATTATTAAATTAAATACAATTAATTACTTTATTTAAAATATATAATATATTATGTTTCTATTTATCTTTACAGACTTTATTGTTTGTTTACCTGTAACTGAGAAAACCGAATAAATATAACGAGTTAAAAATGAGTGGACTGGGTATAGATTCCTCGCTCAAGATAAATCACAGAGAAACTTTGTCTTCTTTTGTCCGAATCCCAAGGAAAACTTTCCCCTTGGCCTTTGGTTTTAGTAACTAATGAAATAAGCTTGGCTCTGGGTGGAGGCTGATCTTTTATACTCCTCTAGAAGCAACTTCTGTCTCACCTGATTCAGAAATCAAACCGTCGACTGAAAAGAACTGGTCTAGGATCAGCGTGGACACTGTGAAACAGACATCTGCCCAGAGACAGCGGCTCCGACCTCCTGCCTCGTGTCCTGTGAACATTGTTAAAAGCTCAGCGCTCCCTCTCTATTCTCATTGAGAGAGACCAAAGAGTGTTTATTCAAAGAGTCATTTCAACCCACCGGCCCCCTGGTGCCTGGCTTTTTCATGGTAAAACTTTCAAATTGTAATCTCAGGAGAACCAAGCACACATATTTGTTCATGCCTGATCTCCCACATAATCAAATGACACCAGATGGCAAGCCGAAGGAGATGCCAGTGGACCTATAAAAGAGGAAAATAAAATGCCATCATAAGAATACCCAAGAATATAAAAGTAATTTTATGAGCCTCTAAAAATACTTAACCCTCAGAAGGTTGCAGATTTTCAGCCCCAAAGCAATTCATCCAACCTCTACCGAAACTTTTAAATTAGTAATTTTTACTTGTATTCTCATATTACACCAAAGAGGTTATTCTCAAATCAGCCCCTGATCGCAAAAGAAAATTGAGTTGCCTTTTCTATCACACCTTCTTTAACAACACATTCCCTTGTAACAACTTGTAATGGAACTGTATTCATATGCAAATCCTGTTATTTGACTGGAAAGACCTTCAAACAAAAAGTCAAATGAGCAGAACAAGCATGCAGATATCATGTTTGTCAAGTTTTGCGGCCACATAACCATTAAGATTTAGATGTTAGCGGCATATGAACTGTGCACCGTATTAAGATGACTCGGGTCAATACATAACTGTGCCACAAATAAGCATGGTTTCATATTGCAATATCTTGCTCAAGTAAAGGGCCAAAGGAAAAATACCCACTCAAAGTCCTTCCAAGTGCTGGAATTCATACAATAGCTGGCGGTTGAGACATGACCCCAGCAGTTAAAGCGTAATTTAGGCAGCTGTGGGAGTCTTCATGAGAAATAACAGTGCGTCTTTGGCCACTAACTACCTATGAAAGTGTGGAGACATTCCTGGTTAGTATGAGTGACCGTGGAGTCGCCACAGTGGCGTGTGGGTAGGCGCGCACACACACACAAACACATACACACACAATTCCATTCATGATTGATTGGTGTAAATATGGAATGGCCATAGTATAGCACTGACTAACAGACACATATAGGCTCTGTTCCAAAACCCAATGAGCTGCTGCTGGCTACTGTCTACGTAGACAGGATCCTAACTGAAATGGAACTTCATAAGTGACTGATTTGGAATGCTCTACTTAGGCAATGTTATACAAAGTGGATGGAAGTCAGGACCGGGTGTGTCTCATACGTTCTGAAAAGTGAAGCCACGGGCTCTTTGATCGCCCCCTGGAGGCTGGATGCAGTACAGGTCATAAACCCCGCCCTCTCAATGCAGTCGAATGAGACTTCAGTGAAAACTTAAAAATAAATTCTGCTTCAAATAAAACTTTCTGAAAGATGATTTTGGTCATTTAAGGTAGTTGTTATCACACTGATATATATTCAATTGTTCGTTTTTGTGATGATTTAGATTTTAGCTAGCAATTTGATGCTATAAAAACGGGGCGTGTCATGATTCGAAGTTGATTGACAGCTTGTCTGAGGACTGTCGGAGCTTCGAGGGGAGATTGAAGATGTATTAACTAACTGTTAATTTTCGATTTCTTTGTTATTTAACACCAACAAAATGAGTTGTTCAGCAGTAAACTGTACTAACCGACCTACAGGATCTGACGGATCACTGAACTTTTTTTCTGTAACATCAAATGTGGGCGTTATAAGCTAATTAATAAATGTTATTAGTTAAGATAACACACCTAATGTTAACCATGTCGGGAAAAAGCAGGTGATCGTTATCTGGCAGTTACTTATTATTTTTATGGGTATAAAATAATAATTAGCAGGACAAAACTAATGATAGCTTACTCTAACTACAGCAATCGATCTCCTGTAACGTTAGTTGAACTTGATTTAAAATGGCAGGACCGTTTCTGACGATTTAGAGTTGTTTCTAGTGGCATATTATATTGATTTTATCTACTGAATTTGCTGTTTCAAAAATATTATTGCTCTAGAAACAGAATAGCCTATTATTTTATAGGTAGACTTTTAAATTGTGTATAATTTTTATAGTCTATTTAAAATACATGAATGATGACGCAGTCTTTGGGCGGAAGTTTGATACCGCGACTCCGCCTCCGGCTCAACTGACGATTCCTTCTGCGCATGCCCAGGCTCCAAACTTTTTTTTTTTGACGTATTGCGTAACGTGTCAGCGCCCATTCATCAGCCCATTTTGGCTTCAGTTCAGTACAATGGAAGGAAGCGGCGTCGCGTCGTCCATCTTTTTTTACAGTCTATGGTCAGGACTGACAATACAATTTGAAATGCCGCTTAGCTGACACCATACTCTGCATACACAAATATTGAGAATAAATATATCATTTTTTAAAAGTATTTGCTTTGTCTGCCATCTTAGATTTTTTCAGTGCATTCTGGGATTGCCTTCTGTATGAAGGAACTGAATTTTAATTATTAAAATATAAAAAAATATTTTAAAAAAAATTACCTGTAGCATGTCTGTGATTACTTAAAATATTCCCTCTGTGTGCAGATTATAAATTGTATTAAACTAAAATTATATTTATTAATCTTTTTAAGTTCTCATTTATTTGTATTAAATTAGTTATTATTACATTATTTATGTTATTGTTTATTTGTATTACATTTATTCAATGTAAAATACATTTTTATTAACAAAATGTAAGAATATTAAATAGTCTTAGGAAATTAATTAGGAAATTAAAATACTTTATATTTAAATTAATAAATTAATTTTTATTTAAGAATATAAAAATACTTGTAGCATGCCTGTGATTACTTAAAATATTCCCTCTGTGTGCAGCTTATAAATTTTTATTAAACTAAAAATATATTTATTATTTTTTAAGTTATTATTTATTTGTATTAAATTAGTTATTATTACATTTTTAAGTTATTATTTATTTGTATTAAATTAGTTAATTTAATTAATAAAATTTAAGAATATTAAATAGTTTTAAGGAAATTAAAATACTTAATATTTAATATTTAAATTAATAAATTAATTTTTAATGAATTAAATTTAAGAATATAAAAAGACCTGTAGCATGCCTGCGATTACTTAAAATATTCCCTCTGTGTGCAGCTTATAAATTTTATTAAACTAAAAAAATATATTTAGTATTTTTTTAAGTTATTATTAATTTGTATTAAATTAGTTATTATTACATTTGTTTGTATTACATGTATTAAATGTAAAATAAATTTTAATTAATATAATTTAAGAATATTAAAGTCTTAAGGAAATTAAAATACTTAATATTTAATATTTAAATTAATAAATAAATTTTTAATGAAATAAATTTAAGAATATAAAATGACCTGTAGCATGCCTGTGATTACTTAAAATATTCCCTCTGTGTGCAGCTTATAAAATGTATTAAACTAAAATTATATTTATTAATCTTTTTAAGTTCTCATTTATTTGTATTAAATTAGTTATTACATTTTTTATTATACATTAAATGTATAATAAATTTTAATTAATACAGTTTAGAATACTAAACAGTCTGAAGTAAATTAAAATACTTAATATTTAATATTTAAATTAATAAATTAATTTTAATAAATTAAATTTAAAAGTATAAAAATACCTATAGCATACCTGTGATGGCTTAAAAATTAATTACATTTATTCATTATTATTTATTTGTAATAAATTAGTTATTATTACATTTTTAAGTTATTATCTATCTATCTATTTATCTATCTATCTATCTATCTATTTATCTATCTATCTATCTATCTATCTATCTATCAGACAGCTTGCAAAATAAGTTATTATTACATTTATTTGTGTTAAATTTATTAAATACTAAATTAATTTCTAATTAATTAAAGTATATAAAAAGACCTGTAGAATATGATGACTTACACTACTCCCTCTGTAGGCTGCTTACAAAATTGATTCAATTAAAATGATATTTATTAAATGTATTAAGTTGTTATTATTACATTTATTTGTATTAAATTTATTAAATACAACAATATTTTTAATTAATTAAATTAAAGAATATAAAAAGGCCTGTAGCATATTATATGATGACATAAAATACTCCCTCTGTAGGCAGCTTATAAAATTTACTAAACTAAAATTATATTTATTTTTTATAAATAAATTTTATTTGTATTAAAATTTGTTATCATTACATTTATTTGTAATAAATTAATTAAATGTAAAATACATTTTATATTAATTAAAATTAGGAATATGAAACAGCCTGAAAGAAACTATAGTCGATGGACAAAACCGCCTGTATTTACACTAGGGCACTTCTATCACTCACTGCACACAATAAGTTTTGTTGCAAAAAATAATAGATCTGTCTATTAGTGGGTTTAAGCCTTTGTTGCAGAGACATTACTGTAATGAGAAGAATACGCCCAGTGTATTCAGCGCTGGACAAATATAAAACCCCCTCATCTGTCATCTCTTTCAGGACAGTGTCAGCTCTATTCCCCAGTGCTGAACTCCTTATCTCTCTTTTCAAGCATTAGTCACTGTCTCTGTCTCAGCCTGTAGATTATAGCCGTGTATATCCATGTGTGTTATTCGCTAGATGACAATTAGCCTGTGTCACTTTGGTAAGAATGCGTCATTGAGGAACAAGAGGATGAAGAGAAAATGAAAAAACAAATAGCTTTAGATTTAAAGATCAAACAAAGAGGGAAAGGACTGTCTAATTAGCTGAAGTCTGGATGAGTAGTATAAGACTGAGTGATTAGTCAAAACGGGGAACGCATGAATCCTCAAACAGACAGAGAATTCCTGGAATGTCAAGCACACAATGACCAACATTTGAAGTGTGTCGTGTGCTGCTCTGATGCTGCTAAATTTGACTTGGCCTCTAGTTTTATGAACTGACTGAGTGGTTTCAACCAAGCCTGAAAATGATTGGAAGTGACTCCATGTGAAAAGAGCTGTTATTGGCTATATAAATGATGCTGCCTGCAGAAGCCCAGCCTTCAAATCTGCTGAAACCACTTCCTTCTGTTGTGATTATGATGATTATGTTTGATTGTTGATGTGAGTGTAGAACTGGAAAATATAAACTCTATCTATCTATCTATCTATCTATCTATCTATCTATCTATCTATCTATCTATCTATCTATCTATCTATCTATCTATCTATCTATCTATCCATCCATTTTATCTATCTATCCATCCATCCATTTTATCTATCTATCTATCTATCTATCCATCCATCCATTTTATCTATCTATCTATCTATCTATCTATCCATCCATCCATTTTATCTATCTATCTATCAATCTATCCATCTATCCATCTATCTATCTATACATTCATCCATCATCCATCCATCCATTCTATCTATCTATCTATACATTCATCCATCATTCATCCATCATCCATCCATTTTATCTATCTATCTATCTATCTATCTATCTATCATCCATTCTATCCATCCATCCATTTTATCTATCCATCCATCCATCCATTTTATCTATCTATCTATCTATCTATCTATCTATCTATCTATCTATCCATCATCCATTCTATCCATCCATTTTATCTATCTATCCATCCATCCATTTTATCTATCCATCCATCCATCCATCCATTTTATCTATCTATCTATCCATCCATTTTATCTATCTATCTATCTATCTATCTATCTATCTATCCATTCTATCCATCCATTTTATCTATCCATCCATCCATCCATCCATTTTATCTATCTATCTATCTATCTATCTATCTATCTATCTATCCATTCTATCCATCCATTTTATCTATCTATCATCTATCCATCCATTTTATCTATCTATCTATCTATCATCCATCCATTCTATCCATCTATCCATCCATCCATCCATCTATCTATCTATCTATCTATCTATCTATCTATCTATCTATCTATCTATCCATTCATCCATTTATCCATCCATCCATCCATCTATCTATCTATCTATCTATCTATCTATCTATCCATTCATCCATTTATCCATCTATCTATCTATCTATCTATCTATCTATCCATTCATCCATTTATCCATCTATCTATCTATCTATCTATCTATCTATCTATCTATCTATCTATATATCCATCATCCATTCTATCCATCCATTTTATCTATCTATCCATCTATCCATCCATTTTATCTATCTATCTATCTATCTATCTATCTATCTATCTATCTATCTATCATCCATTCTATCCATCCATCCATTTTATCTATCCATCCATCCATCCATTTTATCTATCTATCTATCTATCTATCTATCTATCTATCTATCTATCTATCTATCTATCATCCATTCTATCCATCCATCCATTTTATCTATCCATCCATCCATCCATTTTATCTATCTATCTATCTATCTATCTATCTATCTATCTATCTATCTATCTATCTATCCATCATCCATTCTATCCATCCATTTTATCTATCTATCCATCCATCCATTTTATCTATCCATCCATCCATCCATCCATTTTATCTATCTATCTATCTATCCATTCTATCCATCCATTTTATCTATCTATCATCTATCCATCCATTTTATCTATCTATCTATCTATCTATCTATCTATCTATCTATCATCCATTCTATCAATCCATCCATTTTATCTATCCATCCATCCATCCATTTTATCTATCTATCTATCTATCTATCTATCTATCTATCTATCTATCTATCTATCTATCTATCTATCTATCTATCTATCTATCTATCTATCTATCTATCATCCATTCTATCCATCCATCCATTTTATCTATCCATCCATCCATCCATTTTATCTATCTATCTATCTATCTATCTATCTATCTATCTATCTATCTATCTATCTATCTATCTATCTATCTATCTATATATCCATCATCCATTCTATCCATCCATTTTATCTATCTATCCATCTATCCATCCATTTTATCTATCTATCTATCTATCTATCTATCTATCTATCATCCATTCTATCCATCCATCCATTTTATCTATCCATCCATCCATCCATTTTATCTATCTATCTATCTATCTATCTATCTATCTATCTATCTATCTATCTATCTATCTATCTATCATCCATTCTATCCATCCATCCATTTTATCTATCCATCCATCCATCCATTTTATCTATCTATCTATCTATCTATCTATCTATCTATCCATCATCCATTCTATCCATCCATTTTATCTATCTATCCATCCATCCATTTTATCTATCCATCCATCCATCCATCCATTTTATCTATCTATCTATCCATCCATTTTATCTATCTATCTATCTATCTATCTATCTATCTATCTATCTATCTATCTATCTATCCATTCTATCCATCCATTTTATCTATCCATCCATCCATCCATCCATTTTATCTATCTATCTATCTATCTATCTATCTATCTATCTATCTATCTATCTATCTATCTATCTATCTATCTATCTATCCATTCTATCCATCCATTTTATCTATCTATCATCTATCCATCCATTTTATCTATCTATCTATCTATCATCCATCCATTCTATCCATCTATCCATCCATCCATCTATCTATCTATCTATCTATCTATCTATCTATCTATCTATCTATCTATCCATTCATCCATTTATCCATCCATCCATCCATCCATCTATCTATCTATCTATCTATCTATCTATCTATCCATTCATCCATTTATCCATCTATCTATCTATCTATCTATCTATCTATCTATCTATCTATCCATTCATCCATTTATCCATCTATCTATCTATCTATCTATCTATCTATCTATCTATCTATCTATCTATCTATCTATCTATATATCCATCATCCATTCTATCCATCCATTTTATCTATCTATCCATCTATCCATCCATTTTATCTATCTATCTATCTATCTATCTATCTATCTATCTATCTATCTATCTATCATCCATTCTATCCATCCATCCATTTTATCTATCCATCCATCCATCCATTTTATCTATCTATCTATCTATCTATCTATCTATCTATCTATCTATCTATCTATCATCCATTCTATCCATCCATCCATTTTATCTATCCATCCATCCATCCATTTTATCTATCTATCTATCTATCTATCTATCTATCTATCTATCTATCTATCTATCTATCTATCTATCTATCTATCCATCATCCATTCTATCCATCCATTTTATCTATCTATCCATCCATCCATTTTATCTATCCATCCATCCATCCATCCATTTTATCTATCTATCTATCTATCCATTCTATCCATCCATTTTATCTATCTATCATCTATCCATCCATTTTATCTATCTATCTATCTATCTATCATCCATTCTATCAATCCATCCATTTTATCTATCCATCCATCCATCCATTTTATCTATCTATCTATCTATCTATCTATCTATCTATCTATCTATCTATCTATCTATCTATCTATCATCCATTCTATCCATCCATCCATTTTATCTATCCATCCATCCATCCATTTTATCTATCTATCTATCTATCTATCTATCTATCTATCTATCTATCTATCTATCTATCCATCATCCATTCTATCCATCCATTTTATCTATCTATCCATCCATCCATTTTATCTATCCATCCATCCATCCATCCATTTTATCTATCTATCTATCTATCCATTCTATCCATCCATTTTATCTATCTATCATCTATCCATCCATTTTATCTATCTATCTATCTATCTATCTATCTATCTATCTATCTATCTATCTATCTATCATCCATTCTATCAATCCATCCATTTTATCTATCCATCCATCCATCCATCCATCCATCCATCTATCTATCTATCTATCTATCTATCTATCTATCCATCCATCCATCCATCTATCTATCTATCTATCTATCTATCATCCATTCTATCCATCCATCCATTTTATCTATCCATCCATCCATCCATCCATTTTATCTATCTATCTATCTATCTATCTATCTATCTATCTATCTATCCATCATCCATTCTATCCATCCATTTTATCTATCTATCCATCCATCCATTTTATCTATCCATCCATCCATCCATTTTATCTATCTATCTATCTATCTATCTATCTATCTATCTATCTATCTATCCATTCTATCCATCCATTTTATCTATCTATCATCTATCCATCCATTTTATCTATCTATCTATCTATCTATCTATCTATCTATCTATCTATCTATCTATCATCCATTCTATCAATCCATCCATTTTATCTATCCATCCATCCATCCATCCATCTATCTATCTATCTATCTATCTATCTATCTATCTATCTATCTATCTATCTATCTATCTATCTATCCATCATCCATTCTATCCATCCATTTTATCTATCTATCTATCTATCTATCTATCTATCTATCTATCTATCTATCTATCTATCTATCTATCTATCTATCTATCTATCATCCATTCTATCAATCCATCCATTTTATCTATCCATCCATCCATCCATCCATCTATCTATCTATCTATCTATCTATCTATCTATCTATCTATCCATCATCCATTCTATCCATCCATTTTATCTATCTATCATCTATCCATCCATTTTATCTATCTATCTATCTATCCATCCATCCATCCATCTATATTCACATGCAGAAATATTTTAAGAGTGCGAAATATTTCACATTTGGGCAACATTTTATTTTGATGTTCCACTTTAGATATTCTACAAATTATAAGTAACTTTGTAACTACATGTCAACTAACTCTCAAAGTATTAGACTGTAGACTGTAGGTTAGGGATAGGTGTTAGGGTTTGGGTAAGTAGAATAAGTTGACATGTACTTCTAGTCAGTAGAATGTCTGTTGGGGAGCATCAAAATAAAGTGTCAGCAGCTACTAATACTCTGACCACTGCTAGTTGACATGTAGTTGCAAAGTTACTTATAGTACTTATAGCAGAATGTCTAAAGTGAACCATCAAAATAATTTTGTTTTAAATCTAGAATTAAAATTCACTGTTCATGTTACTGCTGCATCTATCTATCTCTTGCCAGCTTCTCTCCTGTAGCCTATCCAATTAGATTAAGTTAAGGCTTCAGTTTTGTCCAGGGACGTGCACAGACATTTTGGGGGGCAGGGGCTCAAGTGGAAAAAAGGGCACTTCTCATAATTATTGATTTAAAAAAAATAAATAAACCCTTAAATATATTAAGACAACTCTGACTTCCTTACCAATTTATTTTAATTTCCTCACACTCACACAATTGTTTCATACTCCACAGATTTCTACAAAATAATCAGTTCACACAGAGACTATGATCTTCTTTAGTATTCACTAGGTTTATCACAAGAGAAGGCAACAGCAAAAGAAACTATGCCATAATGTGCATGTTTTCTACACTATTTTCACTATAGATTTAGAATAAATGACTGCACCAAGGAGAGGGACATAGTTTCACTAATAATTTGTTTATTTTGCACAAATCAATAAATCGTTTTAATTCTTTTGGTTATTGGAATACTTCTTTCATGAAGTGGACAATTTTAAGATTTTGGTCCATTTTTGGTGCCATGTCTTTTTCTCTAATGGAAAGAAAACTTAATCCTAACCCTACACATTTAGATGGTGTTTGTTTTAAGCCTACTACCCTCCATCTGTTTGCATCTGTAGATTTCTTCTTAATTAACCAAAACAAGCTAATCTGCATATTTAAACACATCAAGAGTTTTTTCCCCCTGAAATGTTATAAATACATAATATATATTATAACAAATGGCTGCAGAGGGCGCCAAAAGCCTGCTGATTTTTGTTGTTACACAGCACAGCACGATCAAATCCATGATCAAAGCCAACCACCATAATTAAAAAATATATTATTAGTTAAATAATAATATTCAGCCTTTTTTTTTTTTTTGATAGAAATACTACAGCCACAGTAATTTCTTCAACTGAAGAATGTGGACCAACAGGCAAAGACAGAGCGAGGGTTTAAACTTTTAGTTATGTATTTTCCTGTGTAAGCATAAATTTAAGAATAGCATTATGTAATGCTGTATTATGATTTTTACATAGTTTTAATAAATCGTGTATCCTTAGAAAACTGTCTAATAATGCGGTTCATGGATGCTCCTCTTCTGGTATTGACAGCCCTACAGGTAGGCTTCAACATGGTTCAAAACGCAATACATAGCACATTAAAATAACTGAAATTATAATATGACATAAATTACATTAGTATCAAATCAGGCAGATGTGTTGCTGGTGGTCAAACTATTAACGCGGCGTTAAACGTATAAATAATCTCACCCTTAAATAGTTTCACAAATTTCACATGTTTGTGAACATAGGCTACCTGAAAGAAATGCACGGGATGGATCCATCTAGGACTTTTTTCTATTTCGTTTCTCATCGCCAGACAGCAGTTGTATTTTCCCGGGCATAGTTGTCACAAGTTTTCAGTTTTCAGACAGCAGCAAACATGGTGGGGCGGGGCGCGCGCGCGCGCGTGCGGGAATGAATGGCGTGTCGCGGAGGGAGGGCAGCTGAACTCGACAAAGCCGACCTGATATATAGCATTTTATTTATTTATTTATTTATTTATTTATTTATTCAGTACAGGGAAGCTCTGCGCATACAGGAATATATATTCATTTATTTAAAAAAAAAAAAAAAAAAAAAAAAGCACCCCAGAAAAAAGGGCACTTTCTCTCGAGGAAGAAAAAGGGCAGGGGCTCAAGCCCCTTTTATGTCTATGTGTGCACGTGCCTGGTTTTGTCCAAATATCTCAGTTGTCCTCACCTGTTCGTTCCAAACGAGTTTTAAATTACAAAAGAGAGTCGACTCAATCAGGTTCACATAAACTATCGTCATTACAGCTATTAAAATGTGCTAGTAATGGATCTCCCGTGATCATTTAAATTATTTAGCGTTTAGATTGGTGGAGTTTAATGCAGGGGGACTTTCTGAGGGAGACCAGCGCGTTTGATTTGATACGCACAACGACAGATAGGTCACTCGTAAGAGGAAGAACCTTTAGCTTTTAGAGAGCATTAGAGCATCTGAGATCGTCTGCCAAATCGGTGCAAGGTGCCGCCAAAAACACACAATAAAATAGCAAACTGAATTTACCTCCTGGGGATTATTACTATATTACGCAATATGCTTTAATAATAATAATACATTTTTTGTTATAGGCTACTGGTATGTTTACACATGGTGTCCGTGTTCTTATGTTGTTTTGGAAAGAGGAGTCTCCAACTTATTATGAACACTAAAGAGAGTTTGTTCACTCTGCCAGTAGTTTTTTTGTCTCTCTCTCTCTCTCGGTTTGGGAAAGTACTGGTTCATTTTCTTGACGTCACCGTTTGGCCTTGCAGCTATGCTCAGGACTACATATTTTGAGGACAATTGGTTAAGTGGAGTTAAACTGTTGCCTTTTCCTCCTCGAGGTACCTTCTCTTTTGATCCCACCGTCTCTGGCGCCTTCCAAAACGCAGCTCGTCTGGCTCTCTAAATGAGAGAGAAGAAAACTCTGCTCGCTTCTCAGCTGAGCCTTTTGTAACCTTAAAAGCCCGTGACATGCCTTAAATTGCCTAAGTATTGTGTAACTTACAGCCCTTTCGAATCAATTTCTGCCTTGACAAAAGCCTTTCTCAATAAAGCAACCATGAAAAGTTTCCATATAGGCCTACATTAGAAATGCTTTTTCAAGAATAAAACTTTTTATAAACAATTGCTTTTCTGATATTAGAAGCCTATTTAGCAGCCATATCCTTAAGTGTCCTTTTAAAGAAATAATATTAAAAGTTTAGCCAGTTGATAGCCTAAATGTTCCTTTTCTGGAATTCTTGCCTTTAATGAGCCTCGTAATTAAACTTTATAGTCGCTTTTGACTTTAGCCCCCACAAAAAAAGTCGAAATGAAAAAGCATTCAAGTTGTTTTTTTCTGTATACGCTTGCTATATTATAAATTAATATCTATATGTCATTTAATTAGCCTACTTGTGTTATTTTACTTGCCAATACTCTAATAAAAACACAGAGTGACTTTGCAAACAAGACAGTCCGGTTTTCTTGTTTATTCCTTTTGACCAAAGTTTTGGTGTGGAGTAATTCCATTGTACCTTTTCAATGTCTTCTCAACAGTCGGATACAGATACTTTGAGAGCTTCCCCACTGTTTAATTGGGCTAAAATTGGTCTACTTTGTGTTCCAAAGAGTCAAGAGCCCCGAGGCCATCTATACATCATCTCAGCAAGACATCCGCGATTAAGTACTCATTTTTCTCAATATCCCCTTGATGTCTTGGTGTCAACTTGACCACATGACTTCTTAGGGTTTGGTTTTGATTGGTCCGCGCGTGCCCGAGGGGAACTTTCCGACCAATCAAATCGAGGCTTTTGCACGTCAGCTGGTCGAGCGCGCACGCTGGTTGGTGGAGCGCAGTTTGCGAGCTATTATAAGTGTACTGAGGCAGCGCGAGTCAGCCTGTTGGAAGTTGTTGAGACGTGACAGTATATGAAACAGCTCGCGGTGGATGGTTTACGATGAGTTCTCCTAAGGGACCCGTTGAAACGACAGCTCAAGAAAAATCGGACTCGGACAGCGAGGAAAGTCAAAAGCCGAAAGATATGACCACTGACCCTGGACATAAAGTGAAGAAGACTTACCTCCCGTTCAGCGTTGAATCCCTGATGGCCAAATCCAGCTGCCAGGTCGCGTGTTCTCCGGCTCTCCAGCACCAGAGACTGGGACTGGGACAGGACTTAGTACGGACTTACTTTGTAGAGAAAACCAAAGTTTCTGTGGACACTTTGTCAAGCGTTTCGGACAGCCTGAACGATGACAGTGAAGATTTAAGCGATAAGGAACAGAGCACTTGGCCAAACTCCTCGTCTTTCACATCTCCTCCTCGTAAGTATTTCAACCATTGCTGAGTTTGCTTGTTATTATTATTTTTTCTTTCAATACATTATAAATATAGTAACATTTTGATGCATATTTAGAATTTAATTAGATATTTAATTAATAATAAATTAATAAATAATAATTAGAATTATTTTTTTTTACCTTCACCTTTCTCATTATTGACAGCTATAGCCTACATTCACATTCAATATAATTATTTAGGCTATAATAATCGTTTAAAAATGAAACATTTTATTGTAAATAGTCTAATAATTTATTTTATAGAATTTTTTTTTTTTTTTAAATAGGCTAGCTAATGTTATTGTTATAAACGTTTACCAAAATGACAAAACAAACAAAAAATTATTTTACAGTAAATATTACTTGCAATGCAGCTAAAAAAGGATAAAGCTTGTTGAAATCTTCAGATGTTTTGTAGTTTTATGTTAAAGAAAGAAAGAAAGAAATGTTTAAAAAGAAGATTTTAAAAAATGAACCCATATTTTAACCATCTTTCTCATTATAGGCCTATAATACTAAAGGCCCTACATTTATTATAATAATAATAATAGCCTAAACAACAACAATATTTATCTATTAAATATTAGACATTTGTAATAATAAATAGTAGCCTAATTATTTAGTAAAAGTAAATCATTTAAAAAAAAAAAAAAAAATATATATATATATATATATATATATATATATATATATAAATGTTGTTGTGAAATGACGATTAAGAAATAGCCTAATATTTGCGTTCAATTCTGTTTGCCAGCAAAATAATAGGCCTAATGTTAAAGTGTTAAAAGAAAAACAAACAAACAGATTATTAGAAAAGTTGCAAACCCCAAAAGAAAGAGATTTCAGTGAATTTTGAAAGAAAGGAAAGAAGAGGTAAAGTCAAAGATGCACGAGGAAGGCATTTGACCTTTTTCATTACTTCTAAAGAAATAACAGTTTGTTCCCGGTTTCGTCCAGGTCACCCGAGCCCGACGCCGTGCACCTTACGCAAGCACAAGACGAACAGGAAGCCGCGCACACCCTTCAGCACCTCCCAGCTGCTCTCGCTCGAGCGCAAGTTCAGACAGAAACAGTACCTCTCCATCGCCGAACGGGCCGAGTTCTCCAACTCCCTCAACCTCACCGAGACTCAGGTCAAGATCTGGTTCCAGAACAGGAGGGCGAAGGCCAAGAGACTTCAGGAGGCCGAGCTGGAAAAGTTCAAATGCGCCTCCAAACCGCTTCTGGCCCCCTTCGCGCTGCCGTTCCCTCTGGGATCTCCATCATCTCTGTATGGACCTCCAGCCTCATTCCCACGGCCCGTACCGATGCCAGGACTATTTAACGGACCCGTGTCCTATGGGATGTATTATTTGTCATAAAAAAAAAAAAAAAAACAAACTTTTACCTGACGGCTTCTTCCACTCTGAAATGATTTGAGAGACTAAAGTTTACACATGAATCACAGGGAAAATTAGGCTACTATAATAGCTTCGGTCATTTACATGATTGTTCTTGTTAATTGCACAACTAAGTGCTGAATAATACTAAGGAACAACATGTAATTATTTTCCGCTTCTTACTCACGGTTATAGTAGCCTGATTAATTCTAGTATTGTCGGTAATGTCATATTTTAACCCCTAAAGCCACATGATGGAAGTAAGCTGCTGTATTGTATATGGTCGTGTTTTATTCTTTGTGTTGTATACTGACGTGCTCTTGTAGAGCAGGTAGATGTGTAACTCTTTTAAGATCATCTGACACGGATGTTATCCGGCAGAAGAAGTACTTATTGGCCTTATGTTGGAAGTGCCTTGAAAGACCAAATATTTATTAGTCTAAAATAAAAAAATATTCTTTCTTAAATATAAACTTTTCTCTTTTGTTTTAGCGTCTTATTTCTGAACGTCATTATTATCTTTATCCATCGGACACTGATAACATTTTTCTTATTTCTCATAATTTGATGACATTTATTTAGCCTACTTCCTTCGACTCCGTTAAAAAGGCTTATTTAAATTTACGCATTTTGGTATAATAATCAAACTTTTATGGAGAATATTAAGGATAAAAACAACCAGTATCAACATGCTCCGCTTTATAAACCACCAAAACTTTTTTCTTCTCATTTCCTCGCACATTAATGATCTAAAAGAGAACGGGATAATATGGCCCAAGATTAGCATAACGATATATATATATATATATATATATATATATATATATATATATATATATATATATATATATATAATTTTACACTGAAATACAAATGAAAGACACAAATTATAGCCTATCTGTCGGTCTGTCTATAAACATTCATTTTTAAACTTTTTTTTGTCTTTTTTTGTCACACGCTTTGAAAAAAAAAAAAATCTTTCCATTTCAATTCACCTTTAATCTTCTCCATCGTTTGCTACTTCAGTTCCAATTTAATTCAATTTCAGGGAATTCTCTCCATCCAGACAATGTTTCATCAGGTGTTGATATTATATACCAATCCAGAGTGGATCCAATCAAGTTATAATTTTTATATCTTTAAATTTAAATGTTTTTTTTTTTTTTTTTTTAATTAAAATTACGCGTCACGTTTAGCCTAATGTTGATAAATAATAACCTACTAAAGAACTAACATGTACTTATGTGATTATTTTGTGAAAACTTTGCGGAACCTTTAATTTTTTCGTTTATTTTATTTCATTTTGAGCATGAGCTGCGGAAAAGCTCCATCCTCTGACACGTGTCCTTTGTCTATTGTCCAGAAGATGGCGCCATCGGAAAGAGGCATTACAATGGTTGAACAAAAGCAGTAATCAGCATAACTCCTGATTCAGTTGACACGTTTACTAGTCACACAGTTCTTAACACAGAAAAGAAAAGAAGTAGCTATTCCTTTCTTTTTATTGAGTAACAAATACAGAAAAAGTCCTCATCCTCACTAACCTAATAAGATTTCTCTCTCAAGAGTCAGTGCAATATTTCTCAATCACAGTTGTGCGCAGCAAACATTTGACTCCAGTTTGCCACAGTGACCCTGTTCAACATCTGCTGCGCTGTCATTGAGTCACTGAAAAGCATCTGAATGACAAGAAACAACATGTGCCTCTAGGCTGGATATTAGCTGATCTCAATTTTCCAATCCTTAGATGGCCCAAATTTTTCATTATGTGTTATTCTGATATCGTTTAATTGTTTGTTCATTTTGTGTGACCTCTGTACAGATTGTACCTCATGGGAAGACATGTGACTGCTAGACTGATTTTATTCTTGCTTGCAAAAGTTATTAATCATTGCTGTTTGTTATACATCTTTGTTGCAATTATTAATTATTTGTTACATTTTAATTTTAAGCCTTAGTAGTGTTTAGTACAATTTAACACCGCGAAAGATACAGAAAGGCAGAATTCAACTGAATATGATTAGTTTTTTGTTTGTTTTTTGTTTTTTTCTCTCAGTTGCAGAGGTCAGTATTGCAGCACTTAGCCGTCACAGTTTCAGCACTCATATAGTTCCAGCAGGTCTCCAAGCTGACACAGGAACGGATATAAGCAGAACCTGTGGAAAGAACGCTGAATGTAACGAACTAAAAAAAAATCTGATTTGAATAAGTTCTGTAGTATCTGTTTTTACGGGTTGTGATGATGGCTGAACTCACCCAATAAAGTAGGCTTGAATTTGATGTATCCACAGTTCGTGATATGTGGAAGACACGTCTGCACTGATGGAGTGCAGGGATTCCCAAGCCCTTTGGAAACACATAGGTTACACCGCAACGCCACTGCACTGAAAGAAAAGTGAGCAAGGTCTGGGATAGAAAAAGAGAAAAATATGAATTCCTGGCATTGCGAATAGAAAAAAAAAGTGTCACATTGCATATAAGACACTGGGGAAGGTTACTTTTAAAAGTGATCGTTGCAATATTGCGTTACTCCCTAAAAAGTAACTAATTGTGTTACTTAGTTACTGTTTATGGAAAGTAATGCGTTACATTACTTTAGCGTTACTTTTTTTCTCACCTGGGTTGGGCTTGCTTGTTTTGTTATTAATAATAATAAAACGTTTTAGTAAATGTAAAATTACTTTTTCAAGTAACTAGTAAAGTAACACATTTCTTTTTCACTTTACAACAAAATATCTAAGTTACTTTTTCAAATAAGTAACGCAAGTTACTTTTTCACATTATTGACTGACAGCTCTCCTGATCCCATGTTGAGAGAAATAAAGTGCAGAGGTGTTGTGTTTGCTGTGTAAACATGATAGTTATTGTAGTTCTATACGTGAACATGAATTTACTCATATCACTTGCACGAAAACATTCAGTATTCCTCAACATGAATAAAAACTGTGAAATGCAATCTCAGAATTTTACACAAACCTGTAATAATTAACTATATTAAATTACACAAATATATGTTATGTATTTAATCCCACTTTATTAACCAGTGTCTTTGCTACTGACCTTCAATGATCTAATTAAGCCATACTAATAAGAAAAAATTACTTAGATTTAGAAATAAGAGTGTTGAACTGCCCCAAAATGGCAGCACAGCTGAAAGGATTGTTTGAGCTGCGCCCTCTACTGTACAGGAGTGAATATGGTTTTCCTTCAGCCTGAGGCTTATTCATTTCATTTTTGGTGTGAAAGGGCCTTAACATTTGCCAAAAATAGAACTTTTTTTGTTGTTTAAAAAACAAATGAGCAAGCCCAGCCCAGGTTAGAAAAAGTAATGCAAAAGTAATGTAACAAAAGTAATGTAACACATTACTTTTCATAAAAGTAACTAAGTAACGGAATTAGTTACTTTTTTAGGGAGTAACACAATATTGTAATGCATTACTTTTAAAAGTAACTTTCCCCAACACTGAAATGTATACATTTAGTCTAGAACTACAATAACCATCATGTTCACACAGCGCACACAACGCCTCGGCACTTACTCCCAATTTCTCTGAACATGGGGACAGGAGAGCCGCCAGTCAATAAATGGAAAAACAAAGGAATTTGCATTACTTAACTGAAAAAGTAACTCAGATATTTTTTGTAAATTTAAAAGTAAAGCATTACTTTACTCGTAACTTGAAAAAAAGTAATCTGAATGTAACTCGCGTTACTTGTAATTCGTTACCCCAACACTGCAGATATATGAACAACCTACTTTGTGATAACAGTATTTTTATGCGCCTAAATATGCAAAGGATATCTGAACAGTTAGACCAGATATAACAATTCGAAAAACAAACAAGCTTACCATGAGTAAGAATCATCAGGATGCAAACAACACAAAACTTCTTCATTTCTCGCTGAAACCTGCCTATATTTGGCACTAAAATGTAACAGATAAATACAGAATAAATATGAAACTGGTTCAAATTTGATGACATATGAGGGAAAATAAGCTAATTAATGTCAGTCTTACCACCTAGATGACAGCTGAGGGATGTTTCTCACTCTGTAGATGGACACAAGTGGACCGATACTCTTTTAAACAGTAAGTGGGAGGTTTTTTCCTGTCCTGAAGTGTGCGTCATTCTAATCTTTGCTACTGTAATCATTAAATGGGTAATTAATTGCTTTGTAAATTTCTCTCTATATATATATATATGTGTATGTTTTTTAACATACGCACACAATTAAAAAACAAAGGAATTGAAAAAAAATTCAAGGAACAACCAGTTAACAGTAACAACAATGTTATCAACAGAAATATTTCTAATTCATGAATGAAATTAAATTTTATTAAAACTAATTCTAATTAAATACATTAGTCCATGTTTTGTAATAAAATGTGTTTATTTTCATTATATTAGCAAAATCAGCTATTTTAATTGCTTTATGCTGTGGCATGCATGATCTGAACACTGTGGAACATTGTTTTTTACATTGCTACATTTTGTTTTTTTAGAATGACTAATGATTTGTTACATTTGTGTAGCAGTAGTCTGAGAGTTTTCATTATTTGTGAAACATCACAAAGGCACCATTATTTGATTGTACATGATGAACTAAAACTCTAAAGACTGTAATTCATGCTTATCAGCATAATAAACACTGTCAAGGTCAGAGGCAGTGCAGAAACATTTGTACTATGGTCATTATTTGGTGAACAAAATTGACAAGTTGTTATAAACTAACAAACAAAAGAATGAGCTGACAAATGAATATTATTGTTACTTTAACTGTTAAAGCTGCAGTTGGCTGCAATGAAAATAAAATATGCCATCTAACAATATATCAGATAGTTTCAGTGAAAAACTTGCCATTGTTTACCTGATGAAAACATGATTCAAAAATTAGAAATGAAATCACTTCATTTTAAAGGGACATAAGAAAAAAATATTTCATTATTTACTCACTCTCGTATCATTCCAAATCTGAATGACCTTCTTTTTGTCCATATAGTGGAAGTCAATGGTCACCAAAATGGTTTAGTTACCAACGTTCCTCAAAATATATTCTTTTGAGTTCCGCAGAAGAAATGAAGTCATATAGGTTTGGAACAGCATGAGGGTGAAAGCTTTCACTAACACTGACGTTGCTGTCGTTTGGTGTTAAGTAAAGAAAAATAAGATATTTAGCAATAAAGAGAGAAGAAGCAGTGTGATGGAGTGAGGGTAATACACTTTATTCAATGCAGTACAGTATCAGGTGACTTCTCTGAACCAGAACACACAAGGGACAGAACGCACATCAGTATGAACAAGAGATGTTCAGCATACTGGGATGGGAGAAGAAAAACGAAAACAAAACAGAATAGGACCAAACAAAACCCATAACAAAACAGAACAAAACAAATCAAAAACCCAAAACAAAAGCTGTTTCAGGTGTTCGGTGGCTGATGATTGACTCTTATGGCTACTAACAGTTCACGTTTGTTCACTTTTTCCCTTTCATCTCATTTCGTCGTTGAGAAAGGTAATGAGTGTTTCTTTACATGCTGAGGAAATCCTCGAAGCAACGTGACTGTTAACAGCACTGGCTAAATACGCAAGGATGAAAAACATATTAGGCTTAAAAATATATTCGAATAAAGCTTATGAACATTTAAAAAGGTCGTAGTGCTACATGACATCAATCTCTTTAAGTGCTGCTGAAAGTATTTTACAAGACCCCAAACACAAATCAAAAATATATTATTGCAAATAATGAGTTAATACTGTAGAATGATACTGTATTTCCACACATCATTCATAATCATAAAAAAGAGAAATCATTAAAAAAAACTGTAAGATTTTCCATTACAATTAAGTATAAGAAATTCCTGCAACAAAAAGTCCTTCTGAAAGTTTAAGTTAAAAGTATAAAAAAAGAAAGAAAATGAAAAACATCTATTTTCCCTGCTGTGAGAGTGAACAGACCTGAACAAGAGCTTAGCAGATGAAATTCAATTCAATTTCCCTTTGCCAAGCATACATTATTTAAACAAATGATTGTTTTAATACATAATTTGAGTGATGGAGCACCTTCATACTGTATATTTTTCCTAATAGTTGACAATTAAAAACCAGTTCAAACGAACAATAAAAGTTTACAGGATGTATTGATACAGTTAAAGGGACAGTTCACCCAAAAACTAAAATATGTCATCATTTACTCACCTTCATATTGTTCTAAACTTGTACTTTTTTGTTCATGGAACAAAATAATAATAAGATTGAACACGATCCTTGAGATATAAGGCAGAAAGAAATTATTAGTGGTTAACAACTTAAAAATGTCCTCACATAAAACAATTGTATGACTTCAAACTTTGAATATTGTGCTCAAATCATATGGATTATTGATCTGGTACATTTTTTTGTATTTTTGTAGCTTGACAGCCCTTGGTCGACTCACCATTCACTTTCATTGCATAGAAAAGATCAGTGTGAACAGAGCATTTCATTTTGGGGTCTATGGAAGAAAAAAATGAAAGCATGAAAGTATGGAAGCCCATTTCCATCATCTAAAAAACAAACAAACTTGTAAATCATATTTATGACATAAAAAGATAAAATGATTACATGCTAAGGCATATTTATAATATAAAGTTGAAATTGACCTACCAAGTCGAAATTATGACTTAAAGTCTTAATTTTAAGATTTAAAAAGTGGAAATTGACATGTCAATTATAAGAGTCAAAATTGTGATAAAGTCGAAATGGACTTTCTGTGTTTAATTATGACTTTTAATGTCATGTCAATTTCAACATTAAGTTATAATTTCAACTTTTCATTTCATAGTTTTGACTTTTTGTGTCATACTTATTATTTACAAAAGCATTATATTTTTCCTTATTTGGTGAAAAATGTGCTTCCATAAGTGTGAGTAAACAAAATCAACAAATGATTTTCATATTTGGGTGAACTGTCATTTTAAGCGGGCAGCAGAACAGATGGATATTCTTTCAACAGCACTTTTGGGAGGTACATAAACAGCCTGAAGTGACTCTTCTGTGCAGATTCAACAATGTATTTAGAGGAACTACACACAACAGCCTCAGTGGTACACTTCCACTAACACTAGGGGACACTAAAGAGGACGCAAGGAAGAAAAACAACAAGAAACGGAGGCAAAGGTACTGTGGAGATCTAATTTTCTTCCGCCTCATCATTAGTGTTAGTTGTCCTGATGGAGCAGTCCAGATGGTTAAAGTTTCACACTGTTTTCAGCCACTTATTCCCGCTAATTTCTAACACAAATGACACAGAAGAGATGATTTCGAGCACCAAATCACGACATCTTTCTTTCGGCTGGGATTTGTGGTGCAGAAACCTGTTCACATGTTCAGTATTAAAGTCCTGATGATCAAATTCGTGCTTTTGTTTCTTTTAGCTCACTAACAGTTCAAGAATCAGCATACAGTATTTATAGACATAAGACGCACAACATGCACTCACACACACACACACTCGCTCACAGAAAATGATCCGATATTATGTGTGTGTCAACATCTTTAGAGTTCAGTGAAGTACTATACAACAGGAAGGAGGAAGACGAGCAGAAAACGAATGGATAATGTCACTCCTTCGAAAGTGGTCAAAAAGAAAGAGGTACACAGCAGCATACAGCTTAAGCATACAACATATCCGCCCAATACTGAGGGAAAAGGCAAAAGTCATTAGCATATATTTCACATAGTCTACAGAATGTACACAAGCCCTGGAAATCAGTCCATGGCTCTGAACCGGTTCGGTCATATTGAGCCAATCAGAAACCACCTGCAGTGTCTGTGTCAGACCATATTCAAAGTCTTTGTCTCTACCCATAGGTGACCAGGAAGGGGCCCGAGACGATTATAAAAGAAGCAGTGGCTACAGCATACAGATTTCCCTTTAAAAATGTCAAAGTAGACATGTGAAAATGCATTTGTAGTGTAATATATATTAGTGTGTGAATATATATATATAGAGACAGAGAGAGAGAGAGAGAGAGAATTTTCAAACAGCACCGCAGACAGTCCTGAGGCGTGTTTTTGAGCCCTCGTTATGTCCTTTAGAGCAAATAAATTAAAACACTAACAATAAAAACAAAGACAATGGCTGGGGGAAGATTTGGTTGGCGCATCCATCATATCATGAGCTTTTCGTTTCGTTTTAGCCACGCCCATGATTCCCAGGATTGGGCGTGGCTAATAAGCAGCAGCGTTGGCCCATTGACAGATGGATGGGGTTCAAGTTGAAGGATTAGGGGCGGCAGAGGCAGCGTTGGCGTTCGGACCACTGATGGCACCTGGAACAATTAGAGATGATTACAAAAGTGGTTGTGAGAACACTCTTGGGGTGTATGAGAGGCTGAAAGTGAAAAACCTACCTGTTGCAGCCGAGGCAGACTGGGCGGAGTTTTCCACCTGGTTCTGAGCATGTGCAGGGATGAGTACAGAGGCCAGCGAGGGGTTACTGGACAACTCTGATCATTAAATGCAAAAGATATTAGTGTAACACTTTACAATAAGGTTCCAGTGGTTAACATTAGTGAACTGCATTAGTTAACATGAACTAACAATGAAAAAAAGCATTTATTAATCTTATTTAATGTTAATTTTTTAGCATTTACGAAAACATTATATTTTAAATAAATGCTGTTCTTTTGAACTTTCTGTTCATCTTTCTGTCCTGAAAAAGCCTTGGTTAGCATAAGAGACTTCTTTCAAAAACATAAAAAAATCTTCTCGGTAGTGTGCATGGTAGTGTACATTTGCTTATAACATCAGTTTTGCGTGAATTTGAGATGTATGTTAAAGGATTAGTCCACTTTTAAATAAAATTTTCCTGATAATTTACTCACCCCCATGTCATCCAAGATGTTCATGTCTTTCTTTCTTCAGTCAAAAAGAAATGAAAACATTCCAGGATTATTCTCCTTATAGTGGACTTCAATGGCCTCCAGACCGTTGAAGGTCAAAATTACAGTTTCAGTGCAGCTTCAAAGGGCTTTAAATGATACCAGATGAGGAATAAGGGTCTTATCTAGAGAAACGATCGGTCATTTTTGAAAAAAATACAACTGTATATGCTTTATAAACACAAATGATCACCTTGCACTTGCTTCCGCTTTTCGCATTCTTCAAAAAGCTCACGCTGTATGTCCTACGCCTTCCCTTTTCTACTTGCGGAAAAAAACGAAACTGGCGCTGCGTTCGTTCCGTAAGTTGAATAGGGAAGGCGTAGGACATACAGCGTGAGCTTTTTAAAGAATGCGGAAAGTGGAAGCACGTGCAAGGCGATCATTTGTGTTTATAAAGCATATACTGTTGTATTTTTTCAAAAATGACAGATCGTTTCACTAGATAAGACCCTTATTCCTCATCTGGTATTAAAGCCCTTTGAAGCTGCACTGAAGCTGTAATTTTGACCTTCAACCATTTGGAGGCCATTGAAGTCCACTATAAGGAGAATAATCCTGGAATGTTTTCATCCTTTAATACAGTAGTTCAAAAAGATTAAGGGTGTTTTTTTTAGGAGTGTAACGGTGCATGTATTCAACCCAAACCATCACGGTTCGGTGCATACAGTCAGACGATGAATACAGTCAGTCACAGGCAATCCACACTACAATCCAGAAGGGTGTGCACACGGTAATGCAATGCTGTTTGCTAACCACCACAACAGGAAAAAGAGCAGAAGAAGAAGAGACGATCTATGCACTAACCTAAAACAAGAGTTCTGGGCCGTATTTATCAAGCTTCTCAAAGTGCCATTTTAGTCTGAAGTGCTGAGAATTTATGAAATTTACTCATACTTTCAAACTTAAGCATAAAAGCAAGTTATCAAATTTCTTAAAGCTAAGAATCACTCTTACTCTCCCAGTTATTTAAGACAGCTCGAGAGGTCTCTCAAGTGGTTAGGAGTTGCCAATAGGGGCTTGTGATGGCACTGAGGAGACGGAGACGTGCGCAATTCTTTCAGGCGAGTAAGAATGTTTTTGAAATGTTTGACGACGAGCAGTTAATCAAACGGTATCGTTTGGAAAGAGCAGGCATCATCTTTGTCAGTGCTGATTAATGTTGGGCTGAATTGTTTGACTGAGGGGCCATTCACATATCGCTTTTGCGCACGCAAATTCGCGGCAAGCACGCTCATAATAAAAGTGACGCGCAGGTCATGTGATCAAAAACTCAGCCGAACAGCTGATCGTAGCTGTACAGGGCGGGTTTTTATTTCTCATCTCCATAAATATACCTAGTAGTAAAGCTAATGCAAGGGCTTGAAATAAATTTTTCTTTTGCTGAAACTTCCTCGTCATCATGGAGAGCGCAGTTCATGGTTGCACAGCAAGGACAGACGTCACGGGAACACAAGCGCTTGCACGGCCGCGCTTTCCACACGTTTTTAGGCGCGATATGCGAACGGCCCCATTCAGCAAGCAGTAGCGCTTCTTCCTTGCGCCAGTTCGGTTTTCTTTTGGAATCCATGGTGACTGATTATATCATAAAATCTAGGCTATATAGGCTATAGGCAGGTCAGCCCACCGGTTTAAAGTGTGCAATTAAAACATGGCGGAAAACGTGTTTATCTTTCATTTCTAATATGTATATCATAATGTATTCTCTTGAAAATTCTTTATTGTTAAATGTGTGTTGAATGTAAACTCCTCTTAGGACTTTCACCATTCAATGTGAATTTATCTGAGAATATTCTTAAATAAGGAAATCTATTCAGCACAGCAAAGTGTCGTGAATCATCTCTAAGACTGACACATTTAGTCCTACACTTCACTTAAATTACGACTGAGATGCTTGATAACTAACTTTTTTTACTCTTAAGTCAATTCTTAGCAGTGTTCTTGTGAGTAATTCTCAGAGGCTTGATAAATACGGGCCCAGGAACGCAAGAGCTTGTTAGAAGCCTATATGCTGAGTTTTGATTAATTTTTTGGATGCGCTTCACAAACTTCATGGAAAGGAAACTGGGACGGCAGAAAGCGGCATCCTATTTTTTTCTTCATTTTACAAAAGCACAAATGTCTTGTTTTTATATGGATTTTTTTTTTTTTTACACAAACGCATTGCTTCGCTTCAGAAGGCCTTTATGATGGATGGATATGGATGGAGACACTTTCTTCAGCTCATACTCGTTTAGTAACGCTTACTGACATTATAAAGCTTGGATGCGTCAGGATATTTATTAATATTTCTCCGATTGTGTTCATCAGAAAGAAGAAAGTCATATACACCTAGGATGGCTTGAGGTTGAGTAAAGCTCAGGGTAATTTTAACTAATCCTTTAACAAATTTTGGTCCATTTAGAAATGTTGAAACATTGTAACAATTTTAATCCCCGTTTTGGAACTAAGCAAATGATCTAAACATCTGAAAACATGAACCTGCTGTGCATTTGTGTGCCACATACCCTGTGTAGTGAAATTAAACAGCACAGGCCGCTCTCTTCCATTCGGGAGCTTGAGGATGGGCTCACGGAGCTCGTCGAAGAAAGTGTGAGCGCAGGCCTCGAGAGGAGTGAGTCGGGCCGTAGGCGTGTACTCCAGCAATCGGGAACACAAGGCTATTGCCTCCGGAGGGGTCCGAGGCCGGAAAACCTAACATATGGACATCAACACCGGTTTTTAGTGCTAAATAAAACATTTGCACAATAATATAAATTTCTGACTGTCAAAAATATTATTTTTGATATAAATCTAGGTTTAAAGTAGTCACAAGAGAGCAATAAAAGTTACCAATGAAATAGTGTTGGCAGTAGCAACTTTTGACTCTGGCTCCATCTGCGTTTTAATTCTATTAGACCTTTCCTCTGCATCTGACACAATCTCTCACAGTATTCTCATTTCACAACTCTCCGCTCTTGGTATCTCTGGAGCTGCTCTATCCTGGTTCACTTCCTACCTGCCTGACTCTCGGCATTACATCTCTATCCACCAAGCTAGAGTCCACTACTGCCCCTGTCTCACATGGTGTTCCCCAGGGTTCTGTTCTTGGGCCTTTACTTTTCATCATCTACATGCTTCCATTAGGTAGCATTATTTGTCATCATGGCTTTAACTTCCATTGCTACGCAGAAGACACCCAACTTTACATCCATTCTCCATGCACTGCTCCTTTCCACACCAACTCCATATCGGCTTGTATTGATATTTCTGATCTCATTCACACCTACGCCACAGTTTGCACACTTAGATCCTCTGATACTGGTCTGTTGTTGGTCCCACAGCACAAACTAGCATGATTGGTGGCAGGCCCTTTTGTATCTCTTCCCCCATACTCTGGATTTCCCAACACATCCGCAACCTCGTATCATTACATGATTTCAAAACCCACCTTAAAACATATCTTTTCGCTTCTTGTTTCTGATCCCTAACTTCATGATCTGTTTTATGTTACATGTAGTCAATGTTATGTTATGTTATCTATGCTCAGTGTATCTGTATTGTCTCTATGTCTGCTGTCGTGTTTGCAGAAAGGCACTATATAAAATAAACTTATTATTATTAACTTTATAAGGCATTATAAAATTTAAAATAAGAAGGGTGTAAAGACAGCAATATAGAAGACAGAATCAAAGCCTAGAATTAAAGTAAGGAGAAAAGAGAAGGATAAAAGTGTTTCCAAGCATGAAGCACATGGAAACACTCATGCTAACCTTAGTCCACGGGTGTGCCTTTATCTGTGGAAACTTGAATTCGGTGTAATTTGGGTTCATCTCTCGAATCTGCTCTCGTGTAGGAGTTCCCAGCACCTGGAGGAAACAAGTTTTCTTATTCTGTTTCAGTTTTTATATATAGCAGAGTCCAAATCAACATTGAACTGACCTCAGCTGAACAATGACACTATTTTTTCAGAGATGTCGAGAACGACAGTAATATAGCGTGATTTAAGGCAGCAGATTCGGCACGCAATCTATCATATGCATGCTGCTTGTGTGGATACAGTCATTTTTGACTGCAAATGATGAGGTAATTTGATTAAATGATTTACGACATTTTGAAAAAAAAAACAGGCGAATCTCAACATAACATTGACTGTTACGTAACAGTCGGGATCATTAATATGTACGCCCCCAATATTTGCATATGCCAGCCCATGTTCAAGGCATTAGACAAGGGCAGGCAGTATTAACATCTGGATCTGTGCACAGCTGAATCATCAGACTAGGTAAGCAAGCAAGGACAATAGCGAAAAATGGCAGATGGAGCAATAATAACTGACATGATCCATGATATCATGATATTTTTAGTGATATTTGTGAATTGTCTTTCTAAATGTTTCGTTAGCATGTTGCTAATGTACTGTTAAATGTGGTTAAAGTTACCATCGTTTCTTACTGCATTCACGGAGATCAGAGTCATGTCGTTATTTTCATTTTTAAACACTTGCAGTCTGTATAATGCATAAACACAACTTCATTCTTTATAAATCTCTCCAACAGTGTGTAATGTTAGCTTTAGCCCGTTAGCCACGAAGCACTATCAAACTCATTCAGAATCAAATGTAAACATTCAAATAAATACTATACTCACATCATCTGACGCATGCATGCAGCATGCATGATGAACATCTTGTAAAGATCCATTTGAGGGTTATATTAGTTGTGTGAACTTGCACCATATTATAGTCAAGAGCTCGGGGGGCAGGGAGCGCGAGATTTAAAGGGGCCGCACGCTGAATCGGTGCATAGTTAATGATGCCCAAAAATAGGCAGTTAAAAAAATTAATTAAAAAAAATCTATGGGGTATTTTGAGCTGAAACTTCAGACACATTCAGGGGACACCTTAGACTTATATTACATCTTGTAAAAGCTGGTTCTAGGGCACCTTTAAACTTAATTTTAAGATTATTTATGAAAACTACAATGCAACACACACTTCCACACCTTGATAATTTCAACGAGCTGATCGACGCCGCTGTCACCTGGAAAAATCGGCTGTCCAAGAAGCAGCTCAGCCAGTACGCAACCAGCCGACCAAATGTCTGTATAGAAAAATGAAGGAAAACACTGAATATTACAGCAAACATTCTTGATTTCATTAGCATGTCTAAGTGTTGTTTTTGAGTTCTCTAAGCATTACACAACAACTATTGAAGCATTAAGACAAGAAAAAAAAAAAAATTGATACAATATCACTTGTTGATGCATGTAATTTTGTAAATTAATGTCTTTTAAATCACACATTACTGAATATATCTGAAAGAAATTAATACTTTTATTTAGCAACAGTGACAGTAAAGACATTTATTATGTAACAAACATTTCTATTTTAAATAAATGCGGTTCTTCTGAACTTTCTATTTCTTTTGAAGTTTTCCTGAAAAAAAAAGCTTCAAAGTTTCCACAAAAACATAAAGCAGCACAACTGTTTTCATTATTGATAATAATAAAAATCAAATCATCATATTAGAATGATTTCTGAAGGATCATGTGACACTGAAGACTGGAGTAATGGTGCTGAAAATTCAGCTTTGATCACAGGAATAAATTACATTTTAAAATTGAAATAGTAATAATAATATTTCACAATATCACAGTTTTACTGTATTTTTGATCAGATAAATGCAGCCTTGGTTTGCATAAGAGACTATTTATTTTTAAATCCTAAATATAAATATTTCTGACATCACAAAGACTCTATGATTTACTCAATGTAACACTTAAGCTAAATAAAATTTAAAGTCCTCTTTATATTATGACTGCTTTTATGTGATAAAGTATAACAGTACAGGATTTTGTATGATACTGAGGCCTAGTCCACACCTACACAGGTAGTTTTATAAACGTTTTTTTCCCTCCTTCATTTAAAAAAAAGGTCCACATGAAAATGCAAAAATGTGCTATGAAGCTCTGTCAAGAGCATGCCAAACCAACAGGTGGTGATATAACCCTAACCATACAGCCATGTTGGCCAATCAGAAGCCTGTAAAAAAAAAAAAAAGGTTATTACCAGTTCCGGTTTCGACATCACAAGCCAAAATCTCCAGTTTCACCGTCTACACGACAATTCTGACTTTATAGAGAAAAAAAGTCAGAATTGCGAGTTATAAAGTCAGAATTGTGTGATAAAAACTCGCAATTCTGAGAAAAAAGTCAGAATTGTGAGGTAAAATGTCACAATTATCCTATTTATTTATTTTTTTTTGTGGCAGAAATAAGCTTCCATACCTATGCTGGTGGTGTAGTTTTAAAAAGAGTTTTAGAACACAAAGAGCAGTAGAATACCTATGCTGGAAGTGTAGTCTGTGGCTCCGAAAATGAGCTCAGGGGCTCTGTAGTACCGCGAGCAGATGTAGGAAACATTAGGCTCACCACGCACCAGCTGCTTTGCACTGCAGGAGACAGAAAGAAACGGAACAAACGCGACAGAGAGAATTAGACATACAGTAACCAGAAATTACACCAACAACAGTGAACATCAAAACAGCCATCATCATCATCATCATAAGAACAATAATCATAATCATTATCACCAGACACTAACTAGAGCCAAAAGTTTGCTAACTACAGAGGAACTTTAAAATCTTGAAATCTTGTTTATTTAAACAAAGTCAGACACAGATTTAGATCAGAATGCTCAAAGTTAAATTTGTCGGATGGCTGGATCTGATCCGTGAAATAGTCACTTTCGCACATGAGACTTGTTCAATTGCCGTGAAATTGCCAGATGAAGTTTTCCAGTAATGGTACCACATCTGTTATTCACACAAGCAAAGTTTTTCTGTTTTATAACTGCTGTCGTTCACACACTACCACCAAAATGCCCTCAATCCCTCATGAGTTGCATCCTGGGATGCTTTTTAAACAGCATAGATGGAGCTGACATTGTGTATAAGATGGACAAATGCTGCATGCATTTCCTTGACTGTCATCTCCAAATAATAATTTTGTAAAGAAATACATACCGTATGTACACTACCGTTCAAAACTTCAGTATGATTTTTTTTTATGTTTTTGAAAAGCGTCTCTAATGCTCATCAAGACTGCATTTATTTCATCAAAAATACAGTAAAACAGTCATATTGTGAAATATTATTACTATTTGAACTAAGTTTATAATTTATTTTAAAATGTAATTTATTCCTGTGATCAAAGCTGAATTTTCAGCATCATTACTCCAGTCTTCAGTGTCACATGATCTTTCAGAAATCATTCTAATATGCTGATTTGATGCTCAAGAAACATTTCTTATTATTATCAATGTTGATAAATGAGAATGGATGTTGCTTAAAGGGTTAGTTCACCCAAAAATGAAAATTCTGTCATTTATTACTCACCCATAAGACCTTCATTAATCTTCGGAACACAAATTAAGATATTTTAGTTCAAATCCGATGGCTCCGTGAGGCCTCCATAGGAAGTAATGTCACTTCCTCTGTCAAGATCCATAAAGGTACTAAAAACACATCTAAATCAGTTCATGTGAGTACAGTTGTTCAATATTAATATTATAAACTGACGAGAATATTTTTGGTGCGGCAAAAAAACAAAATAACGACTTATTTAGTGATGACCGATTTCAAAACACTGCTTCAGGAAGCATCGGAGCGTTATGAATCAGTGTATCGAATCATGAATCGGATCGCGGTTCAAACCCGCCAAACGGCTGAAATCACGTGACTTTGGCGCTCCGAACTGCAGATTCGACACACAGATTCATCTGTGCTCCGATGCTTCCTGAAGCATTGTTTTGAAATCGGCCATCACTAAATAAGTCGTTATTTTGTTTTTTTGGCGCACCAAAAGTATTCTCGTCGTTTTATGATATTAATATTGAGCCACTGTACTCACATGAACTGATTTAAATATGTTTTTAGTACCTTTATGGATCTTGACAGAGGAAGTGACATTACTCCCTATGCAGGCCTCACTGAGCCATCGGATTTGAACTAAAATATCTTAATTTGTGTTCCGAAGATTAATGAAGGTCTTACGGGTGTGGAACGGCATGAGGGTGAGTAATAAATGACAGAATTTTCATTTTTGAGTGAACTAACCCTTTAATATTTTTTGTGGAAACTTTTTTTTTTTTCAGGATCATTTGATGAATAGAAATGAACAGGATTTATTTGAAAAATAAATCTTTTGTAACATTATAAATGTCTTTACTGTCACTTTTGATCAATATAATGCGTCCATGCTGAATAAAAGTATTTATTTATTAAAAAAAAAAAAATGACTGACCTCAAACTTTTGAACAGTAATGTAAGCACAATTTTTATTTAATTTCAATCACCAAAAGGTTTCTAAGATCATAGGCATCAATACAGAAGAACTTTAGTCAATGTCTCAACTATCTTTTACTCAAGATCTCATTATGAACAAGTGCTGTTAACTTTAGAGCAGGTGCTTTAGGCATGAAGGAACCCAATTTCCCCGTCTCACCTTCCAAAGTCACAGAGTTTGAGTACAGCTGTCTCTGGGTCGAGCAGGAGGTTCTGCGGCTTGATGTCTCGATGGCAGATCCCATACGAGTGGATGTATGCCAAGCTGCGGAACAACTGGTACATATATAGCTGAAAACACACATAAACAGTGACTTTAATACAGCAGAATTTGCAAGCTGAGACAAATATACAAATGAACCCACTGAAAGCTCAGAAATGAACCAAGATATGGCACAGAACTCCATCCTGCTCTTAAAGGGATAGTTCACCCAAAAAATTATCCCATAATTTACCCACCCCCAAGCTGTCCTAAGTGTATATAACCGATTGTGTTCGTCTGAAAGAAGACAGTCATATACACCTAGGATGGCTTGAGGGTGAGTAAATCATGGGATAATTTTCATTTTTGGGTGAGCTATCCCTTTAAGACCTCTAAACCAGCAAGAATTGACAAAGGTTGACAAATGGCCATGGTTGACCATGGTTGACAAAGCTACAACAGGAAGCCCATAGTTGACTGGATTCATTAACTACGTTTTGCAGTTTTGGTCCATGAGCTAGACCAGCACCAAATCGCACATCTTTAGAGTAGTGAATCATGTCAGACTCTATTAAGAGATGTTACCTTCACATAGACCATGGGCAGATTCTGCTTGGCTCTGCTGTACTGTCTGGCCACTCGGTACACGTTTTCAGGCACGTAGTCCATCACCAAATTCAGATACACCTCATCCTTCTGTGGGCGTGAAGAAGAAGACAAGGGAGGGTCAAAAGAGAGAGTGCTTGATATCTAGAAAACATTTTTAGGTTGTTTATGGGTTACAAGCAATGATCAAAATAGATGTACAGTCACAGGTGTGTGTTTACTGGCTATAAATACAACAGCATTGAAAGTGGTACTCTAGATTCTCCAAAAATAAGTAAGCATTACTATGTGTTTATGTAATAAATAAGCCATTTTTGTTGAATTGTAAATATAAAACATACGTTCCATTGATACACACTACCATTCAAAAGTATAAAAGAACGTAATACTTTTATTAAGCAAGGACAAATGAAAATGATCAAAAGTAACATTAAAGTCAGTAAAGTTACAAAAGATTACTACTTCTATTCATTAAAAAGAATCTTGAAAAATATATTAAGGTTTTCACAAAAATTTGGCCAATATTATCAAGCCCAAAATTTTAAACGGTAGTGTTATATTACTCAACTGTCTTTGGATTTTGATCATATCACCCACCCCTAAACCAGAGTTTTTATTCTATTCCCAAAATGTGTATACTATGTTTACATTTAGATAACACAAACGTCTCCTTGGTGGACTTTATAGGGAGAAAAGGGGGTCTGAGACTCATCACACATGAGTATTTCAACAGTCATTATTTCTCTCTTTCCCCCAGAGACAAGTATTCCTTAATGTAGCTGGAAAATGAACCTGTCAAAGGCACTGAGCCGATTCCTGCCTCCCAACAGTGAGATCAGCTCCAAAATTATCCTGTTATTGGCTGAGTGTTTTCTGAGATGTTCTGTGATTGGTTGTTCATACACACATACAAATTCTTAGATAAAAGAGGCTGCTAAATGACAAATATTAATATCAAGGCTCCATTCTGGTGCTTTCATATAGGTAATAACTAAAAACAAGATTTTTATGCATTATAATAATACAATGATAATTTTAGAGTTAATAAAAAGAGATGGCCTTGATGCTATTGCTGCTGATTGGTCAATTCAGCATTTCAATCAATGTTAAAATACATGATATAGTAACATCTGCAAAGAAAATAAAATAATGTGCAGTATGTACTATGTACTGCATGATATATGCAATGATAAACTTTTCAAATGGTATAGTAGGCTACATTGTTGTCAACATCAAGATGTAGCATGTTTACACATATGGAAATATGTAGCTAAAATATGCATAAAGAAAATAATTATAGCCTTTAAAGGTGCAGTATGTGATTTCTCAAAATCATTGTTGAACACTGTTGATATTTGAAATCAACCCAAACAAACACACCCATCCTTTTATTGCTCTGCCCCCAAAATGGACACGCCCCCTACTGCTGATTGGCTCACTCAATTTCCTCCCAATGACGAATGGACACGCCTCCTACTGATGATTGTCTCACTCACTCTCCTCCCCATCACGAATGGACACGCCTCCTACTGATGATTGTCTCACACTCTCCTCCCCATCACGAATGGACACGCCTCCTACTGCTGATTGGCTCACTCACTCTCCTCCCCCATCATGCATGGACACACCTCCTACTGCTGATTGGCTCACTCACTCTCCTCCCCCATCATGCATGGACACGCCTCCTACTGCTGATTGGCTCCCTCACTCTCCTCTCCATCACGAATGGACACGCCTCCTACTGCTGATTGGCTCACTCACTCTCCTCCCCTATCATGCATGGACACGCCTCCTACTGCTGATTGGCTCACTAACTCTCCTCCCCATCATGCATGGACACGTCTCCTACTGCTGATTGGCTCACTAACTCTCCTCCCCCATCATGCATGGACACGCCTCTTACTGCTGATTGGCTCGCTCACTCACTCTCCTCCCCATCACGAATGGACACGCCTCTTACTGCTGATTGGCTCACTCACTCTCCTCCCCTATCATGCATGGACACGCCTCCTACTGCTGATTGGCTCACTAACTCTCCTCCCCATCATGCATGGACACGTCTCCTACTGCTGATTGGCTCACTAACTCTCCTCCCCCATCATGCATGGACACGCCTCTTACTGCTGATTGGCTCGCTCACTCACTCTCCTCCCCATCACGAATGGACACGCCTCTTACTGCTGATTGGCTCACTCACTCTCCTCCCCATCACGAATGGACACGCCTCCTACTGCTGATTGGCTCACTAACTCTCCTCCTCCATCATGCATGGACATGCCTCCTACTGCTGATTGGCTCACTAACTCTCCTCCTCCATCATGCATGGACACGCCTCCTACTGCTGATTGGCTCACTAACTCTCCTCCTCCATCATGCATGGACATGCCTCCTACTGCTGATTGGCTCACTAACTCTCCTCCCCCATCATGCATGGACACGTCTCCTACTGCTGATTGGCTCACTAACTCTCCTCCCCATCATGCATGGACACGTCTCCTACTGCTGATTGGCTCACTCAATCTCCTCCCAATGACGAATGGACACGTCTCCTACTGCTGATTGGCTCACTAACTCTCCTCCCCCATCATGCATGGACATGCCTCCTACTGCTGATTGGCTCACTCACTCTCCTCCCCATCATGCATGGACACGTCTCCTACTGCTGATTGGCTCACTAACTCTCCTCCCCATCACGAATGGACACGCCTCCTACTGATGATTGTCTCACTCACTCTCCTCCCCATCATGCATGGACACGTCTCCTACTGATGATTGGCTCACTCACTCTCCTCCCCCATCATGCATGGACACGCCTCCTACTGCTGATTGGCTCACTAACTCTCCTCCCCCATCATGAATGGACACACCTCCTACTGCCAATTGGCTACAAGTCAGTTGTGGTGCTCGGTCCGATCCACTTTCAAAAGTGTTTTTCAAAAATCGCTTACTGCACCTTTAAGACTGATTGACTTTCTCTCTCACCTTAGTATCTTCACATGATGAGTGAAATCTGATGTACTGTAATGTAACTGCAGCAACCCTATCATTGTCCCTGTAGGGGCTCCATAGAATGCATTATTCAATTTCCACGCCTTTCCGAATTGGGAATGAGGCTTCGGACACATCCCTAGTCCAATCAAATATTAAGTCAAGAAATGCAATAGCCAGTGTAGTGTGCTTTGTTGTAGACTGCACATATTAGTTGCATACTGTACTGAGTCGTGATCTATTGGCGCGATAGTCAGTATCCATGAACTTTGATTGAACCGCACCATTGCCAAGAGAGTCAACAGGCATGTAAATGGGTAAGCGTTCTGTCTGGACAGGGTTACATAACTGAACTGATCCTGTTTCTGTGACACCAGGGGAGCCGTCAGGACAAAGTCCCAACAGTCAGACACTATGTCACCCTTCTGGAATGGAGGGTTAAATCGCTGGTCTCGCTGTCTGTCAATGAGAAGGGCATAGATACCTGCTTCACAGGCCATAAACAAATGCAAATGCAGACATGAATGCTAAGTCAACACGTCAATGTATGCGTTACTGTAGTGGTAACAAAATTCAGTGCTCAAGGGGGCAGTAGAGTTTCCTTCAATTTGCAGCACTACTTATACTTGCGTAGAGTAGCGGTTCTTAACCAGTGAGACTAACCACAAAACTACCCATTTAATCGTGCAGATAGCGAAATAAACAGGCCTATCAACTTTTAAAAGGAAGGAAGAAAGTGTTGCATTCAATAATGTTCAAAATTTTGGGGTCAGTAAGATTTTTAAATGTTTTTGAATGATGATGCTTTTTAATTTTTAAATTAAATTTTATTTTAAAATGTAATTAATTCCTGTGATTTATCTGAAATAGAATGTTTTGTATCATTATAAATGTGTTCACTGTCACTTTTGATCAAGGTAATGCACCCTCACTGGATGCAAGTATTAATTTCAGTGTATATTTTTGTTTAAATTAAAGACCATATGACCATGCAAACTGCATCTGTTACTAGCCAAGTTAAGTGACAAGTGCACATATCCTCAAACCATAATCACATACCAGACTTAATTGGTTGAAGGCACTATTTTTGTCCCGAATGTGGTGTAAAATGTGTTTCAGGCCATAGTGACACTTTAATCCATCATGACTGGCCATTCACTTAAAGCATCCTACTTTCTGTACCGTTCCTTTTCTTTTATGCCTCAAAGCAACCCTCACACATTATCTCTTTCTCAATGTCTTTCTGTCTTTGTTACAAAAAATATGCCCTGCCATTGTGTGCAAGAATAACTCAGGAGTAACTGAATACCCTGCAGCCTCTCGTATGTACACCGGTGTGTACGTGCGTATTTAAAGGATTAGTTCACTTTCAAATTAAAATTTCCTGATAATTTACTCACCCACATGTCATCTAAGATGTTCATGTCTTTCTCTCTTCAGTCGAAAAGGAATGAAGGTTTTTGATTAAAACATTCCAGCATTTTTCTCCATATAGTGGACTTCAGTGGCCTCCAAATGGTTGAAGATCAAAATTACAGTTTCATTGCAGCTTCAAAGCGTTCTACGCGATCCCAGATGAGGAATAAGAGTCTTACCTAGAGAAACCATCAGCCATTTTCTAAAAAAAATGTAAAATTATGTACGTTTCTTGAACTAGCTCTCTTCTTCTTCTTCTCTATTAGAATTCCAGCAGTGCCCTCCTCAGGTCAAAGTTTGAACTAACTGTTATATACTTGCACTAGCATATTGAATATGACAATTTAGTTCAAACTTTGACCTGAGGAGGGTAGTAATATACTTAGCATTGTCTACACTGCCGTAATTCTAATAGAGAAGAAGAAGAGAGCTTGTTCAAGATGAGCATTTATGGTTAAAATGTATAAATAAAAAATAAATAAAAAAATTAGAAAATGAGTGTTGGTTTCTCTAGATAAGACCCTTATTCCTCATCTAGGATCATGCAGAACATTGTGGGATCGTGTATCCCACAATCCTGTGCTTTCCATTCTGTGACAGTTGAGCTAGAAAAATAAAGATGGCATCCGAAAGTTGCGTTTGCTGCTCATTTTGTGTATAAATGTACGATTTTGACCAACATATTTCAATTTTGATATCATTTCTATCGAGAAATTACTACTATAATAATTAAATATTTGTTTAGTTCTCACCAAAGCTCGCGCTATATTGCTGTAGATCATTAAACTGTTACGCTGCCTCAGAAGTCTGTCCGAAATCAGTTTCATGAGGTACCTTCATGCACAAACGCTGCCGTACAAGTCATTCTCTTATAAGGCAGCAAGACAGCTACCTAGGTTTTCGGACGCAGCCATTGACAGATAGCAGACACCTAATAAATATTATTGTGTAAATTGGCAGTGGGCGGAACCACACAGTCCAAAACAAAAACAGACATTCTGACACACATTTCAAAGTAGAATAACTGACTAACACCGTTTTTCAGAAAAACAAGTATGTGAACTTAGCATGTTTCCTACATCTCTGAAAAAAATATGATGGTATTTTTATGCTTTGGTACAGTCAAAAAAATTACACAAAGCACCTTTTAAAGAGCAAGTGAAAATCTAAACTTCTGGCAAAGGCCAGCAGAGAGAAAAAAAAAAAAAAAACATATATACTGTTAAGCGCTGCTTTAGTCACGGAAAGGCCCTTGATTGCTTTTCTGACTGATGTGACACTTCAATTGAATTCACTCAATCTAAAACATAAAGGGAAACAAAAGACTATGCGGATGAAAAGGACGTGTTTGCTCAGAAAAATCCTCAAGTTTCAAAACCACAATCATTTCCAAAACCACAAGCAATGCATGAGGCTGCAATCTATATTTATATATGAATGTGGTCCTCCTGACTGAAGTGGACTACCTCTGACATGGACTATGCATATATGAACGTGGTTAGGGTTAGGTTACACTTGATCTTCTTTCTCAAAAAGAAAGAAGCGGTTGATTTTGGATGTCTGCAGCTTGTATAACTTTACTCTGTAAAAGCGTACTCTCAGGTATGTAATGCTCTCGTTATACGATCTTGACCAGTCTCTGATCCTATTTGTGTGATCTGCGTATAGACTGTACATTAAATGTGAAGTCTGAACTCAGTGAACTCTCTTCTAAACACACACAGCATTCCTTTGGTTGGCTGCACAGGAGCCAGAGCTTGTCATACAGTAAAAATAGGGCTGGTCTAACAGTTTATCTTCCCATCAATCAAAAGTTGTGACAGGTTTTTCCACCAGGGCTATCGCAGGATCACCCAGAAATTACATCCACAGGTCAACACTGCAGGGCCTGAGCATCAAGTGCTGTAAATCACAACAGAAATACCACCCTGTTGGGATAGCAAGTGTCTTCTGCTAAATATACTGTAAGACTGTGCATAGTATTTATAGCTGTATTCTTATAATGATTTGAAGAAGAATGTTTTGTGTATGTGTACCGCACCATGAGAGGGAGTTCCCTTCAGGGACATTTCATTCAATTTGTTCATAATATACTGGAGAGTCTCATGAAAAGAGTATACCCCGCTTCCACAAAAAAGAACTAAAAATGTTTATTTATATGTTGAATAAAGAAAAAAAAAAAAAAAAAAAACATATTAGAATGATTTCTGAAGGATCATGTGACACCGAAGACTGGAGTACTGATGCTGAAAATTCAGCTTTGATCACAGGAATAAATTACATTTTAAAATACATTAAAAAGGAAAACAGTTATTTTTAAACTGTAATAACGTTTGAAAATATTACTGTTTTTACTGTATTTTTGATTAAATAAATGCATCATTGGTAAGCATGAGACTTCTTTAAACACACTTTTTAAAAAAAAAAACACAATTATTACAATTTGACTAGAATAAGTATTATTCTTTCTTTATTTATTTTATTGTATTTATTTTTGGGGTTAAAAAAATCTTAGTGCAATGAAAAATGCATATTTTTAAAAATATTCACATATAAAATATATCCCTTAAAAATATAGAAAATAATTCATAGCACCATTATTATTCTTTCTTGATTTATTGTGACGTTTTATTATAAAATAAATTAAAATTACAGTAATGAAAATGTGATTTTTTTTTTGCATTACAGAACTGAAGTCATAAATATGTCATATATATAAAGCCTCTGAAATTTTCTTCTAAAATTAGCATTTTTATCAAGCTTGTACGTTTAGGTTCAGTTATTTCACTTTAATGGCAATTAATATGTCCTTTTCTTTGCCATTAAAGTGAAATAACTGAATAAACATAAGAGAAAATTTCAGATGGCACTTAGAGGCTTTTGCATCTGAAGTCTTCATATATATACTATAACATTTTTCATTTATTTATTTATTATATAAGTCATTATTAGCAACAGATTACAAACTTTAGTGTGTGCCAAGTGTGTTTTGCTGGTGTCCAGAGTGTAATTTAGTGTGCAAGAGCCAAACTCTGCTGCAATCCCTCACAAGAACAGCTCATTGTAAAGTTGGGTATCAGACTGCTACTCACTTAGGCTTGCACCATAGGAATACATATCCCATAACCCAGAGCATTTGCTGGGAAACTACTGGCTGGCATGTTTCTGATCTATTTCTGATGCTGCTAAGAAAAAATGGAGGGAAGAAAAGTGCCACTCACTTTGTCTCCACTGGAGTAGAAAAAGTACCGCAGACGTACGATGTTACAGTGATCCAACTTCCTCATGATCTGTAACTCACGATTCTGAAAAAAAAGTATATACAGAGAAAAAAGAAAAGAATCATGAGAACTGACAGGCTAAATGTTTAGCAAAGGTCAACCTTGTCACCTCAAGGCTAAACGTTAGACTTATTTTGGCCAAACATTTCTGACGCACTTGTGCTCATCAGCTTCTCTTTCTTAGAAAATCTGAGCTTATACATGTAAAGACACAACCGACGACACACATTCTTACCTTAAACCTTTTATCCTGCAGCACCTTCTTTATGGCCACCAGCTCACCGGTGTCGCAAAGCTTCGCTTGATATACGACCCCAAACGAGCCATTCCCGATGACCTTTGTGTCCGTGTAGCTGACCTCCTGAGGTCGGTCGGGACCCTGACCAGGGGTTGCGGCCACCGTTGTAACTTTACTGCCATCTTTATCTCCTAAGGAGAGAGAGAAAGTACCATGAATATTCCTTTGTAATTCGCTGGTCTGTTTTTCACGGTCACATGAGCTCTTGGTGTTACTATCCTCATCAATGTGTGATCCTGAGTGTATCAAAAATCACCTGAGCTCATTTTCGACTTAAACACATCCGCTTCACACCTCATTATGTTTTCACACCCCTGAGTAAGTGCTTGAGAACATGAAAATGAGGAATATGAGCACAAAATGGGAATTGTTCTCAATCATACACTGTGTGCAGAATTATTAGGCAAGTTAATTTTCTGATCATATTTTTTTTCCAAGCACATTTTACCAATTCCAATCCACATCAATCTTAATAACTACTATTAATATTGTTTTTAATCATTTATAAGTGATATATAATTGTTCATGAAGGCTGGAAATGAAAAATGCCCTATATTCAGGTGTGCAGAATTATTAGGCAGGTTTTCTTTTACAGATAAAATGAGCCAAAAAAGAGATTTAACTCAGACTGAAAAGTCAAAAATTATTAAATACTCATGAGAAGGACGCAATACTAATGTAATACTAGAAATTGCAAAGTTAAAGCATGACCATTGGACAGTGAAATGCTCATTGGGTCAGCGGGGTCATACAAAAACAGCTGGAGAAGAAAAGACACGTTAACTGCAAAATAATTAAGAATTAAGGTGAAGAATTAAGTGTGAAACCATCAGGAACCCTTTAGTCTCCAGCGCCACCATTTCCCAGTACTGAAACCTACCTGGAGTCTCCAGAAGTGTGAGGTGTCAGGATCTCAGACACAGATCATTTAGTCCATCTCTGCAAGATGGACATTTCAGGATAAGAGATGGACTAAAAGTGAACTCCCACACCTTACTGCCAGATTCTGGAAGATAAATTCTTCAAACAGTGGTACAAGAGGATGTGGTGCTGGTCCTTCAGGAGTCACTCTCAAGCTGTCTGTCTATAAGGCCTATAAAAACCCAGTCTTCATGTACTTTATAACACTTCAGCTTGTGATTCTTATTAAGAGCAGGTCGCTTTTTAGGATTCTTCACCTAACCTAAGTGTCTGAGATCCTGACACCTCACACTTCTGAAGACTCCAGGTAGGTTTCAGTACTGGGAAATGGTGGCGCTGGAGACTAAAGGGTTCCTGATGGTTTCACACTTAATTCTTCACCTTAATTCTTAATTATTTTGCAGTTAACGTGTCTTTTCTTCTCCAGCTGTTTTTGTATGACCCCGCTGACCCAATGAGCATTTCACTGTCCAATGGTCATGCTTTAACTTTGCAATTTCTAGTATTACATTAGTATTGCGTCCTTCTCATGAGTATTTAATAATTTTTGACTTTTCAGTCTGAGTTAAATCTCTTTTTTGGCTCATTTTATCTGTAAAAGAAAACCTGCCTAATAATTCTGCACACCTGAATATAGGGCATTTTTCATTTCCAGCCTTCATGAACAATTATATATCACTTATAAATGATTAAAAACAATATTAATAGTAGTTATTAAGATTGATGTGGATTGGAATTGGTAAAATGTGCTTGGAAAAAAAATATGATCAGAAAATCAACTTGCCTAATAATTCTGCACACAGTGTACAGTAGAAAGATATTTTGAAACTCACCACTCACTTTTTTCTTCTTCTCTGTAAATTTCCATTTCTATTAAAAGAATATTTTTCTCTCTATTAAATTAACCTTTTTTAAATGACCCTCAAATGCCTCAAAGGTCTGGTTTCTTGGTGTAACCGACTCTGTATAATCAGGTCTGCAGTCCAGTAATAGGAAACCGACTAAATAAATCGTTTCATGAGTCTTAATTATGGATAATTACTTTGTCTAACTAGCAAATGGGATCATTAATCTGCACAATGAGAAGTTTAATTGGAAACTAAAGCTAGATCATTGTTTAGAAAATGATCTAGTCTAGGCCAAAGCTGAGGACATGGAAACTATATGTCCACTAGGAAATAACATCACCATAAAGTTGAGATATTTCCATAAACCTTTTACATTCTCATTTGCTACAGTACGATTTTTTAATGTTTTGGAAAGAAGTCTCTTATGCTCACCAAGGCTGCATTTATTTGATCAAAAATAGAGTAAAAACAGTGAAGTATTATTACAACTTAAAATAAACATTTACAATTTAATTTATTCCTGTGATCAAAGCTGGATTTTCAGCATCATTACTCCAGTCTTCAGTGTCACATGATCCTTCAGAAATCATTCGAACATAATGATTTGCTGCTCAAGAAAGTGAGCCGCAAATCATTAGAAATAGCAGCATTTGAAATAGGAATATTTTGCAACATTATAAATGTGTTTACTGCAAGCAGCAACCTTCCGGTCTCTCTCTTGAATCCAACACGGAAGTGACATAAACTGCAATTCATCGAATGGCCGCTAGAGACAGGCTCCAAAAGGGAGTCAATCCCATAGACCCCCCCAGCCTGGTTTACAGCCTGGTACCAAAAGTGGTTTTGGTCTATATATCCAATTAACGCATCCTTGATTTAAAGGTGCCATAGAATTTAAAATTGAATTTATCTTGGCATAGTTGAATAACAAGAGTTCAGTACATGGAAATGACATACAGTGAGTCTCAAACTCCATTGTTTCCTCCTTCTTGAGTAAATCTCATTTGTTTAAAAGACCTCTGAAGAACAGGTGAATCTCAACATAACACCGACTGTTAAGTAACAGTCGGGATTATTAATATGTACGACCCCAATATTTGCATATGCCAGCCCATGTTCAAGGCATAACACAAGGGCAGGACGTCTGGATGTGCACAGCTGAATCATCAGACTAGGTAAGCAAGCAAGAACAACAGCGAAAAATGGCAGATGGAGCGATAATAACTGACATGATCCATAATATCATGATATTTTTAGTGATATTTGTAAATTGTCTTTCTAAATGTTTCGTTAGCATGTTGCTAATGTACTGTTAAATGTGGTTAAAGTTACCATCGTTTATTACTGTATTCACGGAGCCGTCGTTATTTTCATTATTAAACACTTGCAGTCTGTATAATGCATAAACACATTATAAATCTCTCCAACAGTGTGTAATGTTAGCTTTAGCACCGTTAGCCACAGAGCACAGCCTCAAACTCATTCAGAATCAAATGTAAACATCCTATACTCACATGATCCGATGTATGCATACAGCATGCATGACCAACATTTTGAAAAGATCCATTTGAGGGTTATATTAGCTGTGTGAAGTTTGTTTATGCACTGTTTTATAGTCGAGAGCTCGGGGGCGGGGAGCGCGAGGATTTAAAGGTGCCCCAGCCTGAATCGGTGCATATTTAATGATGCCCCCAAATAGGCAGTTAAAAAAATGAATTAAAAAAATCTATGGGGTATTTTGAGCTGAAACTTCACAGACACATTCAGGGGACACCTTAGACTTATATTACATCTTGTGAAAAATCATTCTAGGGCACCTTTAAACAACAACAAATACATGCTTAACCCCAAACTTTTGAATGTTCGTGTACATTTACAAAGTAGCAGAATATTTCACTTTCACAAACAGTTTGATTATGCATGAGAATTATTCATTTTATGACCAAACAAACAACAGTTTGAGTTTAGAACAGACTCATTTCTAGGAAAATTATGGTAAGGGAAGCAATTTTAAAACTGTTCTTCAGTGTCTGATAAACACACAGAAGGAAAGTACAAGGAAGGAAATATCAGATTAACCATACAGATTTCAAAGCATATACAGACAGTATCATGATTCACTGCAGAGCTTGGGTCAGGAATGCATTGGTGTTACAAAAATAATCTTTCAAAATAAAAGAAATAATTAGCAGCTCAGCTTGTGTTTGCTTTCTAAATGTGCCATATAAGATTCTCTGTCTTTTATGGTCAAGAGCTGTGACTGAATAAAGTGAAAATTGAAGCCATGTATGGTGTCCCATACTCGGAATTTGTGCTCTGCATTTCTCCCATCCAAGTGCACACACACAGCAGTGAGTATTAAACACACACCGAGCAGCCATTTTTTTTGCTGTGGCGATTAAGGGTTCGGTGCCTTGCTCAAGGGCACCTCAGTTGTGGGTAATGAGACTGGAACTCATTCACTCTCCCACCTACATTTCCTGCCAGTACTGAGTCTTGAACCCTCAACCTTCAGGTTACAAGTCTAACTTTCTAACCATTAGGTCACAACTGCCCCCAACAGCAGTGTAAGTGGTAGCACATTACAAGTAATGCAAGTTACATAATCAGATTACTTTTTTTCAAGTAACTAGTAAAGCATCACTTTTAAATTTACAACAAAACATCTATGTTACTTTTTCAAATAAGTAACACAAGTTACTTTGTTTTCACTTTAATTGACTGAATTTAACTCTCCTCTCCCCATGTTGAGAAAAATTGGGAGCAAGCGCAGAGGTGTTGTGTGCGCTGTGTGAACCATTGTAGGTCTAGGCTAAATGTGAGGAGATATTTACTCATCTCATCTGCACAAAAACAGATGCAGACTTCCTCAAAATTAAAACAGTGAAATGCAAACTCAGAATATTATGCAATCCTGCAGGCTGCAATAATTAAATATGTTAAACAATACAAATATACTTTATGTATTTAATCAATGTTTTTACTGCTGACCTTCAATGATTCAATTCAACCATACTAAGCAAAAATGACTTTAAACATCACATTTGTGTTTCATTTTTGTGTTTTTCATCCAGAAGAAGTAACACTGAACTTTCTTCTCTTCCATCCTATTCTTCAGCAATTCAAAATGGAAGGACAGCTGAAAGATTAGTTTGAGCTGCGCCCTCTACTGTACAGGTGTGAATTTGCATTTCCTTCAGCCTGTGGCTTATTTCATTTCACTTTTTGGGCCCTATCATACACCCAGCACAATGCGGCGCCAGGCGTGACGCAAGTGTTTTTTGCTAGTTTCAGCCCAACACAGTTATCATTTTCAAGTCCTGCGCCACGCTGTTTAAATAGCAAATGCATCTGTGCCCATTTGTTCGCCCATGGGCGTGCTGGTCTGAAAACAAGGTGTGATCAGGTGCATTGTTGGCGCATTGCTATTTTGAGGCAACTGAAATAGACTGCGCCATTGACCCACTGAAACCTGCTCTAAAGTCAATGGCGCAGTATTTTTTTTTTTTGTTTGTTATTTAAAGGGCGCGTTAGTAATATGTGCCTATATAGGTGGGTGCACAATGTGCGTACACTCTGCTTGTTACACACACTTGTTTACATTTTTAAATATTAAAAATAAAAGGATTCCACTCTGGAGAACCGTTCAGTCTTTCCGCTTGCAAATTCCGCCGTGTAAATAGCGAATCTGCCATGGCGCAAGCGCAACTGTCTTTTAAAGGGAATTTGAGATGAGACTCTGATTGGTTTATTGCACGTTACACCCAAAACACACCCATTACTCATTAAGAGAATACAGACGACCCTTTTAGACCAATTTTCCCATCGTTAAACTAGCAAAAGTGGACACGCCCTTAGTGCACTTGTGCCTTGCACTTTAGACCATGCGCTTAGATTGTTAAAATAGAGCCCTTGGTGTTTAAAGGCCTTTACATTTACCAAAAATATTAGTTCATTTGTTGTTTTCTTATTAAAAAAAAAACAAAAACAAGCAAGTCCAGGTGAGAAAAAGTAACCCAAAAGTAATGTAACATTATTTTTCATAAAAAGTAACACAGCAAGTTACTTTTTTAGGGAGTAATGCAATATTGTTACACATTGCATATTAAAGTAACTTTCCCCAACTGCTGAATAAAACTGAAAAGAACCGTAAACAAATCATTGAGTATGTGAGCTGAACTAGAACAGATTCATGAACAAAACTTTCAGTTTGAATCAGGCCAGGAACAAGGTCAAAAAAAGAATGATTCGTTCATGAATTGGGCTTTGAGATAACAGCTTGCTCGGGTAATAATGACTCCAATTTCAGTCTGTTCTTCACAAAACACTAATGTACAGCTTTAGGACACTTAAAATGCAGTGCACTACTTTCATGGTGCTTGGCAGATGTGCAGTGTGAGAAAAGCTGCATTGTTGCAGTGAACAGTCAACAAATATGCTGCATGACATGTTTCAGGCGATCTGAACCAATTTAAGCGAAATACTATAATCATACGTGTGTGTGTGTGTGTGTGTTTGTTTGGCAGGTCAGGTGAGACGTGGAGTAAAGTGCAGACCAAGTGCACGTTCAGCACGGGGAAATGTGATGAGTCAGAGGGCGTGAATGTGAACACACATTCGCACGACGAGCTAATAAAGATCTCGGCTCCCAAACTTACGCAGCATGGAATTTTAATTGAGTCACGGCCCATTACTTACCCAGATCATCTTCCCATCCTGCTCCTCTGACACCATCCAGCTCGGGAACTGACTAGTCATTTAGCAATTCAGATAAACTGAGGCATTTAATATAAGACACAGCTTAGCTTAATCCTCTTTCCTCTAAGAGACTTTTCATCATTACAGCTACAGCATTTATCACATTATCTCACATACAAAATGATTATCCCTCACCATCCACAATGTTAAGAACAGATGAAAATGAATCGATCATGAATAAACATGAACTGGTAATGAATATTTAATGACTAGCTCTGCAGAAATCAAACAATGAAGTTCTACACATCAACCCTTACTTTTTTCTTTTTTCATATTATAATGAACGTTAGTCAGGATGGACGTCATAATTAACTTGACACGAATGAAAACAGGCACAGTTGTTCAATGCATTCAATTAGGGATGTGCTAATATATATACAATTTTCTTTATTTTCATGTTATGGCCAATAAGTACTGATCAATGGCTAATATTAAAATTCTATAATTTTTCGTAAATAAATGAAAACTATAACAATTAATTGCACAATTAATTAGCCAATAAATGCCAATATGCCCTGACTATGCCCAATATACCAATATGTAATTTTTTAGTTTTTTTTTTTTTTTTAAATATTACAAATAAAATAATACATATTTTAACTCTAACAATATATTAATGATTAACATCACTACAGTTGCTGCAATGAACAGAGTTCCATCCCCCACAGGCATGTTTTCATACACATTAAATAGACATCTATCATAATAAGGTCTATAATAGCTGTAAATAGGTTTATTAGCTTTGACAGATTCACAGTATTTTCTTTAATATGAGCTATGAAATGTAATCTAACAGCTATGAAAGGCCTGCTACTGTTCTCTGACAAGCATGTCTAGACAGACTATTTGCCGCATGACTGTAATGTGCACGTCACATGCTCAGGTGTAGCCCCTCTTTAGGACACACCCTGTGGAGGAAGTCATGCTGCCTCAGGCCTGGGCGTTGCTATGGCAGCAGGATGAGTCAGCTGATGTGGGGGACTCATTTGCTGTCAGCTGATTATAAACCCCGCACCACCGGAACATACTCTCACATACATGTACAATTTTCAAAATGCAACACCCCAAATATCAAAAAAAGAATATATATATATATATATATATATATATATATATATATATATATATATATATATATATATATATATATTTATATATAATATAGCTTTTTTTTATTTTTATTATTTAAAATTTAAATAATTAGAAAATTTGATTTAAGCCCATTTAAGGGCCATTTATACTAGTTCAAAAGTTTGTATTTAGTAACATTTTAATAAATGTAATATAAACAATAAAATAAAAAACAATAAAAAATAATGTGAAATATTATTACTATTTAAAATAGCTATTTCCTGTTTGAATATATTTTAAAATGTAATTTATTCCTGTGATCAAAGTTGAATTTTCAGCATCATTACTCCAGTCTTCAGTGTCACATGATCCTTCAGAAATCATTCTAATATGCTGATTTGCTGCTCAAGAAACATTTATTATTATTATCAATGTTGAAAACTTGTGATGCTTAATATTTTTGTGGAAACCGTGATACATGTTTTTTTCAGGATTCTTTGATTCAAAAGAACAGCATTTATTTGAAATAGAAATCTTTTGTAACATTATAAATGTCTTTACTGTCACTTTTCTTAAATTTAATGCATCTTTACTAAATGAATTTCTTTTAATGAAATATGAATATTTGATGAAATATGAAATATATGTTCTTGACAGGGTTAGCAAGGGCACCTCACTAAAAATCTATCTGCTGACTGCTACTTTCTTCATGTTTTGCTTTTGAGGTCAAATGATGAACTTTCCAGGGAACTAAAAAAAGGAAGGTTTCAAAACATTGCAGTGTGCAACACCTTCCTATGGCAAGCAATGGAGAATCACTTTATGAAATCAGTTTATATTGCAATATTATATATATTAAGAGAAATAAATTTAATAAAAAAAAAATATTAACAGCATCTGGTGCAATCTGTCAATTACTACAGAAAATATTGATGAGGCAGTAATTATCTACACTCTTAAAGTGCCCCTATTATGCCATTTTAAATGTTCCTAATTTTGTTTTGGAGTCTCCTACAATAGGTTTCCATGCATCCAAGGTTAAAACACACTTTAATTTTCTCATAACGCACATTACCTAATTTCTCAAAGTACCTGAAGAACAGATGGTTCAAAGATCCGGTCTCTCTAAAACCCCTCCTTTCGAGAGCCTGCTCTGCTCTGATTGGTCAGAAGACCCACTCTATTGTGATTGGTCTATCGCTTACAGCGTGTGTCAGAAACAAAACGCCCATTACCATATCTGAATCTCAGCTCTGGATCTCCCTCAGCACTTTATACACAGTGATATGAACAGAAATGATGGCGTCAGTTTTTCCGTATCAATTCCAGGGTAGGGCTTATGACTTAAAATCAAAACCTCGATTAATTTAACATTTTACCTCGATTACAATTAATGAACTAATATTTTTGTTTGTTTGTTTGTTTTTTGCTCTCATAGTTCACTGACAAGGTTTGTACTGTAAATTTGCTTGACTATTAAAGGTGGAATATTTTTTTTCCTATTGAAAGAGTGATCTGACATAACAGCTCACTTTCAGCAGTTATTTTATCTATGGTTCATAACATTTCTTACAGATTTTTGCTCGTTGTAAATCAGATACAGATAAAATAGCACAGTACCAGTATGTAATGAGAGCGATTGCATGTGGGAATTAGTCATACCCTCTCTCTATTAATTGTAAAGCTGTGGGTTGTAAATATTTACTTCAAAAGTAGAAAAATATATGCTATAATAACTTTTCGCAATGCTGAAAACAGCGTCTTCTCAACATGTCGACAACGAGAACCAAACTCTTCCAGGCCTCGGCTACAACTACAGTGCTTGAGGGTCAAAGTAGATGCTGTTTGCAGGCAGTTAATGAAGACCATATGCTGGCATTATGCAAATTTGTTACATTGTTAAGTAGGTATGTAACAGGAAGTGAAACTGGAATTGCTGACGATTCATTTTAGGCAGTTCAGAATGTATTATTTCTTTTAGGAAACATTGTTGTGCACTTTGATCTTTGAAAATTGGTAATATTTGAAAAAGCTTAATAGGGGCACTTTAAAAATAAAGTTTTCGCAGTGATTCCATATAGAAGAACCATTTTTGGTTCCCCGAAGAACCAGTGAAAAATGAAATAATTTTTTTTCTTGGTGTGAAGAACATTTTAATAATCTAAAGAACTTTTTCCACTATAAAGAATCTTTTGTGGAATGGAATGATTCCATTTATGTTACAGGTTCTTCATGGATCAATTGACACCAATAAAGAACCTTAATTTTTAAAAGTTTGCATAGAAAAAATACAAGCTGCTCTGAGTTTCCATTATGGCAAAGGACCATTAGGCATATGTTAAGTGCTGGACAAAGTGTCAGTCCACGTGTCCTCCCCTATTGTTAAGTTGACTGTGACACTATACTGTAGGTGGGCTAAAGATACATTTGGAAAGGGACAGAGTCAGAGGTGAGTCACACACATCTCTCTGATCCTCCTTTCCTGAGGAGCACAGTGTTGAGATACACATCATTAGTGCAGGAAATGAGTGATCCAGCTGGGCTGAGGCTCAGGAGACAGCCCTGTCAATCAAACCATGGGGCACAAGTTCAAAGAGTGGAAATGGACGTTTTTACAGCTCGTGCAGCTATGAAAACACCATCCAGCTAGAAAGTAAGTGAGATATCAAGCTATATAGTAGCAAGCTATGCCTCAAGACATTCATGGTTTATAAATCAATACCTATTCAAGGATCTCGAGGCACTAAAACAAGCCTTGAGCTCATCAAGGAACATCTTCCTTGTTAAAACCATGAGGGAGAGGGTCTCAGATCAGCCTTTATATGGCAGATCTATGTATTTACATATTAATATAAGAATAGGGTCATGTATGTGTCATGTAAATGCGAGGGAAAAAAACAGTTTAACAACAACTACAATGATCCAGAATTCTGGTTAATAATTCTGGTTAATATCTATACATTCTTGTGCATGCATGTAAACACAGCCATTGTCTATGCTGAGAAAAAAAGATCTGGGCACTGCAATCTCCCTGGTATAAAACTACTGAGCTGTGCAATGATGCCCAGGCAGGGTGCTTCCTTAGTGCACAATGCAGCAAATGTATTTCCATTGAGCAGATCTGATAATAAGAGACAGGACCTGACCCATCCCTTGAGATCCAGGCAGCATTGCATTAGGGGATAGATTACATGACAGATGCTCACAAACTGTATACCATACACATATCCATCCTAATAATAACCAATTGTGCAATTCTTGTTTTCCTAATGGTGTTTGGCTGAGAAAGATTATGTTATGAGATATAGAGGAGAAGATGGTCATACTTACTGCTGACTTTCATGTTGCCAAAGGCTGAAGGCTGCGGCACTGGCTTGCAGCTCTCCGCAAATGAGGTGGTCCTAGGCCGGCCGGACATCTCCAAGATCCCGCTACGATCCTTATAGCCTCCTTCAACACAACAGTAAATATCCGGGTCCCAAATAAGCTTCTGTTCACGAAAATGAAGGAAAACTCCAGTGAAGCTCTTCTAATGCAATGAATTCAGAGGTGGTCAGCTGATTGGAGATGAAGATATCCGTTCTTCAACCATTAAATATGCCGTTTAAAGCACTGTACGAAACAAATGTTACAAATTAGTCCCCGTCTCAGAGTTACCGAAGACAAAGTCACAGGAAAATGTCTATGGAGAGCCGAAATCACATTATCTTGAAGACACATTCAGCCTGTCTCAGTTCATATCAGCATATCCAGAGCGCAGAACTGTTATCTCGCATGCGCATAGATGAAATCTACGGGGTCAGATAAACTTACTCAATTATAATTTATCTTTCACTTTATATCCTTCAGATGTTGCTGGCGTGTGTCGATAAAGCTGACACCGAGACTTGCCATGACCGCATCAGTCCTTGAATAGCGATCTAGATCCGATAAAACACAAATAATTCAGGCGTCTTTCTTCCAAATGATCGGACGGTTGTCGCTAGCTTTTTCTTGAGCCCTAAAAATAAAAAATAAACACAGTATCCCTGATGAAGAGGTTCCCTTTCGACTAACACAGTCCCTCTGGATGCCTCCTGTCCTGCTAGCGATGTGAGATTCGTGAACAAATCATTCCTGTGAGTCGGTTCTTTTGAATGACTCGCCCACGAATCGGACTGGTCAGAGTCGTTTTCGAGTCAACTGATAGTAGAAGATTTGACTAAAGTCATCGTAAGTTACTTAGTAACCGAATAGCAGAAATATCGACAAATAAAACGTACTGGAAATATGTTTATGATGGTGAAATTTATATAAATGTTCTATGTCTATTCTATTCACTGTTGCAAACTGACTGAGCTGCGATAAAAAATCTAAAAAAAAGTCTAATAAACAGCTGTGTATTTACATCTGGCTGCTTTATTGTAATGTTTTAAAACGCAACATGCCACGCCGGAATGTCAGAGACCACGTGGTGACGTGATTTCGTCATGATGTAAAAGAATCCCTGAATTCGTTCTTGGAAATGAAGTGTTCAAAAGAACCGATTCGCGGAAATGAATCAGACTTGACTTCCCATCACTACTTCCTAGCGGAAAGTAAAGGATAGCGCAGTACTTCTCATCTGCTGCTGTTACATTACCGCCCCTATCGTCGCTCTGGAAAATAGTACGTATTTTACGTAAATTCGTCTATGAACGACGCAACTTTACGCAAGCTTCGAGCGGCGCGCAAAGAATTGAAATGACATTAGGAAATGGGTGGAGAATCCGCAAAAAAAAAAAAAAAGATTGAGTGTGATAATTCAGGACAAAAATGCTTTTTTTTTTTTTTTTTTAGAGAAATTTAATGTAAGAAAAAAAGAATAATTTCAAGAATTTTGGGTATTCATCATTTTGTATTAAACACTGAAAAACTCTTACTTAAACGCGTATTTCATGACGTACCACCCATTTTTAAAACCAATTTTGTTTTGTTATGATACTTGTTTACAGCTACTTTTGTATTTCATTCAAGCAAGAATTGTTAAAAGTATTTGACGTACAAAGTAAAAATACCTCAAAAAGTCAGTTCGGGCGGTCAAATATTGCCGCTTTAATAAAAATACATTTTAATGTCTGACAGTGGTTCCTATGAGAGGCCATTCAAGACATATTTCAAACTTACTCGCGCACACACTGACTATCAAAGTATTCACACACACGAGATATCAAGTTATATAAGTTATATCAAGAGAGTTTGATAGTGTGTGAGAGACATTATAGTAGAGTATGGGAGATAGTTTGATAGTGTGTGCGCGAGTAAAGTTTGAAATATGTCTTGAAAGGCCTCTCATAGGTTCCTGATACCTATCGATTCTCTCTAAAAGCTACTGAACAAAACGCCATGCGCGTATGTCATGACGTACTTCACGCTGTATGCGTCGTGACGTCATTGCATCCAACGCCGGGGAAAATGGCGGCTGTGCAAGATGGACCGATGGAGCTGGACGCAGAGAAAGAGACAAAGCCAGAAATACTTAGCGATGGCTCGTCAAACCTCTCGGGGAACACCGGGAGCGGGTCGCTCTCCTCATCTCCCCTCACCGCTGCCCCCGCCGGCGGAGCCCCGAAGATGGAGGACCAACAAACTTTGATCGCAGTGCTGCAGTTTCTAAAGCGGAATAAGCTGTCAGAGTCGGTGGAGATCCTGAGGCGGGAAGCCGGTCTAGCGGAAGACCAGGAGGACTCGCAGGCTGCTGATGGCAGCGGGGGAGGGAAGAGTGATGGAGATGGAGGGGACACAAACTCTCTGCTCAGCCGGGTGTCCATCGCAGCAGCAGCCGCCCCCCCCCAGAGCACAATGACTGCCATGCCAGTGAAGAGTGAGTGGCACCTACAACTTCTCATTGATGATATTCACCATGCTCCTTTTGAATTATTAAAGCAACAGTACAAAATCAGCTTTATCATATTATCATGCATTGCTCGAGTTAGTCATCATCAGTTGCCTCAACAGCACATCATTCTTCAGCCCTCCCTTTATAGTCTTGCTTATTTTTGACTTATGAGTACATTTACACTACATATTTTGCTGGTATTTTACCTGCACTTTGTGCATGAAGTTCATGCATAATAAGAGTAATGGTCACATTAAGATGCTGGGTTATTATTGGTAGATCTATAAAGATATAGGCTACAGAAAAACAATTACTAATATTACTGCAATTAAAATACATAGTATTACATATACTATACCATATAAAATGTCATTATTTTTAAATTAAATAAATGTTGACAAAAACTAATTTACAGGGTTCCTACACAGTTTGGAAAAGTATGGAATTTGATTATAGTATTTTCCAGGTCTGGAAAATTATGGAAAAAAGAAAACAGTGTATGTAATATTGTTTCCAGACTATTTCTCCCATTTGAGTTTTCTGTGTCAAGTTAAGAATTTTTAAAAATAAATAAATTATACAAGCAGAGTGATTTCATGGCAAAAGTTTAGTGATCATGACATTAGGAAATAGGGGTGGGACAAAATATCGATATGGCGATATATCGTCATCCTTCTCTGTGCGATACGAGAATCGTATCGCTGCGCCAAATATCGATATTTTAATTAAAAAAAAATAAAGCGCTATATATAGATTTCTTTGCTCAAAGCGTCCTACTTCAAGGCGGCGCTCGACACATGAATGAGGGAAACGTGAACTTAAGTTAACTAGCCTAAGAAAAAGAGGTTATTAACAGGATGGCGGACAGCAGTGTGAGTAAAATAGATGCCCCAGCCACGTTTAAGTTCAAAGTCTTGACGCACTTTTATACCATTGATGTGACTGTCGTAGACATCTTTGACGTTCTTCACCGAGCGCTTAGATATACACGGGAGGATTTGAAAGCATATATTAGGGATCCTCTGATAGACGCCTGCTTTCGAACGCTCCCGTGTATATCTAAGCGCTTGAAGAACGTCAAAGGGTCTGTTTGCACCTGGTGACTTCATGCATTTTCCCTGATCGGATAGCTATCCGATCGTGAAAAGACCAGGTCTAAATGCCTAAATCCCTAAAATCGCATTTGAGACGGATTTAAATCCGATCGCTCAAACCACTTCAGGAGATGGTCTGGGACGCATTCCAGTCAAAACTGTCTATGCTCAGTCTAAATGCATCTGGTTGTTGAAACTACATATGTAAATTTTACTTCTCCCAAAAATACTAAAACTGAAACATGTGAGAGTCAGATATGACAACGCTACTGCATCACACATCGCCGCAGATCTCTTCAGCAAGCTGACGCGCAAACTGCCGCATATGAAAGTGAAAGTAAGTCGCAGACGCATAACACAAAATTATCTTCATTAAAAGTATTGAGACCTTACCAGTGCTGTTGCCGCTCTCTCCTATTGCAGTCTTTGATTTTGAAATTAACTGATGGTCAATAAAATGCACCTCATATTTCTTGCTTTCGGTGACGTGAACTCTATTAAATGTACATATAAGATCGGATTTATCCGTTAACCTGCACTTAACCTTTTCACGTGCATTTTGTTTTCATATTAAGACCAATATCGCAATGTATCATTATAGGATTGTCTAGCGATATATCGATTATCGCAGAATCGCTGACTCGCGATATTATCGTTATCGTGAGCCATTTATCGTGATCGTATCGTATCGTGAGGTACCCTCCGATTCCCACCCCTATTAGGAAATAGGTGGAGAATCCGCAAAAAAAAAATGCCCTTTTTTTCTTTTCTTTTTTTTTTTAGAGGATTTTAATGTAAGAAAAAAATAATAATTTCAAGAATTTTGGGTATTCATCATTTTGTATTAAACACTGAAAAACTTTTACATAAACTCGTATTTCATGACGTACCACCCATTTTTAAAACCAATTTTGTTTTGTTATGATACTTGTGAATTGTTTACAGCTACTTTTGTATTTCATTTCAGCAGTTAAAAGTATTTGACGTACAAAGTAAAATAATCACTTATCAAAGTGATCATTTATTGATTGTCAGACACGACGTATGCAAAACGGTTTGTTTTTACAATAAGCTAGTTTTTTTAAAACTTCACTAAATGAATGTGTGTGTGCCACTCAAACCAGCAACATATTACCATCTCAAACTGATGTCAAGATGAATATGTGCAGGTTATAAACAGGGCTGCAACTAACTATTATTTTGATCATTGATTAATCAAACGATTATTAGAAAGATTATTTGACTAATCGCTGATTATTTCACTGATTAATCAGTATATTTGATGATAACAAACCGCATTATTGCAGGCACTAAAAATATGTCATATGAGTTCAAATGACTATTCAACAAAAATATTTGTCAATAATTTTTTCTATGTCGACTAATCGTTTCAGCCCAAGTTATAAAGCATTTTAGGTTTCTTCTCATCATGTAAGCATGTTATCAATTTGAGAAAACAAATGGGAAAATTTTTACAGATGATTGTACTATATACCAAAAATAATGCTGTATCTCTGTAGAGAAATCTACAGAGAGGTTTGGAAATTTGAGTCTGGAAAAGTGTGAAATTTTGACATTGAAAACGTGTAGGAACCCTGAAATTAATTTCAGTTTAAATAAACAAAACTAAAACTGAAACAACCAATTAATACAATTTGTACACTGCCCATATCAGCATAAATCCTTATAATGTTTTAGTGCAAATACATTAAAGTAACTTGACATTATCATTGATCATAAACATTTTCATTTTGATTACATAGTAATGGCAATATAATCATGTCAAAGTCAGATATGCCCCTTTGCCAGCTGTGATGCCTGGTTATTGGTTTAAACTTGGCCCAGGTTTGTTAAAGATTTTTGGGTCAGCACACCTTAATAGCTTCAACAATTGATTGACAATTAAGTTTATAATACAATGAACCAATCAGAACCCAGTTTAGGTCAGATAGCTGCTAATGGTGGATATTTTGAAGAATCAAAAAAAGTTTTTTTATGTATAAACTGTTTATATAATAAAAGTAGTTTGTGTTGTCCCTTATCAGTGCAAAATGATCACAAATTAAAAAGGATTCATGCCAATATTGCCAATATTTCTAGGGTGTTTCCAAACTTTTGGAGGGCAGTATATATAAATGTTTGAATTTAAATAGGCAAATACTTAAGATGTTATAAGTTTGGGAACAGTTCTTCTAATCTTAATTGATGGAGTGTGTAGCTTTTCATTTCTTAAACAACCGTGTAGGAAGACACATCATGGCCATATTCCAGGATGATAATGTCAAGATTCATCAGGCTCGAATTGTGAAAGAATGGTTAGGAGGGAGCGTGAAGAATCATTTTCACACATTAACTGGCACCTCTGAGTCCAGACCTTAATTTCATTGAAAGTCTTTGGGATGTGCTGGAGTAGACTTTACAGAGTGCTTGACTCTTGCATTGTCAATACAAGATCTTGACCAAAAATTGATACACCTCTTGATGGAAATACCATCACGTCAAAATCTTGACCAATATATATACAGACATTGATATATATACATTGATGTTTATGTTGTTTGCTGCAGGCGCAGAAGATCAGCCGGATGTCCGTGTGGTGCTGTCAGCGTACAGCCAGCAGGGGGACCCCTCTCTATATCAGGTGTATTACAGCGACCTGAAGAACTTCATAGAGTCAGTGCTGGACTGCCACCGAGCAGAGCTGTCCCAGCTCTTCTACCCTCTGTTCGTTCACATGTACCTGGAGCTGGTCTACAACAACCATGAGAACGAAGCCAAGGCTTTCTTTGAGAAGTAAGCATCAGATCTTGAAATTAAAGGGTTAGTTCACTCAAAAATGAAAATAATGTCACTTATTACTCACCTTCATGCCATTCCACACCCGTAAGACCTTCGTTAATCTTCAGAACACAAATTAAGATATTTTTGTTGAAATCCGATGGCTCAGTGAGGCCTCCATAGGGAGCAATGGCATTTCCTCTCTCAAGATCCATAAAGGTACTAAAAACATATTTAAATCAGTTCATGTGAGTATAGAGGTTCAATATTAATATTATAAAGCGACGAGAATATTTTTGGTGCACGAAAAAAACAAAATAACGACTTATATAGTGATGGACGATTTTTCAAAACACTGCTTCAGGAAGCTTCGAGCATTATAAATCATTGCACGTCAAACTGCTGAAATCACGTGACTTTGGTGCTCCGAACCGCTGATTCATTATGTTCCAAAGTAATAAATGACAGAATTTTCATTTTTGGGTGAACTAACCCTTTAATCAGGGATGATATAAATATCATCATCATGTAATTTGATGATAATTTTTAAGTCTACACATTGTGGCTCATCCAGTTCACTTCCTTTTTGCCGATAGGTTCAGCGGTGATCAGGAGTGCTACTATCTGGATGACCTGCGTGTTCTCTGCGGCCTCACTAAGAAGGAGCACATGAAGGGGAACGAGGCCCTGCTGGATTTCCGCACCAGCCGTTTCGTGTTGCGCATCTCCAGAGACTCGTACCAGCTGTTGAAGAGACACTTGCAGGAGAGACATAACAACCAGATATGGAACATCATTCAAGAGCACTTGTACATCGACATCTTTGACGGCATGCCCCGCAGCAAGGGTCAAATCGACAGCATGTCCGGCAGTCTTGCGGGAGAGGCCAAACGAGAAGTCAATAAAGCCAAGGTTAGATAAGAAGAACAAGTATTTCCATATAGTGTTGTCAAAAGTACAGCTTTCGGTACCAAGTCGGTACTGAAATTTTAAAAATGTGACGATACCAGCATTTCCCCCTAGCATTTTGAGCGCTGTTGAGCTGATACTTAAACGTCCTGATTGGCCATTGTGTTCACGCACTCAACAGATATGTCTGTGATTGGCTACAATGATCAACACTTCAAAAACATGTTGTATATAGACATCTTTGAGCGCTTACTCAGATACACACAGGAGTGTTTGAAAGCAGGCGTCTATCAGCTGGTATCGTCACAGCGGATCCACTGATAGATGCGTTTTTGAAGCGTTGATCATTGTAGCCAATCACAGACATATCTGTTGAGCACATGAACACAATAGCCAATCAGAAGTGTTTAAAGGTTAAATAGGTTAAAGCTAAATTTTCAGCATCATTACTCCAGTCTTCAGTGTCACATGATCCTTCAGAAATAATTCTAATATGCTGATTTGCATTTTTTCTTCTTATCAATGAATTGCTGCTTAACAGTTTTGTGTGATACATTTTTCAGGATGAAAATGAATTGATTGTTATAAAAAGTTTCATAAGTTTTCATCCTGGCTGAATAAAAGTATTAATTTCTTTTAACCCCATTCTTGATGGAATCACAGCAGGAAAGTTTGCGCTTTTACATTTGGAATTATGATAAAAGACATTGAAAAAGATTGTAAATCATCTCATGATTGAAAATCACTCTTGAATTGAAATCATCTCGTTCTTGAAAATGATTGCTTGTTTTAATGATTTGGTTCCAGGTGTACTATGGGCTGCTGAAGGAGCCAGAGATTGAAGTCCCGCTAGATGATGAAGATGATGAAGCAGAGAATGAGGAAGGGAAGCCCAAGAAGAAGAAAACTAAAAAGGACAGTATGGGCTCCAAGAGTAAGAAACAAGACCCTAACGCCCCTCAACAGAACAGGTATGACAGAAACTCACCTTTCAGCTGCTATTGAAAAACCCATGTCATACAACTTACTTGTACACTACTGTTCAAAAGTTTGGGGTGAAGTTTTTTTTTGTTTGTTTAAAAAAAAAAATTAGTACTCTTATTCAGCAAGGATGCATTAAATTGATCAAAAGTGACAGTAAAGATATTTATAATGTTGCAAAACAATTCTGTTTCAAATAAATTCTGTTCTTCTGAACATTCTATTCATCAACGAATCCTGAAAAAAGTGTCAATGGCTTCCACTAACTTTCAATATTGATAATATAACACAAGAATTCTTTCTTTCAAAAACATTTAAAACATCTTAGCGACTCCAAACTTTTGAATGGCAGTGTATATTGGACTATTATTTTCATGAGAACTTAAACTTGATGCTTAAATTATTTGGAACCGTATGTATAGTTTCATAACCTGTTATTCTTTTTTGGGCTGTTCTGACTGACAGGATCCCTCTGCCAGAGCTGAAGGACTCGGACAAACTGGATAAGATCATGTACATGAAGGAGAGCACCAAAAGAATCCGGCTGAGCCCGGAGAACCTGCCTTCCATTTGCTTCTATACGTTCCTCAACGCCTACCAGGTTGGCGGCATTTTTGTTGATAATTGACTTTGCCGTTTGCTTAACTTTGCATGTGCTGATCGCGTGTTGTCGCTCAGGGTTTGACGGCGGTAGACTTCACTGACGACTCCAGTCTGTTAGCGGGAGGATTTGCAGACTCCACGGTTCGCGTGTGGAGCGTCACACCCAAAAAATTACGCAAAGTCAAATCTGCAGCAGGTAAGGTACTTTCTTATTACTCTCACAAATAATTGAGTGAAAATTTTACTTTTGATATCTTAGTTTTAATAGTCCTATAACTTTTATTTCCAGGTTTAAAGGGATAGGTCACCCAAAACTGAAAATTCTGTCATCATTTACTCACTCTCATGTCCTTCCATGAGAAACCTTGCAAACCCATAAGACTTTTGTTTATCTTTGAAACACAAATAAAGATATTTTTAATGAAATCTGAGAGATATCTGTCACTCAACTGAAAGTCTGTTCACCCAAAATCTTAACGGTTCAAAAAGTTCATAAAGAGATCGTAAAATAAATCTGTAAGAATCGAGCGGTTTAATCTAAGTCTTCTGAAAAGACTCGATCGCTTTGTATGATGAACAGATTTAATTTATTTACATTTAAACATTAATCACATACATAGAGCACATCAAATATGGTTTGTGGCTTGACGCACAAACAAACCTCTTTGGTTCTTGTGGAAGCTTCGTTGAATAAACTTTCAATGGAGGGACAGAAATCTCTCAGATTTCATTAAAAATATCTTCATTTGTGTTTCGAAGATGAACGAAAGTCTTACGGGCTTGTGCCCGGTTGCATAAAGCACCTTAAGTGTAATTTTCCCTTAAGATCGCCCTTATGTTTCCCTTAAACTTAAGGGTGTTGCAGAAAATAACCGTTAAGTATTACTTAAGGGTTTCTTTAGGTGAAACGTCATAAACCCTAAGAATTTCCCTTAAGTATGTATTTTTCACTTAAGTAATCCCTTAAAAAACCGTAAGTGTTGCATAAAGCCCCTTAACCGTCATTTCCCTAAGTATAACGTAAGGTTCGTAAAACTTCACCTTAAGTGTTACACGGAGTGAGCAGGTTCAATCCAAGTCTTCTAACGAGACTCGATCAACCGCTTTATATGATAAACAAATGGTACTTTAGCGGTTTATTCACATAAACATTGATGAAATCACATATGTAGCACATATCTTATATGGTCAACGGAAGCGCAAACGTGCGCGCATCACACGCAAAAACAAACCTCATTGGTTCTTGCGCGCACGTTTGAGCTTCCGACACAGCCGTAATCATATGGATGTTTTTCAATAAATGGACATAAATGATGAGAGAATATTAAAAATATCTTTATTTGTTATCCAAAGATGAATGAAAGTCTTATGGGTTTGGAACGACATGAGGGTGAGTGAATGACGGCAGAAATCTCAATTTTGAGTAAACTATCAATTTGAGTTTCTCGTCTGGTCGTTCTCTTTCATATTTGGTTTTCTTTTTTGTTTTCCGTATCCATCTTATGTTGTTTTCTGTAAAAAAGTACCACGATATGTATTAACAAATAACGTGTCCATGGCAACAGTAGAATTTTATAACGGCAAAACCTGGGATGCTGTCGTTAAACACTTAACGGTTTCCCTTACCTAAGTGAACAGTTTAAGAGATTATATGCAACACCCTTAAGTCATTCCCTTAGTTAAGGGGAAATCACGCCTTAAGTGTCATACTTAAGGGAAAAACTTAAGGTGCTTTATGCAACCGGGCATTGGAACGACATGAGAGTAAATGATGACAGTATTTTCATGTTTGGCTTTTTAAAGATTTTTTTATTTCTAGACCCCAGTGTAAGTGGTGTATGATGCCTCGCCCAATTTTAATCATGCTGTCCTTTTCTCTAGACCTGAATCTAATTGATAAAGAGTCTGATGACGTTCTGGAGAGGATTATGGATGAGAAGACGGCCAGTGAGTCTAAAATCCTACACGGTCACAGCGGGCCGGTGTATGGCGTCAGCTTCAGTCCAGACAGGTATCAAACATGTCCTCGAAAGTAACTTGTATCACCATGAAATGCTCCTCTAAGTAATACAGGACAACCTTTGGAGGTGTGTAAGCATAAGACCAACCAAACGATTTGTTTGGTATTTACTAAACATTTTTTCATGATTTGTTATCTTTCTGCAGTTTTGAAGCGTTCTGCAGCAGCTGAGCTGACAGTGTGGTTTAATATCTTCGTCTGTCTCTTAGGAACTATCTGTTGTCCAGTTCTGAGGACGGTACAGTCAGACTGTGGAGCCTTCAGACGTTTACATGTCTCGTGGGGTATAAAGGACACAACTATCCAGTGTGGGACACTCAGTTCTCACCCTTCGGCTATTACTTTGTGTCTGGAGGACACGACAGAGTGGCACGGTATGCTAGATTCTCATTACTGTAATGATGTTATTATTTAAATCAGCATACACCCAAAGAGGGTGTAGAATTATTATCATATGACTTGTTTCATAATTCGTTTATCAAGAGACTTGCCAGTGAATGACAAGATATTGCATATGTTTTCAAGACCTTAATCAAAAATTCATGTTAAATCTTCATTTGTTTCCCAGGCTCTGGGCGACGGACCATTACCAGCCATTGCGGATATTTGCTGGGCATCTGGCTGACGTCACATGCACGCGATTCCACCCCAACTCGAACTACGTGGCCACAGGCTCGACCGACCGCACTATACGCCTCTGGGATGTCTTGAATGGAAACTGTGTTCGCATTTTTACAGGTCACAAGGTACTGAAGTCTTCCAAAGGTGATTGAATGAATGATATCACCATTAATCCCATTTGCTCAATTTGCAATGCATCACCGTCTCCACCGTCTCCAAGTTATTTCATTATTCGTTTTTTTTTTTAGTATTATTTTTATAATCCTACTATTGTAAGATTTAATAATATTTATAAATAACTTTTTTTATTTTAGTTTATCCATTTTGTGTCATTTTTATTTATTTTTTTTCTCATTATTTCTGTTTAGCTTTTCTTTCTTTTTTTTTTTTTACTTTTTTTCCAGTTTTAGTATTTTTAATGCTTTAGTTTAAACTTAGTTTATTTCAGTTACTTGCCAAGGCAATAGTTGTAATTTTCTCATTAAGTGTAAATGCATCTAATATTTATATTTTATGTTTTTCTGCTTTATTTCTATTAATGTTAACTAAAAAAAAACTATAAATTAGTTCCCTCTCATTTAATTTTAAACACAACACTTTCAAACCTGCTCAACTCTTCTTTCTTATGTTCATTCTTTGCAGTTTATCACCCAGTGATCCTTTTATACCCCAGTCTTTCCCATATGCCGAGTCATATGAGTAATAATAAAAAGTGATCATGTTTGATTTTTCAGGGGCCCATCCATTCTCTTGCATTCTCACCTAATGGAAAGTTCCTGGCATCTGGATCCACAGATGGGAGAGTTTTACTATGGGATATTGGACATGGGCTGATGATCGGAGAACTGAAGGGCCACACTGACACAATTTATGCCCTCAGGTTCAGCAGAGACGGAGAAATCCTCGCATCAGGTTAGGATTTCTAGCTCTGTATCTCAAGACCACGTTTATGACCACAGATTAGGACTTGTTTTGTTTAGATTGACATAAAGTGTATCTACAGTATCATATTTGATACAGGCCTCCAAATTATCAACATCATCTCATTGATAGTTTATACTTTGTAGCGAGTAAAAAGCCACTAAGTATGATTCTAAATAGGGATGTAACGATGCATCCGGAACCGGTTGAAAACCAATTAAAGAAATCAGGACTGAAGTGGTTGAAAGTGGATAAGAGACTAATTAAAATACTGATTTAAAAAAATAGGTGTAAACGAGTGACCTGAAGCACCAAAATGCTTATTAATACCAGGTGGGCCTAAGTTATTGGGAGATATGTAGTGACAACTGATATTTATATGCATTTTTATGCAAGTAGTCAACCATACTGTTATAAAGATCTCATTGGTTTGCATTGTAAGCTAACTTCTGTTTTCACCTTACTTTTGGCCATGTAAACATCGGCAACTTGGTGTTATTATCGCCGAGTATGAGCTCCATATTCTCTTATATCATACTGTATGAGCCTTAAAAGCCTGATGTATTAAAGGTGCCCTAGAACGTCTTTTTAAAAGATGTAATATAAGTCTAAGGTGTCCCCTGAATGTGTCTGTGAAGTTTCAGCTCAAAATACCCCATAGATTTTTTTTTAATTCATTTTTTTAACTGCCTATTTTGGGGCATCATTAACTATGCACCGATATATAGGTTACGGCCCCTTTAATTCTCTCGCTCCCTGCCCCCGGAGCTCGCGCTTGCCTTGAACAGCATAAACACAGTTCACACAGCTAATATAACCCGCAAAATGGATCTTTACAAAGTGTTCGTCATGCAGCATATGCAGATATGTAAGTATGGTATTTATTTGGATGTTTACATTTGATTCTGAATGAGTTTGATAGTGCTCCGTGGCTAAAGCTAACATTACACACTGTTGGAGAGATTTAAGAATGAAGTTGTGTTTATGAATTATACAGACTGCAAGTGTTTAAAAATGAAAATAGCGACAACTCTTGTCTCCGTGAATACAGTAATAAACGATGGTAACTTTAACTACATTTAACAGTACATTAGCAACATGCTAACAAAACATTTAGAAAGACAATTTACAAATATCACTAAAAATATCATATCATGGATCATGTCAGTTATTATTGCTCCATCTGCCATTTTTCGCTGTTGTCCTTGCTTGCTTACCTAGTCTGTTGATTCAGCTGTGCACAGATCCAGACGTTAATACTGCCCTTGTCTAATGCCTTGAACATGAGCTGGCATATGCAAATATTGGGGTCATACATATTAATGATCCCGACTGTTACGTAACAGTCGGTGTTGAGATTTGCCTGTTCTTCGGAGGTCTTTTAAACAAATGAGATTTACATAAGAAGGAGGAAACAATGGTGTTTGAGACTCACTGTATGTCATTTCCATGTACTGAACTCTTGTTATTCAACTATGCCAAGGTAAATTCAATATTTAATTCTAGGGCACCTTTAAATAAGATACTCAACACGCATATGCAAATTTTAGCTTTAAGGTTCACTAAACTGTTCCATTTCAAAGAATTACATTTTTCTTAATTTCTCAGGCTTTAATAGTAATAAAAGTAATTTGTTCTAGGCTCTATGGATAACACAGTTCGGCTGTGGGACTCCATGAAGGCTTTCGATGAAGTGGAGACAGACGACTTCACTGCAGCGACGGGCCACATCCACCTGCCTGATAACTCTCAGGAGCTGCTGCTGGGGACGTACCACAGCAAATCCACACCCGTCACCCACCTGCACTTCACCAGACGCAACCTGCTACTGGCCGCAGGGGCATACAACTCCCAGTGAAGTGACCACATATTTCAGAGGACAATGACTTTATGTAGCCGTGCGTTTTTCATGAATGGTGCATATTATTTAAAGATTACCGCTAACCCTAACATGTGAAATGGTTTCAAGCGAAGTGAAAGACCTTGTCAAACACTGAGCATACCTGGGAGCAGCGACCAATACCTCTTTCGTCATTCATATGCTGATCCTAGACCTTACACCGGGGTTGTCCAATCCTGCTCCTGGAGGGCCACTGTCCTGCAGAGTTCAGCTCCAAACCCAATTAAACACACCTGAACCTAACCAGGTCTTACTAGGCATACTAGAAACTTCCAGGCAGGTGTGTTGAGGCTAAACTCTGCAGGTCAGTGGCCCTCCAGGACCACGTTTGGACACCTTATGCTCTTAAGCTTACTTTTTCTCTATGCTTGTTTAAGGCCCTTACGCATCAAATGTCTCAAAATGACATGGCTGGTCTTGTTTTGTCTCTTTAAACTTTTCTATTCTAATTCAGAATCTGCTCCTTGATCTTTGCAATGTGTTGTATATGAGCGCTGCTCTCAATTTCTGTACAAGCTTTTATACGAGTGCCTCATTGTAAATAAAACAAGTTTTCTACACAGCGTTTGTTGGGTATGTTTTTTTTATTCTTTACATAGTTAAACTGAAGTTATGAGGTCAAAACAAGGACATCCAGCTTCCCCTCCATGTATTCTGCATTCACAAAACATCCTGAAGAGAAAGAGGTAAAGAGTTGGAATGCATTTGCAACTTTTGGAAATGGAAAATGAATATGCATTAAATTAAATTCAGGTGACACTTACTATAAATTAACTTGATGTCACAGCCTTTTGCTTCTTGGGCTTCAATTTGAAGAAGAGGATAATGGCAGCGATGCTGGCGTATGTGGCCAACACACACTGGAGTCAAAGGGAAAAAAGAGTCCAGTTTACAAAAAGTACTTTTAATTTAGTGGGAAACACAAAGGCAAAGTATGGAAACTTTTTTCCACCACCTAGCAAGAAATAAAAAGGTTGTGCCTTTTTAAACACAATTTTGACTTAATTTCTCACAATACAGAGTTCATTACTTGCAATTCTTACCTTCTACCTCAGAATTGTGAGATGTATCTCGCAATTGAGGAAAAAAGCCAGAATTGTGAGACAAAAACTCGCAATTAAAATTCGAAAGGTATAATTTGCAGTTCTGCGGAAAAAGCCAGAATTGCAAGACAAAAAAAAAAAAACAAATTTGAATGGTATAATTTGCAATTCTGAGGAAAAAAGCCAGAATTGGGAGACAAAAACAATTAAAATTTGAACGGTATAACTCGCAATTCTGCGGAAAAAAGCCAGAATTGGGAGACAAAAACTCACAATTAAAATTCAAATGCTATAACTCACAATTCTGTGGAAATAAATCCAGAATTGCGAGAAAAAAAAACAATTAAAATTTGAACTGTATGATTTGCAATTCTGAGTATATCTTGCAATTCTGAAGGAAAGAAAGCCAGAATTGCGAGAGAAAAAAAAAAATCAATTAAAATTTAAACTGTATAATTTGCAATTCGGAGTTTGTATCTCGAAGTTCTAAGGGAAAGAAAGCCAGAATTGTGAGGCAAAAACTCACAATTAAAATTTGAACGGTATAACTCGCAATTCTGAGGAAAAAAGCCAGAACTGTGAGATAATATCTCGCAATTAAAATTTGAACTCTATCCCCCAGTTTCACAGACAAGGTTTAAGCCTAACCCCCGACTTAAGCCTAACCCCCAACTAAAATGTACATTTGAGCCATTTTAAAGGAAAGCAACTCGTGCTGACATATCTTAATTGTGTCAATGCCATGGTTTTGTCTCAAGATGCACACCAATGATGTTTTTTTTTCTAATGTACGTTTATAAAAGCTAATTGAATGTCCTGATTGAACTAAGGCCTAATTCTGGCTTAATCTAAGCCCTGTCTGTGAAACCAAAAGGCCTATAGTTTGCCATTCTGAGGGGGGGAAAAGTTACAATTATTTTTTTACTCCCTGTTGGAAACAATCTTATTAAACCAATTCAGCTTACATTCCTCCTGCCAGTGATGGTGTATGAATTGAAGTACTTGGCGATGCCAGTGAACTGGTGTTGAGTTCCAGCGTCGTGTCCACCCATGATTTCTGTGCGCAATCTGGCGATCAAGAATTCATAAAGGAGCATCAATACAAAGTTACGAATCGTTCTTCATTATTACGTAAGGTCACGCAAAATGCGTAAAGGACAACACTGCATATTAGAGTAATGGCAGGCTGTTTTTGTGAAATACAGTTGTAGTTTCAACACGAGATTTTACAGCTAATTTCTAATGTTTGATATTCATAAATGTTTAATAATATATGTTTAAATCCGTTTGCTAACACGAACATCTTTAATGTAAACGCACCCTCTTTGTTTTACCAAGCAGAATATATTTGTTTTTGCAAGCAACATAAAAGCCTCGCTTTCTAAAACACGCTAAAAGAAATATATTTCTGTTAAAATATAAGACATGATGACTTACCAAGCAAACTGGTGCCCTTCAATGGAGACGCCGGAAAGTGAGTGATTTGAGGAAACCCCACCTTCGCGGTGATAGCTTGAATGAACTGTGCTCATTGGATGACACTCACGTCAATCGCTTTCCACACTGAAACGATAGGCTTACAGAGACGCCAATCTAATAATCCCATCCTCCTATTGGTTGATTCCTTCTCTTCTCGCTGCAACAGTAAGTCCCGCCTCCCAGTGTTTGCGTCCGGGTCGTAATGATGGCACGCTTGTGAGAAACATGTGTGATTTACTTGCATGAAAGCGTTTTACATTGATTCACAGAGTTTTCCAGCGTAAGTATAATCAGTTTGTTGTTACTGCTGGGGGTTTAATTTAATGACATATGTTGCGTATTTAAATGCAAGGAATATTTTGATTAAACGTTGTGTCATAGTATATGTGCATGTTGTGTTTCTCATGTGCAGTTTTGTAAAGACACGCAGGCATGTGTAAGGTTAATTGTTCTTGGTTAGTTAAATGAGTTGCCTGTAAGATGGTAATTATTTTCTAATAAGACTCGAAATATGTTTTATGGAACTCACTAGAGCCCTTCTATTTAGGTAACGTTAAAGGTACAGAATGGCATCTATGGAGGAAGATTTCCCCCGTGGCGGAGCAGAGAAGAAGACCACTGAGCCCAAACGTGTTAAAACACATGATGTGGGCAATCTTTTTGAAGTAAGATGATGATGATGATGATGATGATGATGGTGGTGGTGGAGACTGCAGTGATTCAGATCAATGAGCATACAGTTGATTGCACAGCTTGTCATGAGTGTAATGTACATGAATATTTTTCAGAACCGTGAAACAGAGGTGAAGAAGAAGAAGAAGAAGAACGTGGAACAGGATGAAGAGGAAAAAATTAAAAAACAGAAAGTGGTTGATGAGAAGTTAAAGCTCAATACTGCCACTACGGTGGAAATTCTTCATCTTTGGGTAATTTTGTAGAGAAAAAATTCATTCATATTTATATAATTTTTTCAAATTATACACACATAGTGTGTGTGTAAATTTTTATATATATATATACAGCAGTATAAGTATATATATATATATATATATATATATATATATATATATATATATATATATATATATATTATATATATACACACACATATATATATATATATATATATATATATATATACACACACATATATACACACACATACATATATATATATATATATATATATATATATATATATATATATATATATATATATAATATACACACACACACATATACACATACATACATACAGAGCTGGGTAGGTTACTTATGAATTGTAATCAGTTACTGATTACAAATTACATGACAACATTTGTAATCAGTAATATAATAATTTTTGGTAACATAATTGGACTACTTTTGGAATACATTTAGATTACTTTTGTGCTAACCCTTATTTGATGTCACATATATTGTAGGATAATCTTTTACTATTTTGACAGATACAAAGAAAAAAGTCCTTAGCAATGCATATCTACTCTCAAAAATACGTTTTTGGTATATTTACAGTAGGAAATTTACAAAATATCTTCATGGAACATGAGTTTTAATTAATATCCTAATGATTTTTGGTATAAAAGAAAAATCAATAATTTTGACCCATACAATGTATTTTTGGCTATTGCTACAAACATATCAGTGTGACTTATGACTGGTTTTGCTGTCCAGGGTCATATATAATATATATATTTACTATATACACACACATATACACACACACACACACACACAATTTTATCATTTTAATGTTTTTTGTTTGTCATGCCATTGCACTTGTGTCTGATCATCCAGGTTTCTTCCCCATTTTCTCTGTCTAGAATCTGAATGTTGGCACTCTGATACTGGGTTGCGTGAAGGAAGTGTCAGAGTTTGAGGTGGTAGTTGGTCTCCCAAGCGGTCTCATTGGTTACCTGCCAATCTACAACATCTGTGACTCCTACACCAACATTCTTAATAACAGACTGGACTCTGAAGACAGTTTAGAGGTAACACAACTGCACAAGGACAGAAACTGTAAAAATGTTGCTATATATGTAACAGCATAATGCATTTTGTTTGTGTTTGTCTACTCTTCATAGGCAGTTGTCCCTCTCTCAGAACTGCTTACTCCTGGAATGCTGGTCAGATGTGTTGTGTCTTCTTTAGACTCTGCTAAGGAGGGCCATGTTAGTCTTAAAGTGTCAATCAACCCAAAAGAGGTTAACAAGGTGTTGAGTTCAGGCACTTTGAAACCTGGAATGGTGAGTTTTGCAATCTTTCATTAACATTATAAGTCGTGATCGACAATATTGATTTTTATTATTATTATTATTATTTTTTTTTTAATGGCTGATGTCAATATCTTAGAGGGCAGGGTGGGCAATATAAAGCTGATATAACTATTTATAATTTGTATTTATTGTACTTAATATTTAATAAATGATAAATAAATAATTTTAAAAAAATTTAATAAAAAATAAATCTGTAAAATAAACAGACTTAGAAATTTTAAATGGCAACTTCTTGCTTGTTGAAATCCTGTTATCCCAGTATTGTCCAGAAATAAAGAAATTGTTTACAAAATATATGAATAAAAAGGAAGTAAACACTGTAACTAATGGCACCAGTACTCCAGTCTTCAGTGTCACATGATCCTTCAGAAATTATTCTAATATGATGATTTGCTGCTCAACAAACATTTCTTATTATCAGTGTTATCAGTTGTGCTGCTTAATGTTTTTGTGGAAACTGAGACATTTTTAAACTTTTTTTTCTTTAATAAATAGAAAGTTTAAAAGAACAGCATTTATTTGAAATAGAACATTTTTGTAACATTATAAATGTATTCACTGTCACTTTTGAATGTACCCTTGCTAAATAAGTTTTAATTTATTAAAAAACAAGACATCTTGCTGACCCTAAATTTTTAAACAATTGGTAGTGTATATGACCCAGTTCTTGCTGAATCTTTTATTAGTAATTGTTACTCATGAATTAAGAGCAAACCCTCTTAATGTTTCAGACTCTGAGTGGTTGTGTGGAGAGTGTGGAAGATCATGGCTACCTGGTTGACATTGGAGTCAGTGGCACTAAAGCTTTCCTGCCCAAAAAGAGCACAGCTTCAAAACAAGGTAGAGAACCATGCGCAAATACAGCAACATTACATCTGATTCATGTACATAAACTGTTTATTATAGTTCAACGGCAAGATGAATCACCCACATCATAATGGTTTAGAGGATTACAGGTAATTCACTTAAAAAATAGATAATAATTAATAATTGCCATAATTTACTCATCTTAATGTCATTCCAAAATTGTATGACATGAACTATATGTAACATATATATATATATATATATGTTATTTATATGTTACATCATGAGATGTATTGTTTAGTATTTATTATTATTTGTGGTTGTTCTTCTTTTTGCCCCCTGTGGTGTGTTTTTTTTTTTTTTTTTTTTTCCCCTCTCTATTTCTTGTAAATAATAGTTATACAAGTTTGGAATGACAACAACAATCATTTTTGGGAGAACTGTCCTTTTAAGGCTATATCTGGGTCAGGATAAAAGCGGCATTATGATTGTAAGTTTCCTGTTTATCTCAGATCTGAATGTGGGTCAGTACATGTCGATCCTGATAGAGGAAGTCAAGAACGATGGACGTGTGGTCCGTCTGACCCAAAATCCCCAGGCTCTCGCAAAGGCCTTTATAATGATTCAGCATGGATGGACTCTAGACACTCTCCTGCCCGGACTCCTAATCCGCGCACGCGTAAAGAAGGTAAGCAGGGACCCTGCAGATCCTTAAAAATCCTTACAAAGTGTTAAATTCAGGCCATAAATTTTTCATATCTTAAATGGTATAAGAAAAGTGCTAATTATAATTTCAAGAGGTCAGAAGGCCTTAATTTTGATTTTAAGAACCCGGCAGATACCCTGGTAAGTCAGCTGGATGTAACGCTTTAAGCATGAAGTGTAATACAAGTACAACAGTTGGGTTCCGGAAGTAAAAACTCCATTCATTTTCTTCATAGGAAAAGTGATTATTAATGAAATAATAAACCTTTAAAGACAGACCTACTGTGAGCTACGAGGTTGTTAATTGATGGAATTTGCTTCTTTTGAAGCAGTCAGTCTGCATTAATTCAATTTATTTTTAAAATAATCATGTTTAGCAGTGGAATTCCTGGTGAAAAACTACATTACCCATGATGCTATGCAGAAAATCCACCAATCAGTCAAAACCAGCAGAACACAGCAAAAACTTTTTAGATATGCTCTCAAAATACCTAAATATTTGAAACTATGATTTATGCATATTTTGCAAAAAACTTAAAATATATTGTTTTATATATATTTTTAAATTAGTAGTTTTATTTTTAATTCAATTATGCTGTTCGCAATGTTTCATGGGATTGTTGTTTTTCCCTCTCACTAAAGCTGTTAAGTACACAGTCTTTACTTTTGTGTTTTTGTCTGATTTTTAACTTTTTTGCTTCAAATCATAGTTTGTAATGTTGTTATTAGCCTTGTAGCTTATTGACTTGGTTCATGGATTATAACGCTTCAACAAAGAGTTTTTTAAAATCCTTATAGGAGAAATGAATTGAAAAAATACAACGCTGCTGAAAACGTGGGAGGGCACTGTAGCACTTTATGGTCAATGCTAAAATGCTTCCTCAAGTTCCAGTTTAATATATGACTGAAAGAAAGCTGTTTATATGTTAAATTCCCTTTTTTACAAGTGTTTTAGGTCATTGTCTTTACCTTTGAGACACTGATATAGCTGCCGATGTCTTGTCATGCCAGGTTACTCCTCACGGGCTTATCGTGACGTTTCTTTCATCTTTCACCGGAGTGGTTGATTTTCTGCACCTTGATGAGGACAAGGCATCTACCTACAGCCAAGGGCAAGAGGTATAATCCAAAGACCGTAGTAACGGTGCTTCAAAATTGTTGTAAAGTGTTTTTGTTTGATGGCTATGTGTTTTTACCTGAAACATTTTGTTCTCAGTGGGGTTATTTTTGTTAACTAAAACTATTAAGTTGTTAAATAAAATAAAGCTAAAATTAAATATTAATATTGTATAATAATCAACACTTACGATTAGTTAATCTCAACAGCTGTAATAGTATAAATGTAGTAAACATTTTCCAGATATGCATTCATGACCCCTTTAAAATAAACAAAGTAATAAAAATGACAAAAGCACAAAACAATATTAATAAAAATGTAACTAAAATTAAAATAAAAAAAGCTAATTCAAAATATGAATAACTTTAATAGTATAAATAAATAATACTAATTGTCAGTAATTAAGTTGTTTCTGCATCTTCCCACTCTTTTCAGGTTCTGGCACGGGTTCTGCACGTGGAGCCGTCCACGCGGCATGTGAGCCTGTCCCTGCACAGCCATCTTCTGCCACCAGGGGGAGGTGTGCTGGATAAGTACTTCAGTGAACGGGTGGGTGAGGTGGTGCAGGGCTGTAAGATGACAGTTTTGCACTATCACTCAGGAGCCTTGATGAATTTGCCTGACGGTACCACAGCTTTTGTGCATGTGAGTATGAAGCAGATGTTGTCAATGATGCACTACACACTAGTGATGGGAGAAACAAAGCTTTTTGAAACTCTGAATCAATTGAACCATTTGCTTCGCAAAATGATTCATTGTTTTTGCAGTGTTCGAAACACTACAGGCTGTAAATGCAATGAAAAACTTGTGTATACATGTAAACTACATGTATAATGCAGTGTTATTTTGGAATCATTGAGTTTTTGACATTTTTATCTTTATAAATTTTATTGTTTAATTTAGTTTTAGTTATTGCTGTCTTATCAACTAGCTGAAATTAAATGTTTCAATTTTTTCAGTTTGATTATTTTGAAGGTTAAAGGGTTTTTTTTATGGTTTTAGTTTGTAGTTTCAAATAACTTTAATAACCCTGGTATTATGACACCATTTACAAGCCAATTGCCAATGTTTTAATGAACGTCTAGTCTGTTAAATGTAATCTATAAATAATTAAATATTATTAAATATGAAGGCTCTGTAAAATGTGTGTTTTTATCCTTTTATAGTGCTTGATTTGAGTTATTAGGCAGGGATTTGGCAGTGTACGTAAATTAGAAGCAATTAACTATTGTTCTCGTTTTTGTATTATACCCACATAACTAATAAAATTCATTCAATTCATTAAAATTGGAACTGCATTATAAAACTGACCCGAGACCAGTTAAGGGAATAGTTCACCCAAAAATTAAAATTACGCCATGACTTACCCTCAAGCCATCCTAGGTGTATATGACTATCTTCTTTCAGATGAACACAATCAGAATTATATTAAATAATATCCTGGCTCTTCCCAGCTTTGTAATGGCATGGAATAGTGAGTTTTTGACACTCCAAAAGCGCATCCATCCATTGTAAAAGTAATCCATACGACACCAGCGGGTTAATAAATGCCTTTTGAAGTGAAGTGATGGATTTTTGTAAGAAACATATCCATATTTAAAACTGATCTGAAAACCAATCTGTAAGTCTAATGAAGTTTTATTTGCTTTTTGCATGTAGAAAAACCTCATGAAGGAGCCAAATGAAGAGTTCAACCCAAACCGCTTGCTGTCCCAATCTGAACACACTCTGAGAATCATAGATTACAGTCCCGTGGAGCAAATTCACCTGGCTACACTGCGAAGGTTGGTTGATATGAAGTCACTATGTGAATTCACTAGGGTGTTCTGGGTGGCTAGTTTGTTCTATGATTTGTTGTTTGTTTTCTTTTGTTTTATAGGAGCACTGTTGAAACGACCTTCTTCAGATATCAAGACATCAAAGTGGGACAAATTGTTGAGGTGGGCAAGACAAAATAGAAATGGATCTACAGCAAATGTCACATAAAACAATCAATGTAATGCTGGTCACATGCTGCTTCTGGTTTTCAGGGTAAAGTTACAGGTTTGCATCAACATGGCGTTAATGTGAGAATCACAGACCACATCAGAGGAATGATACCCAGAACTCACCTTGCCGATGTCGTCCTACAGAACCCAGAGAAGAGGTTTTTTGAGGGTTTGAAAGTCAAGTGCAGGGTGAGGCTGTTTAACCAGAGATGATAAAGTCATAATAAATCTTGAAATTTTTTTTTTGAAAAATAAAAAATGTCATGCAGCATCTGAAATAGAAAGCTTTTGTAACATTATACACTACCGTTCAAAAGTTTGGGGTCAGTAAGATTTTTTATTTATTAAAGGTGCCATCGAACGTTTTTTCACAAGATGTAATATAAGTCTAAGGTGTCCCCTGAATGTGTCTGTGAAGTTTCAGCTCAAAATACCCCATAGATTTTTTTAAATTAATTTTTTTAACTGCCTATTTTTGGGCATAATTAGAAATGCGCCGATTCAGGTTGCGGCCCCTTTAATTGCTCACGCTCCCCGCCCACGGAGCTCGCGCTTGCTTTAAACAGTGCATAAACAAAGTTTACGCAGCTAATATAACCCTCAAAATGGATCTTTACAAAGTGTTCGTCATGCATACTGCATGCATGCGTTGGATTATGTGAGTATAGTATTTATTTGGATGTTTACATTTGATTCTGAATGAGTTTGAGGCTGTGCTCCGTGGCTAACGGCTAATGCTACACTGTTGGAGAGATTTATAAAGAATGAAGTTGTGTTTATGAATTATACAGACTGCAAGTGTTTAAAAATGAAAATAGCGACGGCTCTTGTCTCCGTGAATACAGTAAGAAACGATGGTAACTTTAACCACATTTAACAGTACATTAGCAACATGCTAACGAAGCATTTAGAAAGACAGTTTACAAATATCACTAAAAATATCATGATATCATGAATCATGTCAGTTATTATTGCTCCATCTGCCATTTTTTGCTATTGTCCTTGCTTGCTTACCTAGTCTGATGATTCAGCTGTGCACATCCAGACGTTAATACTGGCTGCCCTTGTGTAATGCCTTGAACATGGGCTAGTATATGCAAATATTGGGGGCGTACATATTAATGATCCCAACTGTTACGTAACAGTCGGTGTTATGTTGAGATTCGCCTGTTTTTCGGAGGTCTTTTAAACAAATGAGATTTATATAAGAAGGAGGAAACAATGGAGTTTGAGACTCACTGTATGTCATTTCCATGTACTGAACTCTTGTTATTCAACTATGCCAAGATAAATTCAATTTTTAATTCTAGGGCACCTTTAATTTATTTATATTTTATATTGATTTCTTTATTTTTAAAGAAATCAATACTTTTATTCAGCAAGGACACATTAAATGGATCAAGTAAAGACATTTATAATGTTGCAAAAGCTTACTATTTCAGATGAATGCTGTTCTTTTGAACTTTCTATTCATCAAACAATCATGAAAAAAAGCACACAGTTGTTAAGAAATGTTTCTTGATCATCAAATCAGCATTAAACTGATTTCTGAAGGATCATGTGACACTGAAGTAATGATATGCGCTACTGTGCAAAAGTCTTAGGCATGTTAGTTTTTCACACACACACCCACAAAATGGTTTTAAACCAGTTATTTATGTCTTTTGCTGTAGTGTGTCAATGCGATCTTGGTTGTCTCTAAAACTGTCTTTGTAGCCTTTCTTCTAATTATTTTAACTTTGATTCTTTTTAGGTATTATCAGTGGATGCTCAGAACAAGAGGTTGATCCTGACCAAGAAAAAGGCCCTTGTTGAGTCCACACTCCCTCTCTTCCAGTCCTACTCTGATGCCAGAGTGGGCCGCATCTCTCACGGCTTCATCGTATGTGTGAAGAAGTTTGGCTGCATCGTTCATTTCTATGAAGACGTGAAGGGTCTGGTTCCTGTAAAAGAGCTGTCCACTGAGCGTGTGGATAATCCAGAAGGTCTCTTCTTCATTGGCCAGGTCAGAGCAATATTTAAAAATGGTCAAGGGCATCTAGTTAAAAAGTTTTTAAACTTTGGGATCAGTAAGTTTCAGTAGTAATGATGCTGAAGATTCAGCTTTGGAATGTGACAGGAATACTTTACATGTTAACTTGTAATATTTTTGATCAAATTAGTGAAGATTTAAAAAAAAAAAAAAAAAGTTAAAATAAAATGCTGTGTTTTTGTCAAATTTATTCCAGTCACACACTTCTGTGTCTCTTGAAGTGTTTTCATCTTCAGTTCACACTAATTAACACTTGGGGAATTCTTTTAATTACGCTCTACAGGTTGTCCAGGCCAAAGTCTTGAGTTGTGACCCAGAAAATAAGAAGCTGTGTTTATCCTTCAAGGCCGTTTCTGAGAGAGATATAAAGGAGTCGCAAACTGAGAAATTTGACTTTGTGGTTGGAAAGGTAATTGGACTGAAACAACTTTTTATACATATTATCTTTGCGAACCACAGAAAATGAATTGGTACATATTTCTCTTTACGTCATTTCCTATTTAGACAGTCAATGCAAGAGTATGCTGCAAAGTAGTGGATGGTTTGGAGGTCTCCATTGTTCCCGAGGAGGTGCCAGCTTTCATACCCACAGTGCATCTCTCTGACCATGTGAGCAACTGCTTTCCCCTGTGGATGGCGCTGGAGGAGGGCGACGCCGTCTCTAATATAATGTGTCTCAGCAAGAACAAGAAAAAGGGCATTGTATCCTCACTCAACCATTCTTATCGTTGTCAGTAAAAATAAGTTGTTTAGCAACTAAATAATCTGTATTAGAGCTGCACGATTGATCGTTAAAAAAATCCCGATCTTGATACAAACAAACATGTTATATTATTCCGGAATGACAGTGATTTGGCTGTGTCTGTTAAAGTTTGACAAGTATGATCACAGCAAACATTAAAATCTGCATTGGCGCTGAACCATAGAGAGCAGTTGTCATGTATAGATATGAAACCGAAATACTGGGATAAAAGTTTATAGTTCAGATATAAACACTGATGTCTGTGGTAGTGATCAAAATAAAGTTAATCAACTGTTGAAAGTAACTTGACGCTTCAAATAAAGATTATATCAATTACACCATTACACCAGTTGGTGGTGACAAGTGACTGTTAAAAAAAATTGACATTGAATCATTTTTGAGATTCATTCAAAAATGCTGATTCATCCAGTAGTGAAGTCTTTGGCTGCATCCGAAATCACATACTCTCTTGAGTAGGTACTTATTTTGAATAAGTAATTACTTCATGGCTGCCAATAATATGTTCTTTATAGTATAAATGTAATCCAGTACTACATTCGTCATGTTGTTACTCCCCTCCATTCATAAATCCTCTCCCTTGGCCTTGTGGGATAGTAAAGTGTCTATCGTACGCACTCTTCAGAATCTCACCGGTCATAGTAGGTCATCTGGGTACTTTTTGCCTACTCATTTATAAGTACTCGGACAAGCTTCCTTTTTCACATACTGTACTATAAAGTGGGGAAGTATGCGATTTCAGATGCAGTATTTATGAGTGAGTCATTGAATCACTCATTTAAGAGATTTGTTCAAAAAGACTGATTCATCCAGTGAAGAAACAAGTGAAGTTTTAATGAGTGAGTCATTGAATCATTCATTCCATCCGATTTTAAAAAGAATAATTAATTCAAATTAGTTAAACATTTTTAAATATATTGCAGCAATAAACATTTTGTCACAACCTCTAGTAAATGATGTTATTTTGTTTAGTTTTTTTTTTTTCGGAATCGTGGGAGAATCCTGATCTCTTTTTGAAACAAAAAAATAATTTTCTCAATTTATCCAGAATCATGCAGCTCTAATTCCGCATACCGTTCAGTTCTACTTAACCTAGTTCTGTTCAGACTCTCACCAAAAAACCCCTACTGAAGGCCTATCTGGAGGACAGCAAGGTCCCGCAGCAATTCTCTGACCTCCAGGTGGGAATGCAGATGCTTGGCTGGGTGAAGAACATCATGCCTTATGGAGTCTTCGTCGGTTTCCTGCACGGACTCTTCGGCCTCGCTCCTAAAGATGTATGTTAGCATTTTGGTTGTTTGGATGGTATTTTGTGTGAAATTACACAGTTTTGGTGTTGATGTGTGCCACAACTAATGTAACTAACATTTAAGCATACATAGACATTAAACAAAAATGACAACAAAATTACTATAACTCTGCTGTTGTTGTCAAGTCTAGAAGTATATAGGTAAAATTTTCATACTGGTATTGTCCCTCATAACCAGTAGCCTATCAGCGAAACATAAATGTGCAAAAAAAATTAAATGACTAGTATTTCTGATGTCGACTAGCAGTAGCAGTACGCAACACTTGTTTACTTATCCCTAGTGTAGATTTGACATTGTGTTTCAATCTCATTGTAGGCCATGGCCGACCAGTTCATCACAAACACATCAGGCATCTTTGAGATCGGCCAGACAGTTGTTGCCAAAGTGACCAATCTGGATGAAGAAAAGCAAAGGTTTTTGGTCAGCCTGAAGGTGTCAGAATTGAGTCTCTTCGAGGAAGGAGGACATGCCAGATTGCTTCAGGGTCTGAAGGAAAGGAAGGACATCTTTGAGATGGTTACTTGCAGAGGTATGGGTGTGGGCTCTGATGAACAACAAATAATATGTAGTCTGACTTCTGTTTTCTGCACTTTGGACTATATTTTAGTGTCTTTAATGAAGTTATCCAACTCTCTGTCCTTCTCCAGGGGAGTCTGATGTCCTACAACAGCTCTCTGCTGTATCACTAGGAGATAAAATAAAGATGATAGTGGGTGATACCAGAGAGGATGGCTCGGTCACACTGAGCTCAGATCGGCTCAGTGAAGTCACTGTATTGGCCTCAAAGTTCCACACAGAAGGTGAGGACCACCTTTTTTTATTTTAATTTTTTTTTATTTCTGTTTATTATAAAAAAAAATCCAAATGTAACTAGTTTGTAATTACACTGATTGCAACTTTTACTGTAAGTACACAACTTGGTAACAATTCACGGTCCATTTTAAGTTGACATGGCTTGATTCAGTAAGTCAAGAACCATTTTATTCTTGTTTTCGCATCTACAGTGTTTGTGTTATATTAGTATTATTTATATCAGGGATGCCCCCTAATAGTCGACTAACCATTAGTAGCCGAGAAGAGGCTTAGTCGACCAAAATTTTATTAGTCGCGGGGGGAAAAATACACAGGAAGTGGTGAAGTCACGCACTCTGTGACGGAGTGATCGTTAACATTGTTAACAGGAAGGACATAACAGCTAACATGGAGACGCCGATGCAAACACTTGCACTTAAAATACTCTGTCATTTTTGGTCATACAGATAAGAGTAATACATCTTTTGAATCTGTGAAGAGTCTACTCTATTTGTGTGCACTTACAATAACAACAAAATGTTGTGCTTTTGTAAAATAATGAAAGCAAACAGGGTGCGCTTTCTGCCGTCTCTCTCCGTGAACTTCAGCGTGCAAAAAAAAAAAAAAGTTAGAACCAAAACTAGATGTATACTTGCCTCACAGACATGAAATATATATCTATATAAAGCAAAATGTCTACTTTTAAATGAATCAATTCAAATGGAAAACAAATATTCTCAGGTTATGTAATCTGTATGAAACATGCATATAGATGTTCACTAAATTTAGTTTTTTTAATATTTAAAAAAAAATATTTAAAATTTATTTCAGTTTTAGTTTTATTCATTTTAGTACATAAACAAAAATTATAAATGTTTCCCTATGCAACTAAGTGAAATAAGTTTGAGTTTTTAATCTAATATTTTAATTTTGTTATTTTTTCTTTATTTCAATGACTGTAAACAATTTTTAATAGTTTTAGTTTACAAGAGCAACACTGTTTAGCAGTTGCGAAAGAATAGAAATGTTCAAGAACTTCTATTAGAACTGAATCTTAAATTGTTTGGTTCCAAAAAGAACCGTTTGCTGTTGAAGTGATACTCATATTGGACTGTCTACATCAAGTGAAAAAAACATATAAACTGCCTTTAAAACTTCAAAAAGCGGTTGTATGTAAATGTTCAGATCTTTACATGGATGGATAACATGCTAGTTCTCATCTAACTAGATTTGTGTAAATGTTTCAGGTGTGAATGTGACTCCTGGCTGCAAATTCAGTGCAGTGATTCTCCATGTCGACCCTTTAAAGTCTGAGGTACATGTGTCGCTGCTTCCAGAGTTGATCACGAAGAAGAAGCTAGTAAGTTCAACTCACAGCCTTATAAATCCACAGCATCTTAAAGGGAGGTCTGATAAAGTTAATCCTTTTCATTTTTCTTCAGTTGACAAAGGACTCCAAACTCACTGCAACAATCCAGTACACTGATAAAGACTTTGCTGTCATCTCATTGGGTGACACTGGTCACCTGACCATCATTCCCCTTCGGACTCACTTAAATAAAGTCTTGGATTCCAAGAAATTTTCAGTTGGTTCCTGTCTGAATGTGATAGTGGAGGACCCGAGCAGCGAGGAATTAGGAGGACTTCCTCTTGTAGCACACCAGCAACCTAATGCCAAACACGATAAGACCAAATCCAAGAGCAATGGTCAATCCAGTAACTTCACTCTTGGGGAAGTGATGACAGTCACAGTAAAGAAGGTGAAGCCCACGAGCGTGCTGGTGACGCTGCCATCTGGGACCTCAGGAAGTATCCATGTGTCTGAGATAGAGGAGTCTCCCGAGGTTGGCAGCTTCCCAACAGCATCCCTGAAGATCGGGACAGAGGTCGAAGCCAGCGTGATTGGAGGGCACACAGTTCGTGGCAACAAGTAAATACAGCTGTGTTAAAGTGTAACTTCACTGATTTTCAACCTGCTTTGTATTGTTACAATGTCGCTAGTATATGTAAATGAACAATGTTTACTGAGAAATTCACCTTTAGTCAAATTCAAGTCTTTTGACCGCTCCAGGGCTTTTGTGAAAACTACAGATTATACTTCCGCATTTGTTGTATCCCAACCCATGGACAGTCGGATCGACAGAGGTTATTAATAGAATAGTTATTGTAAGGCAAGGCAAGTTTATTTATATAGCACATTTCATACACAATGGTAATTCAAAGTGCTTTACATGAAAAGGAAACTAATACATTAGAATAAAAATAGAATAAACAGGAAACAAATATATGAGCCCTAATCACCTGAATCACTAATTTCAGGGTTCCCCTAACTGATGTGGAAGAGACAGAGTCAGGTTCACGGTGTCACTGAATCTGACCTTATCCAGTGATTTACACTCCCTGTAGGGGTATCTCTACACACATACACCATTTTCGTGTCCTACGCCACTTTTCGTGTCCCTGTATTGGAGTGTGTTCAGTGCGCTTCCTGCCGTTGGCGACTCCCGGCGACTTCTTATCTTACTTCTTACTATCAAAACTATACGATCATAAATATCATAAAGCAAGTATAATTAATGTACCTCCCTGGCCACCTGCCAGTTCCACGGTACTCTTGGCTCACGTCTGAGTGGAGCTCTGCCGCTCTCCTTTCTCCATTTCTTCCACACAGACAGCTCTAACAAAATAAAACAAAGAGAAGGTTTGTTTTTGTAAGAGTAGGTTTAGCACTGAAAATTGTATTGGATCTGACAGTTTCTTTCCGTTTTTTTGTCCTCCGTTTGACCTAACGTAGTCATCCAGTTTGAAGTTTGTTTACAAACATGCAGGTTTTTCAGATTGTCCGTATTTACGATTCCTTGCAGCCTTTAGCCATGCATTGGATCTTTCACTGGAAACCGAAAGTAACTCTCTCCCGCTAAACGTTTACTCTTACACCCGGGAACAATACAAGACTAAAAGTTTGCTAAGAATTATTTCCTACTAAAGCAAGGCGGTATTTGACCCTGGTCAAGCGTATCCATAGCAGACTGGTGCAAGTGGCCTTGGATAGCAACATGCCCAGTGCATTGTGGGTGTTGAAGTTTTCCTACCTGTTTGGCAAAAGTGAAGACAACAGCATTTTTCCTATTTTCTGTAGTCAGGTAGCACTGATTTCAAAAATGATTTCACCTTTCTGTGGCATAGGCAGCCAAGTTTTATTGAAAGCCCATTTTGACAGCGGTCAAAAGTTTTTCATTAAATTTTTGTTTTTGTTTTTTTCATTTATTTAAATGCTTTGCTTATTTTATAAATTTAATTTTTTAAATCTATTTTTGTTTAAATTATTTAAATGCTTCTGGGCAATGTTCCCTCTAAGCTGCGCGCGTGCGCGGCCGCGCAGAAGAAATAATTGCCGCGCAGAGAACAGACATGAAAATGATTGTAGTAGTTTAAATGAGAAATAATTGCAGTGCTCTGGACAACCGCTATAGAGTTATTGTCGCTATAGAGTTGGAACCTGTGAATGCGGTTTACAGGTTTCATAGAAAGAGAAAGATTGAGCGCGTGTGAGCTGGCTGGCCCTGAGCCAAATCAGTCGCGGTAAGAATACTGTCATGTTTGCGGACTAAATACATCAATACGAGAGGCAACGCGAAACGAAAAGAAATGTGAAATAAAACGTCATGTTTTAATGAAAAGTGGTGGAAATAACGGATGATGGGCACAGAATGCTAACAAAACTCTTGAGACAGTTACAATTACACACCCACCACAGGTGTAGCTTGCAAACTCAAAATACATCAGTGATTTACCTCAGTTTAAATAGATTGTTGTGTGTAGTGGTGTGGGTTTCAGGGATGTTTAGATAACTATAAAAGAGTTAACATTCACTTTTCTTAAAAATATTTAGCTATCAGATCTGTTTAAATGCTTCAGTTTGTTTTCACTATATAATATATTAAAACAAATGGAAGCATTTAAACTGATATATTACTGTATATCAGTTTAAATACTTAAATATTTTATTATATTATAATGTAAGCCTTATAAAAAAATGATCTCACAAGGGGATTGTTTAGGGCTCCTTGCCACGAAAAATCTTAACCTCCTGGTATATAAAATCTGGGAAATTCATAAGCAATAAACTTGATGGTTTAACACTGTCTGTTGCTAATAATTGACTGTACAAAAACACATGGTTGTCCCAAACCATCATTGTAACTGCTCATATTATATTATTATAAAGAATTGAACTGTCCTGCAGGAGGACAGAAATTATTTTTTAATAGAATTTCTTGCTAAAGACTGGTACAGTTAATACAGCAATGTGAAAAAATCTCAAGTAACCTAAAATGTGCTTAATTTAGTGACTGAACTGCTTGTTTTCAAACATTATTTAATAAATCACTAAGTTACATCAAGGGTCAAATAAAATAGAAACGGCACATTAAAGTTAAATGTTACCGTTGCATGATAAAACCATTTTTTTGTGTGTGTGTTTACGTTCATTATACAGGTCTGATATAAAGTATGTTTTTGCTCAGGTGGCCAAAATGTGCGCTCAACAGAGAAAAGTTTTGCTCAGCAAGAAAAAAAATTAGAGGGAACATTGCTTTTGGGTTGTTTTTGCCCATTTTGCCAGCGGTGGAGTACCCCTTTAAATTTTTCATCTATATATATATATATATATATATATATATATATATATATATATATATATATATATATATATAAATTTATTTATTTATTTTTTAATTTATTTAAATGCTTTTGTTTATTTTATTCTTGTTTACTTTTATTCATTTATTTATTTCTTCAATTTATTTAAGTTATTCAAATACTTTTATTTATTTTGTATTTAAAATTGTTTATTTTGCTGTTTTTCTATTCGGATATATTCCAAAGACCCATAATATTATATATTTCATGTAATTTTGCTCCTAGTTCATATTTTGTTTTTGTGGCTCAGTTTGAGGAATATGCCACATGTTGCAACATTGAGTTTTGGAGGGAAGAACAAGAATTATCATTCCTATAATTTCATTTAAATCACATTTTAATATTGCAGTTAAGACCTGAGTTTTATTTACTCACTAAAGGTAACACCCCCCCAAATAATAACGTGTTGCAGTGGTGCTATAATGATAATGTCAGCTTTTATGGACTTTTGACATAGTTTTATTTGACATTTGGGTAGCATGAAAAGTGTAATTTAGCAAAGCATTGATTTTAGTTGATTATTCTCATAAATTCTCTTTCAACAGGTTCCTGCCAATCTCTCACCCCAACTTTGGTGTTTCCCTCACTGAACTCAGTCTTCTGCCCAGGTATATGTCACTACAGCTATATGTGCGCAAGCAGCATATAGGAACATTTGCTGTCTGTGTGTGTGTTTTATATTTGTAGTTTTGCAATACTACAGACCTTCACTATTACTTTCTTTTCCAGAAAACTGAAAGATGCTGGCAAGCAGTCAGTTGACACAATGAAAATATATACACCTGGAGATGAAGTCTTATGCTTCCCATCAAAAGTAATTTTTAAAATCGAAATAACAGCAAATATAATGTCAAACTGCATGAACTGTTGAAGTAATTTTTGCCTTTTTTTCAGTATGACGAAAAAACAAAAACCTTAGAAGTTCATGTGAAGCACAATGTCACTGGAACCGTTGAGCTGTTAGCCATGATTAACAAACCTGGGGTGAGTCTCTGTGCCAATTTGTTTTCCTTGCTTGTTAAATTCAGTATTTTAAAAGCAATGCGTTATAAGATTGCATTGCTCATTATAAAAAGTTTCATTTGTGTTTGTCAGTAAATAAAATAAACATAAACATATGTTAATTTCTTGAGAAAGTTAATTTAATGGTATAGTATGGTATAAAATGTAACAAGTAAAAGTAATTTCAATGCATTATGTGCTGATTAAATGCATGTATTGTTAAAGAGGACCTATTTTGCTGCTTTTTTACATTTTCAACTTTATTTAGTGTGTAATATTGCTGCTTGAACAGGAAAAAGGTCTGCAAAGTTACCAAAACAGTCAAAAGTCAATCCAAAGGGAGTTAATCTCTATATTAGGGTGGCACGATATTGGGAAAAAAAAACTGACGTTCTGATATTTTGTTTTTCTGCGATATGAAAATAATTCACCAGATGACTTGAATAGCTCTATTTGGAAAGAATTAATCAAAAACAAAATCAAGACTGTAGAAGGGCATAATAGGTCCTCTTTGAATTCACGTGGTAACAGACAAGCTTTAACTTGTGAATTTGTTTTCCCACAGCAAGCTAAACACCCAAAGAATCTTTTTAAACCAGGACAGACTGTTTCTGCAAAGGTTGTCCGTACTGGTTCCATCAAATCTTCTCAGCTTTCCCTGTCGCTCACAGGTAATACTGCACTCTCAGTGCTGTCAGACAGTGGAGATTTTTAATGCGACAGCATTTCCTAACTCTTCTCCTTGTTATTACAAATGCTGAGTCACATTGCATTGATGTTGAACTTCTGCACTCATGACGCACGTTACAGTTGTCCCTCGAGTCTCTTTAGCATTTCCTGTGTGTGCTGTTGCTGTAGGGATGTACAAGCTGGAGCCAGGGTTGGTCACTATGGCGACGGTTTGGAAAGTTGTGCCTTGTCAGGGACTGTTGCTCAAACTCCCATTTGGGAATTGGGGTTTTGCTTCGGTATTGGATGTCTCTGATGTATACGCAGACAACCCACTAGAGCCCTACAAACAGGGCCAGCTAGTCCGGTGAGTCATGACCTAGCTGGAATTGTTAATGATGAATGTCTTGAGGATTTGTCCTGCAAGGAAGCTTTAAAATGTGAAGTTTGTTAATGTGTGTGTGTTTTTTTTTTTTCCAGGTGCTATATTATTGAGGAGGCTAGAGTGAGGAACTTCAAAGTTTCATTACGTCCCTCCAGGTATATTATCAAGTGTCAAAATGAGATGAAACTTGTTGAAGATATTCCATCACACAAGCAATCACTTTTCATTTTAAAACAGGACCTTTTCATCAATTACATTTATTTTTCTATTTTTATTGTATTTTTATTTGACATTTATGTTTTATTGATATTGATTCCTTACAAGAGGATGATAATACAATAAATTAGACCAATAAAACCGCTTAATTCATTACCTAAAGAAATATTACATTGACAATAATGTTATAATAACCGACAGTAATGATTTTTAGAAATGGTAGCTGTAACAATAACTTTTCTTGTTGTTTATGCTTCTATTCTTTTAACTATATTCAACAAAGAACCTCAGGATGATACACTTGACTCTTATTCCTAATCTGGGGTGTGTTTCCCAAAAGCATAGTTGCCAACCTGTTAGCAACTTAGTTGGTTGGCAATGGGAAATTGTATTGCAAGCAACAAAATTGCTAACTTAGTTAGCAACTATGGTTTTGGGGAACGCTCCCCTGATTATTTTTAATTACTTTTCAAACTCTTACCTTTTTCATTATTTTATTGTATATATTATTTTTATTTTATTTTTCTTTGCCATGTTGGAAACAAAGGATTAGTTAACTTCAAAATTTAAATTTCCTGATAATTTACTCACCCCAATGTCATACAAGATGTTTGTCTTTCTTTCTTCAGTCAAAAAGAAATGAAGGTTTTTGAGGAAAACATTCCAGGATTTTTCTCCATATGGTGGACTTCAACTGCTACCAACAGGTTGAAGGTCCAAATTGTAGTTTCAACGCAGCTTCAAAGGGATCTACAAGAACCCAGATGAGGAATAAGGGTCTTGTCTAGCGAAACGATCGGTCAAAAAATAAAAAAAAATACTTTGTAACCACAAATGCTCATCTTGCACTGCTCTGCGATGTGCCACGCATTACGTAATCATGTTGGAAAGGTCACGTGTGACATGCCAGAAGTACCGTTCCAGTGTCTACAAAGAGAACTTGCAAAGACTAAGTCAAACGCCCTTTACAAAAAAAGGTAAAACAATGAAGTCGGAGGAGAAAATGAGATAGTTTTTCGCCCTAACACGGTACTTCGCCTACCTTTTCAACGTGATTACATAATGCATGGTGCCTCACAGAGCAGTGCAAGATGAGCATTTGTGGTTAAAAATAAAAAAAAAAAAGATTATTTTTTAGAAAATGTCTGACCGTTTCACTAAATAAGACCCTTATTCCTTGTCTGGGATCATGTAGAGCCCTTTGAAGCTGCACTGAAACTGCAATTTGCACCTTCAACCCTGTTGAAGTCCTCCTATATGGAGAAAAATCCTGGAATGTTTTCCTCAAAAACCTTAATTTCGACTGAAGAAAGAAAAACATAAACATCTCGAATGACAATGGGGGTGAGCAAATTATCAGGAAATTTTAATTCCGAAGCGAACTAATCCTTTAAGCGTGTGGCCATTTAGAAATGAATGACCATGTTTCGTCCTGTTTTTTTCTAACAATAGTTACATTGAATGTTATAATAAGTTAATATTTTAGAAGAACACAGCTGTGATTTGTGCTCTTTCCATCCTGAGAAACCAGCAGCAGCATGATGTGTATCCTGAAGTAATAAATGGGTGGTCTTTGACCCATATCATCTGTTGCTTTCTTCTCAGAATATTGAGAACATCCGGCGTAATTGTGCAAATGATGGCAGTCCTTTTTTTTCTTTTGGCTTGTATTTTTTGGCCACCAATCTTACAAGTCATTTGAAACTATCTTAATAATTAATCAAAACATTCTGTTCTCATGTGGACATCTGACAAACCATTTCCATTTGTAGTCTTCTTGAAAGCAGTCTTAAGCTGTCTTCAGATTTGCTTTGTGTTAGATTTCAGTATAAAAATGAGTTCAAGTTTTTAGGTTTGGTTGACTCATTTTAATTCATTCATTCTCCCCTTTCTGCAGATTGCATAAGCACCAGCATAAGAATGTTACAGACCCAGAAATTCAGTCAATTTCCGATATAAAAGAGGGCCAGATTATCAGAGGATATGTGACATCCTCAAACGATAGAGGCGTATTTGTGAGGTAAAGCATGTTTTGATGCACATATTGTTAATGAAGTCATTCTAGTCTCTCGAGTTCAATTAAAATACTTTTTCTTGTATGAAAGGTTATCAAGGGTCATCACAGGAAGAGTTAAGTTGCAGCACACTACAAAATATTTCATGGATGACCCAAAAGTTCTTTCCAAACACATTACCCCGAATGCACTGGTGACAGCCAAGGTTCTCAGGTAATGTGTATTTCTAACTTCACATGGGTCTGGGTTCACAGACAGGGCTTAGATTAAGCCAGGATTAGGTCTTAGTTAAATTAGGATATTTAAGTAGCTTTTATAAATGTGCCTTAGGAAAAAAAAACATTACTGATGTGCATCTTGAGACAAAACAATGGCACTGACATAACTTAAGATAAAGTTGCTTTCAGCTAAATACAGCTATAACATGCATTTTTTTCATATAAATGAATTTAAATTTCAGTGTGAACACAGAGGACAGTCACGTGAACCTGTCTCTGCTGTCAGAGGACACTGGGAAACCAGATCTACTTCCAGAATCCCTTGATCTAAAACTGCGTCTGACGGGAGAGAAGAAAGCGGAATATGACGAAAAAGTCGCCAAGAGGAAGCGAGCTCTTTCTGAGAGCCAAGTAAGTGTGTGTGTGTGTGTGTGTGTGTGTGTGTGTGTGTGTTTGTGTTCGACAGTTAGTTTTGAAGAGGATGGATTTGACCTTGTGTTTTATCCCTGTAGCAACAAGAAAATGAGAAACAAAAGATAAAAAGGAAGAAAGTTGAAGGATGCCCAGTGAAGGGAGAATGCACAGGAGAAAAGAAAACCTTAAAAGAGAAGAAAAAGAAAACAAAAACAGAGGACAGTGACAGTGGTGTAGATGTGTTTTTCAGAGAGAAGGAAGAAACTACATCGAATAAAAAGTGTGACCAACTAAAGGTGACACATCTTCTCTTTTCAGAGAAATATAATTATTTCAAAATATAGGTGTGCAACTTCCTCTCTGGTATGTAACACAACTGTTGCCTGAATGTTTAGGGTAAACATGAGAAAACGGAACCAAAACGGCTGCAGGTGACATTTGGTTTCCCATGGGAATCAACATTGTGCTCTTTAACACCTTTTGCCGCAGTAGACGACACCCACGAATCCAGTGAGGATGAGCAGGAAGTCAAGAGCCAGGTGAGCTCACACATGCATCAAAACTAAATTGCTCCCATGTATACTGTTGTACGGGGCCCCCAAATGGACATGATGGACAAAAATATGAGATTACATTTCAATGCAGTTGCATTCCCTGAGAAACTTTGCATTCTCTGAAGCACTGGTATATAGTTTTTACTTCCACCTTTTATTGTTTTCATCACAAAATTAACTTGAGGGAATGTAAAAGATTTGTGAACAAGCAAAATTTTTGTCGGGGGATCAGGAACATTTTGCAACTGAACTCAGAATTTCTGAGGGAAACGCAAAAGTTTTGCAAATGAGCACAAAGTTTCTCAGAGAGTGATGCCAAATTTACAAACTTAAGTTTCTCAGTGAAACACAAGTTGTGGGAATGAATGCAACGTTTCTCGGGAATGCAAAAGTTTTGCTAACATGCAGTTTCTCATGGGAACGCAAAATTTTACAAATGTATGCAAATGCTTTGGGAGGAGATCAAAAGTTTTGCAAACGGACAACTTTCTCAGGGGAACCCAGAAGTTTTGTCAACAGACGCAAAGTTTCTCGGGGAACGTGAAAGTTTTGTGAATTAATGCAGTTTCTCAGGGGGACGCAAAATTTTACAAACGAACATAAAGTTTCTCTGGGAGATGCAGAAGTTTTGCGAATGAACAGAACATTTCTCGGGGGAACGCATACGTTTTCCAAACAGACGCAAAGTTTCTTGGGGGAACGTGAAAGTTTTGTGAATTAACGCAAAGTTTCTCAGTGGGATGCAAAATTTTATGTACAATCGCAAAGCTTCTTGAAGGAATTCAAAAGATTTGCGAACAAACGGAGCGTTTCTAGGGGGAACACAGAAGTTTTTCGAATAGACGCAAAGTTTCTTGTGGAAACGCAGAAGTTTCGAGAATTGACGCAAAGTTGCTCAGGGGGACGCAAAATTTTATGAACAAACGAAAAGTTTCTCCGGGGTTAAGCAATTGTTTTGCGAACTAACAAATTTTCTCTGGGAGATGCAAAAGTTTCGCGAACAAAATTTCTCAGGGGAACGCAAAATTTTACGAATGAATGCAAAGGTTTTCAGAGGAAATCAAAAGTTTTGAGAACGAACAGAACGTTTCTCGGGGGAACACAAAAGTTTGTGAATTAATGCAACATTTCTCAGGGGGACGTGAAATTTTACAATCGAACGCAAATTTTCTTGGGGGAACAAAAAAGTTGGTGAATTAATGCTAAGTTTCTCAGGGGAAGCAATTTTATGAACGAACGCAAAGTTTCTCAGGGAGACTCAAATGATTTTTGCAAACAAATGCAAAGTTTCTCAGGGGGATGCAAACAATTTTCTTTTTTTTTTTTTTTACTCCAATTTCCATGTCCCTCAAGGGAATAGAGTGATATTTCTTGCACTTGTAATGAAAGGTGCACTTTTTCCTGCTCTTGTGCCATGGCTTGCATCAAAATTAAGTTGCTTCCATGTAGGGCTGGGGGATATATCGCATGCAATTGTCACGCGCATTTCGTCAGTAAAGCCGGTTCCCTGATTACCGCTAAATCGCCATCACCTGCTTTCAAATGGAGCGGCATTTAATAGACAGAGTCGTAGTTCACTGATAAGCCACGCAATATCACGTTCATTATCGAAGTCGATATCTGCGATAATGAACGCGATATTGCGTGGCTTATCAGTGAACTACGGTTTTCAACATTGATAGTTAATTTACTGACGAAATGCGCGTCGAAATGCGCGTCTATTAAATGCCGCTCCATTTGAAAGCAGGTGATGGCGATTTAGCGGTAATCAGGGAACCGGCTTTACTGACGAAATGCGCGTGACAATTGCATGCGATATATCCCCCAGCCCTACTTCCATGTATACTATTGAATATCACAAGAGTATTTTCCACACTCACAATGAAAGGTGCACGCACAAAAAAAAAAATTGATTGATTTGTTTTGAAACAAATTTCACTCAGAAATTACTAATAAATTTCACAAACAATTACTAAGAAACGGCAAGAAATACATTTAATTAAACATGAAATTTTGAAGTAGGAAAAAGTTCTTTTTAAGTTCTTTTTACAAGTTCTTGTAAAACTTACTCTAGTAATCTTTTTATTTACAACTTTGAAAAATATTATTTTTACAATGCATAGCTTACAAACACGCAATAAACGGCTCCTCATTCTCTCCAGCCTGTGAAAAAGTCCCGTAAGGAGCTAAAGCAGGAGCAGCAGAATGCGGAGCAGAAGCTCAGCAAGTTGGAGGTAGAACTCATGGACACGTCTGTACGACCAGACAGCTCGACGATGTTTGAGCGTCTGCTCTTGTCGTCTCCGGACAGCTCCCTCCTCTGGCTGCAGTACATGGCTTTCCATCTGCAGGCCACGGAGATCGAGCAAGCGCGTGTGGTCGCCGAGAGAGCCCTCAAAACCATCTCATTCAGGTGAAAGACTTTAGTGTGGTTGCCATTAAATAAGAACAACATTCGTACTGCTACTGGAAACCTGTTTGAAAGCAGTCATTATTGTCTTAGATTCCACTTTGTCTGTAGTTGCAATGAAATTACACACAAGGTTTATTGGTGTGTTGCTCTGCACCCTTTTAGCATAAATGTTTTGAAAAACATCCAAATGAAATTTTACAACTATTAACCAGTCTGTTTGTGTGTTTAGAGAGGAACAGGAGAAGCTGAACGTGTGGGTGGCCATGCTGAATCTGGAGAACATGTACGGGACACAAGAGAGTTTGCAGAAAGTCTTTGAACGGGCCACCCAATACTGTGAACCTCTTCCTGTGTACCAGCAGTTGGCCGACATTTATGCCAAGTCGGACAAGATCAAAGTGAGCATTATGTCCGATGACGTGATCTGATTGGTTGTTAGTTGAGAATCTGGGTAGTGGTGGCCAGTATGACCAAAATTTGATGCCACATCATGAGTGCCACTTACACTGCCATTCAAAAGTTTGGGGTCAGTAAGATTTTTATTATTTACTTTATCAGAGAATAATGAGGAGAAAATTTCCACAAAAATATGAAGCAGCACAAGAGTTTTCAACATTGATAATAATAAGAAATATTTCTTGAGCAGCAAATCATCATATTAGAATGATTTCTGAAGGATCATGTGACACTGAAGACTGCAGTAATGATGCTGAAAATACAGCTTTGATTACAGGAATAAATTACATTTTAAAATATATTCAAATAGAAAACAGTTATTTTAAATTGTAATATGTCACAACATTATTGTTTTTGCTGTATTTTTTTTAATCAAATAAATGCAGCCTTGTTTCAAACATTTGTTCCAGCCCCGAACCTTTGAATGTTAGTGTAAATATGTTGTGGTATAAACGGTAATAAAAGGTCTCTTTTCACACTATTTATACATTAGTTTATTTTAAAAAAAAGCTCAAACATATGATAAACGCATTCTGCAAGCCATCAGAACAATACAATGTACAAAGTATTTATTTCTTTGGAAATGAAAAATGTCCTTATATTGGCCATATCAGTTCTCAATATCAATGATGTAAAATGAATAAAGAAAAAATAGTTGGATCTTTTTCTAATATTGATTGATACTAATATGGCCATCAGTATATTGTGTACCCTAAGCTGTTTTGTTGATGAAAGCAGTCAAATTTGAAACTCTATCACAGTATTAATCGTTGTATTTTGTGTGTGTGTGTGTGTAGGAGGCAGAAAGTCTTTATAAAAACATGGTGAAACGCTTCAGACAGGAGAAAGCTGTATATCTGAGTTACGGCACCTTCCTGCTACGACAGCGCCAGAGCGACGCTGCAAATGCCCTCCTACAGAGGGCGCTGCAGAGCCTGTCCAATAAAGAACGTGAGTGCCAGCTACATGTCATACTTTCTTCCCACATTTATACATGCATTAAAACTGGGTGTAGATTCATTCATGATCATGAATCTAAAAAAGTTATTTAAATGATATCCAGACCCTGCAGGCTGCCTGTCATGCATTGTTTCCTCATTGCCTTTCCAGATGTGGACCTGATCACCAAATTTGCCCGGTTGGAGTTTCAGTACGGGAATACTGAGAGAGCCAAATCCATGTTTGACAAGGTCCTGAGCACCTACCCCAAACGCACAGATCTGTGGTCCGTCTTCATAGACCTGATGGCGAAGCACGGTTCTCAGAAGGAAGTGAGGTAAGCACAGCTGTAGGGTGATACTGGTCAGGGTGAAAATAAGAAGCACTATAAGAATCTTACTTCATTTTAGCCACTTCTCCACCCAAATTACCCGGAACAATTTGTCCCAGGAAATGTTTTGCTGTCTGCATTTCCATCACAGTCTAAAGCACCGTGAAGATTAAGTCCGGTGATGTAGGACTGCGCCGACTTTCCAGTTCCCACTGGATTTCGTCCTCTGCATATAAGCATAATAAAGCCTGAACATCCTCGTTGTTCCATCAGTTGTGTTTTTTTTAAACTCCATTGTTGATTCGAATAGCAAACAACTCTTACTGCATGCACCGCAACTTTTAAAAATGATGGTTGAAATAAAATGCTGCGTGAACTCAACAATCAGCATGTTCAGCGCCCAAGTCCCACCCCCGAAAGTTCCTGAACTTTGAAAAAGTACTACCTCTCGAGCAGGGACTTTCTGAGGGGGAAATTTTTACCCGGAACTTTATTTAGACCCTGGTTCCTGCGGTCAAAACACTACTAATAGTACTACACCAAAGTCACTAGTTCCTGGGGAAAGTTCCTGCGGTGGAAACGTGGCTATAGTCCATATATGAATTTTCCATTCATTTTTAAACCCTTTTAATAAGATCTCTTATAAACCAAATCAACTTATTGCATTATTGGTTTTGATTTTGTCTTAAATATTAGTTTAAAACAATTACTTATTTGGAAGTTAAAAATAATATTTAAAATATTTATTTGAAAGTTACAAATAAGCCCTCATATTGGCCATATCAGTCAATATCAATATTGTGTACAAAAAAAAAAATTACAATAATAATATAATAAAGAATATTGATGGATAGGATACTAATATGGCCACCAATATATTGTGTCCCAAGTTGAGTGGATGAGAGCAGACTTATTTTAAACAAAGCTTTAATAGCCAGTCAGTTATGCCACAGTTGATATTGATATACAACAATGTTGTATTATTAATTTTTATTTTGTTGTAAATGTTATTCTGTATTACGTTTAATTTTATTTTTTAATTTACATTTGAAACTATTGCATTATTATTTTTTTATTCTATTTGACTTATTTTATTTATTTTATTTTTTTATACGTAGAGTGGAACTGAATTTTAAACTCTAATAAATTCTGATCTCAGTTCAGAATGTTTGGCACAGAATGTTTGGTTCTGTTTGGCACAGAACGTAATTGAAAATATTTTCCTGTGTTTTCCTCCAGGGAGATTTTTGACCGTGTGATTCACCTAAGTGTGTCGGTAAAGAAGATCAAGTTCTTCTTCAAGCGTTACCTGGAGTACGAGAAGAGGAACGGCACACCTGAGACCATCCAGGCGGTCAAACAGAAAGCTATAGAGTACGTGGAGTCGAAAGGAGCCGAAGCCGCCAGCTAGAACCACCTATTTTGTATTAGGATAAAGATTAAGAGAGTATCTGAGGACAAAGACTCTTTTCTTCCTCCCATTTTTTCATTCCGCTGTTTCATTTTCTCCTATTGACACATTTCTGGAGGTGTATTTGTGTGTGTGTGTGTGTCCTAAACTTGCATCTCCTGTCGAATCATTGAATGTCTATAAATAGCCACTTTTTCTTCTTTGATTAAATGATGATTATGGATTTAAAAAATATTGCTGTAATGGAGGAATTCAAGTTTTGCAATTAAAAATTCTGCTATCTAAAGCTCCAGAAATCTTTATCCACCATTTAGGAAGGTTAACCACAAAAACATTTTATTCAAAAACAAACAATACAAAATAACAAGAGAAAGGAACAATTCAAGCAATGAACACAATAAATGGAGAAGAACTGCTGGTTACTGATTACATATTGAATATTTCTGTAAGGACTACGCAGGATCTTTATGAAGACCTGTAGTACCAGTCAAACAGACAGTGCACTACACCTACACCCTATTGTCACATATATACGGCAGTCCATCGACAGTAAAAGTTTAATTGCCGAAGTCTAATGTTTTCTTTTGTTTCCTGGTTAGATCCCCTGAGGCAAACTCCTGAGATATTTACCTCTCGTTTTGACGTCCGTTACCCAGCATGCACGGTGTGTCTCTCGTTTTAGAACCTCGGCACGATACTACTTTAAAGAATATTGTGGCACGATATATAGGAGATTATTTTAATGTTTGGCTACTGGCAAAATGGTACTGAATCACTAGTGGAGGCTGAACGTTGTCGTCCTGGTATCTCGCGTTCTCCGGGTCCGCTGTGGCGGTGCATATAGATGGCTTTGGAGAGCCTTAGCAGGTCATGTGATTTGTTCCAACAATCGCAGAACTGGAGGGTGTTAATCTGGCCGTGGGCCGTACAGTTTTTGGGGTCACACCTCCTCTGGGTCTTGCAGCCCCTCGGCTCCTCGTGGGGCGTCGGCGTTCTGTACACGCATGATGGGTTTATTGCACATCGGGCAGACGCTGCGGATCTCTAACCATTTCAGCAGGCACCTGCAAGTTACAATGAAAGATTTCTTTAAAAATGTGGTTGCAAATGGCAAACTAGGTTTTTGCACTTTGGCATTTTGCTTGCCCATGCAAAATGCCAGTTTATGTTTAGGGGTCAAAAGTGTGCGCAATAGTAAGAGTGATATTTAAAGGGTTAGTTCATCCAAAAATGAAAATTCTGTCATTAATTCCTCACCCTCATGTCGTTCCACAACCGTAAGACCTTCGTTCATCTTCGGAACACAAATTAAGATATTTTTTATAAAATCCAATGGCTCAAAACACTGCTTCATAAATCAGCCATCTCTAGATATTGTTGAATAAAGTCGTTATTTTGTTTTTTTGGTGCACAAAAAGTATTCTCGTCACTTCATAACATTAAGGTTGATCCACTGTAGTCACATGAACTGATTTAAATACGTCTTTAGTAACTTTCTGGGCATTGAAAGTGCTCATTGTCTTGCTGTCAATGGAGGCCTCACTGAGCCATCGGATTTTATCAAAAATATCTTAATTTGTGTTCCGAAGATGAACGAAGGTCTTACGGGTGTAGAACGACATGAGAGTGAGTGAGTTATGACAGAGTTTTCATTTTTGGGTGAACTAACCCTTTAAATGTCTTCAGGGCTCTGATGCATGTTATAAGAGATCATTATTCAAACATCTAAATTGCATTACATTATATTATTATTTATTTTTTATTAATATAATTTTATTTTTATAGAGTCAGTACATTTTTTAATGTTTCTGATAGAAGCCTTTTTGCTTTTATGCATTTATTTAATAAAAAAAATATAGTACAAACAGCAATATTATCATTTAACTGCTTTCTATTTTATAATTTAAAATGTAATTTATTCCCGTGATGGCAAAGCTGAATTTTCAGCATCATTACTCAGTCTTCAGGGTCACATGATCCTTTAGAAATCATTCTAATATGATGATTTGATGCTCAAGAAACGTATCTTATTATCAATGTTGAAAACAGTTACTATTTTTTGTGTAATATTTCCTGGATATATTAGGGGGAGGTGTCATCAATATTTTGGGTCTGTTTTCTCACTGTTGTGTTTATTAGGAGTTCTCTAACATAGTGGCCTCAAATTGATAAATTATAGCCACAAAACTTTAATTTTTGATGTCATTAAAAATAAACGTGCAAAGGCAAGTAATGTGTGAAACTGTGACTGATGTGTTTTCTGTGGAATTCTGCGAGCTCTATATTCCCAGCAGGCCTTGGCATAAATAAATGTCTCCCGTTAAGTAAACACTCGTTACTGTGGAACTCACTTCTTATGGAAGGTGTGTGAACACGGGCACACGCCCAGCTCGTCTCTGGTCTTGAATTCCTCTAGGCACACGGCACAGGGCTGCTGTGACACAATAGACGAAACAAATTTAGTGTCCCTTTCTTTTACACACATAATCCAAACACTTTATCTGTTTAGCAGTAGGCTACAGGAATGCTGGCTGTAGCCTTGCCAACATTGTCCCTTTGTTTTGGTTTCAGTCACACTTTTTCCTACTGCATGAAGGGGACTGGAAATCTACAGAAAATCACGTCTGGGCTCCCATAACGCAGTTAACCAGGTGGTTGAGAGGACCAGAAAATCCTGCAGAGGTCTATTTGCATAATCAAGAATTTCCCCTGAGGTTTTTACTAATCAAATGAATACATCATAACCTAATTGAGCCTCGCTTGTGAAGGAATTTTTAATGCACTACGTGGGAGATATGAAATGCAGAACTATCTTTGATTCTGACACTTGTGTTCATAAATAGTTATTCTCAAGAAACGCCAACGTAATCAACAGGATACTGAACTTAGTCACATAATTTGATATATTTAACCCTATTTAGTGTGTAATGCAAATGAACTTGTACCATTTAAAAAAAGCACAGGTTTTCAGCTAATTCCATTACATTTTATAAGTAATATGTCATGATTTCCTCTAAAAAGTAGTTTTTAAAACTCTATATGCAGAATTTCTGATTGTCCATGCATTTACTTATGCTGTCTGTGACATTTTCCCTTTAAAAATAATGGTTTGAGCTTTCTGACGTCACAAATTTTAGACCACATAGTTTAAACTATGTGGTAAAATGTAAAAATGTTCTTTTACAGAGAGCTTATGAAACTTACTCCCAGTAGGCTCAGCTTCTTTCCTGCACCTTTCAACACCACCTTTAAGAGAAAATACAGAAAAATGACAATGTGTGGTTTAGTGTTAAAGGGTTAGTTCACCCAAAAATGAAAACAATGTTATTTATTACTCACCCTCATGCCGTTCCACACCCATAAGACCTTCGTTAATCTTCAGAATGCAAATTAAGATATTTGTGTTGAAATCCGATGACTCAGTGAGGCCTGCATAGCCAGCAATGACATTTCCTCTCTCAAGAGCCATTAATGTGCTAAAAACATATTTAAATCAGTTCATGTGAGTACAGTGGTTCAACCTTAATATTATAAAGCGACAAGAATATTTTTGGTGCGCCAAAAAAACTAAATAATGACTTATATAGACCTTATGTAGCCCCGCCCCTTTTCAGTCGTTGCGCTCGTTGTCTTTTGACTTCCGGTTTGTATTTCCACAGCGATATTACATTTATGAATGAACTGCTCGTTTTAAAATCTTCCCGATCTACTGACATTTGTTAAGACATCTGCTTTAAACATAACAATGCTCATGATAACTTTCAGTAACTCTACAACAAGTAAATCCACTTAACTAACTAAGTTAATTATTCTTTGACAGCGATGCCATAGAAATGTACAGAGCTACCGCAAAACGGAAGTTCAAAGACAATTTTATAAAGATGGCGGCGCGCTTGTTTCTCTGGTAAATAAGGTCTATAGTGATGGCCGATTTCAAAACACTGCTTCATGAAGCTTCGGAGTGTTATGATTCAGCGGTTCGGAGTGCCAAAGTCACGTGATTTCAGCTGTTGGCGGTTTGGCACGCGATCCGAACAGATGATTCGACACGCTGATTCATAACGCTTCCGAAGCTTCTTGAAGCAGTGTTTTGAAATAGGCCATCGCTAAATAAGTCGTTATTTTGTTTTTTTTTGGCGCACCAAAAATATTCTTGTCGCTTTATAATATTAATATTGAGCCACTGTACTCACATGAACTGATTTAAATATTTTTTTAGTACCTTTATGGATCTTGAGAGAGGAAATGTCATTGTTCCCTATGAAGGCCTCACGGAGCCATCGGATTTCAACAAACATATCTTAATTTGAAGATTATAACGAAGGTCTTACGGGTGTGGAACGGCATAAGGGTGAGTAATAAATGACATTATTTTCATTTGTGGGTGAACTAACCCTTTAAATCGCTTCAATTAAAACTTTGTAATTTTCCGAACAGCCCTCATCAGCCGTTGATCGACAAGCAGATAGCCACGCCCACAACTCACGCCATTGGTTGAGTCAGCGTCGTTGCGTACAGAGCCGTTAAATGCTTGTGTAGGACTGAACAGACAAATCGCTGTGGCGAATTTTCATAGAAGTCCACAGAAACACTTACTGTTTGTAGTTTTCGAGAAAATTAACATATACACGGTGTACTTACAGTTGTCTCTACATTGGGATAGAATAAAGTGCTTTAATAATCAAAAAGTTACATATTTGATCGATCTCTACCAGGATAAAGCCACTGTAAGTAACTGAGAATTGACAAGTGTGCTTTTTGTATCGATTAATGTGTTTCCAATTGCATTTTAGTCTAGGTGTTTCTCTTTACATGTTACATAGCATTTTCTATGAATACAATTTGGAGTCTTAATGCTTTTTTTTTTTTAAAGAAGGTCACATGTTTTTATTGTGAGCTTCATTACATATTTTAGATGAATTATTATCTGACATAAATTCAGAGGAGCTTGACCAACATTGTATGAATGTAAGCACCTTCTTCAATTTTTAAAAAGACAAAATGCGTTTCTGTAACATATTCATGGAAAATCTTGTGTCATGCTTGCATGCTAACTATTTATATAAGCAAAGTATATCATGAAGGTCATCTGTTAGATTGGGTTTCATCAAGACTCTGGCAAAGACTATGCTATATTTATATCTAACTGTATTGTTTTAGGCCCACCTCATTGTAGCTGTACTGCTCCCTTGTGCCTTGCTGTTTCAACCTGTAAAGAGAAGAGAAAAAAAAAATGAAACAACACTTATATGCTTCCTGAGTTCAACTGCAAAAACTGCTGTGGGTGGTGCAAAAGAGAGGTGTTGTGATTGTGTAAATCATTTTGTTGCAGCATTTCCTGTCAAACTCTCATATGCATACACAATACTTCTATTATACTTCTATACTAGTTTATACTAATAACTTGTAATTTATACTGTCATCTTAAAGTCTGACAAAGTATTTAAATGTAAATTAAACTAATAATTAATTTGTTAAATAAAGTAGTATTTATTATTCATTAAATATGTGTGTGATTAGCTAACAGGGAACGTTCTGACAGGGTTCTCTCAAAGTTATGAACAAACGTTCTTCCAGTAACGTTAATAGAATGTTCATTCAAAGTTATCTGGTCGTTAAAAACATTATCTGTACATCATTCATGGAATGTTTTTTCCTGAAATGTTTTAGTTGGACGTCCATCTGTTTTGTTGTTGTTGTTTTTAATGTTACTACTTATTCAGAGAACATTCAAAAGTAACATTCCCATAATGTTCACAGAATGGAATGTTCCCTTAGAAAACATTCAGAAATAACATTTTCATAATTGAATGCCACGTTAGCAAAATGTTCTTATATATAAAAAAGAGTGAGAGAGAGAAATGCAAACTATATACTAAGTTCCAGACATCTTTCTGTGTCTTTCTACATGTCGTTACAGGAGCAGAACGCAACAAAGGACACATCTGATTTGTGTAACAGCAGTTGTGCGGGTGTGCCGAGTGTGTTTGGGTTCTTGCCTGAACAGATAGCAGCAGAAGATTACACTGAGCATGAAGATGAACATGCCTATGCCCAGTACGATGACGTACACATTGAGCGGCAGACGGTAGATGTCTTCCTCTGACATATCACAGTCTGAATGCTGCAGCCCTAGACCACAGAGGCAGCCTACACACAAACACACACTCAAATCAGCAGTTCAAACCACACACAAGCAGGAAGAACACAGCTCTTCAGTACGCCCACTTTCAAGGGAATTTTTGCAAATTAGCTATGCAAAAAACAAATATGAACAACTGTGGATTGCCTCCAACAAACCACCATCTGGCCTTTCGTGAAGCCATATGTGTGTTATAAGAGTATACCATTCATACTTTACTGTTATCTAACCACGTAAGTTGTTCTCCATTCATATTCCCCCAGTCGGTCAACGTACTGTAAGAGTTAAAGATTAACGCAGCGTCTGCAAGAATCCCCCTTATTTTGAGTCTGTGGAACAATTCATCTAAGGTGCTTATATGAAGGGGCTTCCACAGAGATTATTGTAAGCTTGTGTCATTCTGATGGGGTCGGTATGAAGAGATTTAATGTGTGCCATATGCACAGGCAACAATTATTATCATTATTATTATGTTTTGTCATATACAAAGGCAAAATATTTAATTTCTCTACAGTAATACAACTGAATACATTTTTGTTGAATTATTATTTTTATTATCATTCTTATGAATTATTATGACTGAATGAGTATGATATTTTTTATTGTATGAATGGAACTCAAAGAATGCCATGATACATTTTCGTATTCTGATTATGGTCTATCTATATTCTGATTAACACTTTATTCAGAAAAAGAGCTTCACATATATTCCATATATATTAAGCAGCATAACTATTATTTCAACATTGATAATAATTTCTTTTTATTATCAATGTTGAAATAATAGTTTCCTGAGCAGCACATCATCATATTAGAATGATTTCTGTAGGATCATATGACATTGAAGCTGGAGTAATGATGCTGAAAATGAAGCTTTGATCACAGGAAGAAATTACATTCAAAAATATATTCAAATAGAAAACGGTTTAAATGTAATATTTCACACTATTACAGTTTTACTGTATTTTTAATCAAATAAATGTAGCCTTGGTGAGACTTATTTCAAAAACATTAAAAAAATCTTACTGAGCCCAAACTTTTGAACATATATATTGGGGGTCGTATATATATATATATATATATATATATATATATATATATATATTAGTATATGACCCAAAAATATCAGTAATACATAAATATGCTGCCTTATTTCCTTTATCTGGTTTAGACAATCGGGTTGACGCATTTACATGACATGACGTACACGTAATCAGAATCTGAGCAATTTCCGATAATCAGAAAGCATTTTTTTTGTCTACTTACTGAGCATTACTGTCACTGAAACATTTGACTTGTTACAGGTCGATTCATGTTTTCATCTAAAAATAAATCTCTAGACATATCCGTTTTCAGAAGAGCAAAAGGCTGACAACATGCGGGTTGTTAAAAACAGTCTCAACATAGCACGAATATTTCATTATATCTTGACAAGCTACTTTTGAATAGTTCCCTTTGACTTCTTCAAACTGGTTTCAACATCCTCAGCAGCACTTCAGTGACTAATGCTGGGGGGAAAAAAACAAACTTAAGTTCAGCTTGGACTTTTTCGCAAAGGCCACTCACCGTTACACCATTGGAATGGTTGCATGTAATCTGACTCCAAGCACTGCTGCTGCAAACTCACTGCTTGTCTGGAACAGGCAATGCGGGGGCTGGAGGACACAACCGAAAACCAGATTCCAGCTTGACTTATTCCCGACAATTTGCCACTGTGCACCCTTCGTTGTTCCCGTAGGTCCGACGGGTCTAAAAAACAGCTCTTAAAATGATAGGGTGTGCTGTCTTGATTATAGTTCAATTATTCCTCCATTCATTCCACTCTTATGATGCCAGCATCGAAGAACAAAAGATTTCAATCACTCTTTGGCTCCGCTGATGTGAATATGCACAAGGTGCTTTGTTACAGAGACAAAGGGAGCATAATGTGCCCTTGATATTCTTCTTGTCTTTGAGAACGAGTCCATATGTGGCCGAACGGCACTTCAGATGTGATCTTCTTTGTGTAGTCACACACAAAAGTTAACAAATTCCTTGATAATTCCTGCGTCTGGTGGTTTAGTGAGCACTAAACATCCGTACGTGCAGAATTGTGAACAACATACGATCCATCTACAGTCTTTGTTATCCTTCAAACCCTCTTGCAAAAGACTTTGGCATGCCTTTGAGTCTCTTGTCGGTTATTCCAGCAGTTCTTCCTTGACGTTGCTCTTGGCCTGCCTTGTTTTTTGAGGTATATTCCTTTATCGAAGAGCAGGCCCTTTAGAGAAGGAAGAGAATGGTATTTTCAAGCCACTGGAGTGTTTATGTGTGTGTGTGCGCCTGTGTGGGGGAGTATTTTTTCTCTCCACCTAAAACCATCTGCTCTCTCAATCCTTCCATCAAAAAAAGTAGACAAAAAACCGAATCGTCCCTCAGCTCATTTAACAAATATCCCAGCCAAAACGCAAGCATCTGGGGGTTAAAGATGTGTGCTAGTGAGGCTGGCCAGTAATATTCTCCAGGAAGGCTCCTGCGTCTTTCCTGGCCGCACACATTCAGTTTGTAAACAGATCTGTGCTCATGTGATCCTGGTTTGCCTCGCAACTCTGTCCTCCAATCCCTCCCTCCCTTCCTGAGCGATTCCCCTCCTCCAATCCCTCACGCTCTCACTGCGCGACTGCAGTCACAGGATGGCCTCCTCTTCTTCTGTGTGTAAAGGCTGCAACATTTTAGAGGAAGTAACGCCACATGCATGCGCTCTGCTGCAGAAAAGAGAAGCCGAAGGTGACAGACAAAACAAGTGAGAGTGAAAAAAATGGGGCAGACTGCATGAGTTAAAGCGGTGACACGTATATGCAGCACATCAGATCAGATGCAGATCATGTTTCTGTCTGACCTACTAAAGCACTGCCATGATGGAAGCATGTTTATGTTCAAACACAGAATATAACTGTAGCTTTTAAACAGAGAAAGGGCGGAAAATGAAACAACAGACTCAGGCGACCAACCCCCAACACTGGTGCGAGATTCTGCTCTAGAGAAAACAGCTGCTGCTTGCCTAACAACCATGTGCTCCCTGTGTCTCTGTTTGTTGCACTCAGCAATCTTAATGACTTATCTGTGTAGTGCACAGTTCAGTTTCATGTCAACCAGATTATTTGCTGGTTATCTAAAGGCTGGAATATACTACATGACTTTTAAAATCTGAACAGATTTTAAAACACTATGTGTCACAAACTTGCTGGCTTTGTAAATTACAGAGGAAAAGCTGGGCATTTTAGACTAAACGACAGAGGATCACACAATACCAGACTTTCCAGTCATTACGAACACAACAAACTCATGCAGAAACACTTGCCTTGTTACTACCCTGACAGCATCATAGTGATGGCCCAGATCCGGCCCATATCTGGTCCGCGTGTGATCCACAAGTACCAGATGTGGGCCGGATCTGGGCCACTATGTTGCTGTCAGGGTAGGAGATGCATGACAAATGAAAACAATAGGCTATGTGTTCTAAAATCGGCTCAAAATATCAATGTTTCATGTCAATATCATGTTTGATAACTTTGAAGCTAAAAAGTCTGTGACCATCATCCACTACACAAATTTCTTTGAAATCTGTCAAATCAAATCTGCAGACTGGCTCTGACTTTCGGCGACTAGCGTCATCTTGTCCAGACTGTAAATTGGGGCAAAATCTTGGCAAAAGTTGTGTAGTGTAGTCCAGCCTTAACAAATCACTGGTTACATTTCATTCTAAGGCCGTTTCACACCTGGCTGTCGTGACGAAACCTTGATTCCTGCTCTAAGTGCATTATATATATAATTAAAATAAAATAAAATATATCTAATTTATCAGTTAGAGCAGGAATGTTGGCTACATTTGTATAAGTGTTTGCATGTGTCTTGACAGCTATAAAGCCACAATAAGTTTGTGGAGCGAACTTGTCAATCCATCTTGATGGATGACACAGAGGAAACTCTGACCAATAAGAGGACAGTTTTACTCACATGTGACTTGCATAATCACATTTTGGTACACTGTCTTACAGGTCTTACCCTCATGTCATCCCAAACCCGTAAGACCTTCGTTAATCTGCGGAACACAAATTAAGGTATTTTTAATGAAATCCGAGAGCTTTCTGATCTCACTATACACAGCAACGTCATAACAAATTTCAAGGCCCAGAAAGTTACTAAAGACATTGTTAAAATAGTCCATGTGACTGCAGTGGATCAACAGTAATGTTATGAAGCCACGAGAATACTTTTTGTGCACAAAAACAAAAAAAAAATAACGACTTTATTGAACAATCTCTTCTATGTCAGTCTCCTACACTGTTGACGTAGTGAACGCAGTAATGGCTTCCTTGTTTACGTCCGAATGCCGGCTCAGTATTGGCCGACGCCGTACACGTGAGCAGCACGACGCATACATGTGATGCTGATGCGGCCAATAGCGTTTGGACGTAAACACGGAAGCTCTGCAATGTGTTCACTACGTCATCAGTGTAGGAGACTGACATAGAAGAGAAGAGATTGTTGAATAAACTGGTTATTTTTGTTTTGTTTTTGTGCACAAAAAGGATTCTTGTCGCTTCACAACATTAAGGTTGAACCACTGCAGTCACATGGACTATTTTAACAATGTCTTTACTACCTTTCTGGACCTCAAAAGGTGCAATGACATTGCTGCCAATGCAGGCCCGTCGCCAAGGGCAGTGCATTTTTATTATTGTGTTGTTCGAGGAATTGAAAAGCTTTTGTGCCTCGTGTTTGCAAAGTATATTGCCATAATGCAAAGGGGTTTAGTTTTTGATGAAGTTTGATCTAATTAGGATCAACTATCTTGTGTTTTTGTGGTAATATAGAACTTTATTTCATTACAGAAGTCTATTTCTTTAGATATAGAAGTCTATTTCATTAATAATAAATACGGGACATTATTATTTTGGCGAACGTCTGTTTGTCAGATTATAAAAATGTGTGCCCCCCTATGAAAACCGAATGCCCCCCATTCTATATATTCTGGTGATGGCCCTGTGCCAATACGTGGTTCAGATACCTCTCGGATTTCATCAAAAATATCTTCATTTGTGTTCTGAAAATGAACGAAAGTCTTACGGATTTGGGACTACATGAGTAATTAATGACAGAAATTTCATTTTTGGGTGAGCTAACCCCTTAAAATTACCCTTTCAGAACTAAAGTAAAATATAAATATCAATTGAAGAATGTACACTTAAGAAACTTAAATGAAATTAATAATAATTCCTTGGCAAATAAATGAAATAAATTCAAATTAAAACCAAAATACAAATAAAACTATATAGAAATATAAAAAAAGAATAAAAATGACAAAAGCACATAATAAAATTACTAAATCTTTAGTAAACCTTTATTAAAATTTAAATGAAAACAAAAGCTAATTAAAAATAGTATTAAATAAATAAATATTAACAGAGGTTTCTTCAAAGTCCTTAATGTGATTATTATTCAAATTAATTAATTAATTTATTTATTTATTTTTTATGAAGATCACATTTAAATGGCTTGGAAACATTTTTTACTGTGCCTTCTTTTATTTTTTACAAATGTAGATTTGTTAGTACTTTTATTTGTACAAATGTATGTATGTATATATATATATATATATATATATATATATATATATATATATATATATATATATATATATATATAAGAAAATAAAAATACTAATATATATTGGATAGAATGAAAAGTGTGTTAAGAGAGTCTTAGGCCCTGTCCCAAATGGCACCCTGAACACTGCAGTCTTCCTACAATTCCGCACTTTCGTGATGTAATGCTGCTTTGACTGTTGGAAAGAAGTCTGCTGCAGAGCTCACTTCAGTGCATGCTCAGCAAAAGTGTACATCAAGGGCGCATATCGACCGCAAAGTGGGCACTCGTGTGCACCCTTCTGAAACCTAAAATGACAAATTGGACACCTCACAATCTCGTGGACTTCATGATCACACATACACAGTGACCATTGTAAGTCCATAGGTGCATATGAAGTGTACCATTTGGGGCAGGGCCTTAGTTCTTGGACTGAAAAAGGTTACAGAATGTCAAAAGTTGCTGTGGTGAGATGTGCTGTATAGTGATCTCTGGTGGCACAAAGTGAAACTGCATTCTATTTAAAATCTTGTGCTGAAGAGAATGTTTTTTTATTTATTTGTATCTTCTTACACAAACTTAAGACTGATAGATATATTTTGCACTCTGAAAAGTGGCTCTAAACTAGAATTATCATTCATAGCTTTGGTTATATAATGTGATAAGTAATATTTAATTGTAATTGAAATTACAATAATCAATGTGTTTTGATGGTTATAACAACATATAAAGCAATTTAGCAATATAGTAGGATACTCATACCTTACTATAATACACTGCCCATGCTTTCTTTTGAGCACTGTATGAAGAAGAAACACCGCCATTCATGAATTCATTTTGGCTTGTGCTAGCTTTGCTTTCTCTTTTTGTAAAGCCATTTTGGTCCACACTACAGCTAGCATTATCATATCCCCTGCCCACATCACTTTGGCCAATATCAAGGCCAGCATTCACATAACCACTTTTGAAGCCTTTTTGGCCCACACTAAGGTCAGTTTTATCACAGACATGTCCATCTTGATTATTGTTAGCATTCATGCTACAATCTCCATTTTGTCCAGCGCTAACATCTTCACACTTTCTTAGACTCAGTGCAGGTTTGCACATGTGCCAGTCCCACAGCACCTTGTTCATGGAGTCCTGGCGATGAATCCCCAACAGTTTGTCTTCTTCGGTTTCAGGTTTATCGTCATCATCATCACTATCATCTCCACATGAATGATCATGGAAGCTCTGAATCTCACCGCTAATACTCTCAAAGTACTGCTTGATGCAAACCTTGGCGAAACTTTTGGCATGTTCTGTGCAAGTCTCATCAAACATTTTGCGCTCCGTGTCTACGTAGTGAGACCAGTATTTGGTTTTGAGGAAGGCGGCCTGGGTGAAGCAGGGCCGAATGGCTCTGATTAAAAATGCAACAATTGTGATGATCAACAAGAACAACCATCCAAAAGCCTGGAACATTTAGAATATAGACAAACAAATATGAATTAGTAACATTAGTATTTTCATCGTATTTATCTTAAGTAAATAAAGGGTTAGTTCCCCCAAAATTAATTACTCTCCCTCGTGCCATTTTACACCTGTAAGACCTTCGTTGATCTTCGAAACACAAATTAAGATATTTTGGTTGAAATCCGATGGCTCAGTGAGGCCTCCATAGCCAGCAATGACATTTCCTCTCTCAAGATCCATAAAGGTACTAAAAACATATTTAAATCAGTTCATGTGAGTACAGTGGTTCAATATTAATATTATAAAGCGACAAGGATATTTTTGGTGTGCCAAAAAAACAAAATAACGACTTATTTAGTGATGGCCAATTTCAAAACACTGCATCAGGAAGATTCGGAGCATAATAAATCAGCGTATCAAATCATGATTCGGATCGCGTGCCAAACTGCTGAAATCACGTGACTTTGGCGCTCCGAACTGCAGATTCAACACACTGATTCACAACGCTCCGAAGCTTCATGAAGCAGTGTTTTGAAATCGGCCATCACTAAATAATTTATTTTGTTTGTTTTTTTGGCGCACCAAAAATATTCTCGTTGCTTTATAATATTAATATTGAACCACTGTACTCACATGATCTGATTTAAATATGTTTTTAGTACCTTTATGGATCTTGAGAGAGGAAGTGACATGACTCCCTATGAAGGCCTCACGGAGCCATCGGATTTGAACTAAAATATCTTAATTTGTGTTCCGAAGATTAATGAAGGTCTTAACGGGTGTGGAACGGCATGAGGGTGAGTAATAAATGACAGAATTTTCATTTTTGGGTGAACTAATCCTTTAATGTTTTCTAAGGTTTTACCTAACTATAACCTTGATCTAAGCAGGAGCTCACTTTTAGATTATGAAAAGTGTGATTATGATTTTTTTTTTAAGATTATGACTTTTTTCATACTTTCTCCACATTTCTGTAGACTTCTAACTTTTGTGCTATATACGCTACTTCTGAGTACTTTTCTGAGTTTAGGCAGCACTGAAACATGGAAAATATAATTTTAATGGAGTCTTACTGCTACTTTGAATTAATATCAAGCATACAGTACTGCAATAAGCAGATCAACATACAGTACCTGTGAAATACAGCGTATGTATCTGGAAGCGGCGTCTCTGGATAGAATGTGTTGGCCATCATATATATGCTTGCATGGAATTTTGGCCAGCGTTCGTAAGAGTTCCTCTTGAGACAGTCCATATCCACTTACATTTTTGCCAAACTCGGACATATCCAGGTCCATACTGTAGGCACACAGGAAGCTTTTACCATCCATTAGAGTCACTGAGATCCAAACGGCTGGTGCGATGAGCGATCGCTGGGAAATGGATACACACATGTAGCGCATGACCGTAGGGTCCTTCCTCCGCTGTCCCATTGGACGTTTCCACTCCTCCACCAGCATTGAGACATTGTTGTTCAGTACAAAACCCAAAAGGAAGAACCATATAGGTGGAATAACCAGCATACTGATCCCATAGGAGTAGTTATATTCAGGGATGCAGGGGCAGTTGAATTCAAAAGACGTGTATAGCTGAGCACTAGCCAGGGCCATGATGCCACAAATGCCATTCATAAAAGACTCTTGGTTGGACTGGAGGATCTGGGCCATCATACGGAACTTATCCATTTTGATATGTTGGTTGGTCTATCCTGATATTAACCTGTGAGAGAAGAAAATTTGTTACTTAACGATCAATATTTATATTTCACATGCAAAATGTCTTTCATAAAAGCTTTTTTATCAAATTGGACTCTTACAGTCGAATGATGAACTGTACATAATAAGACCAAGTAAATAGGGTTACAACACAACATCATTAAAAACAAATTAAATATAACATTGTGTGGGGAAGAATTACAAACAACAGTCAGTCAGACAGATATCTTGCCCAGTCTACTTAGAGAATTTTGCAATGTTCAGCCAAATATTCATCCGTCGTCTCTGTGAACTCAACTGAAAAGAATTATAATCCACCTGTCAAAGCAGAGGATTTGTGTTATCAGTTTCAGCCTTCATACTGTCTATCTCTGTCACACAAAACAACATACGCACCTTCTTCCACGTGATGTAAACAATTCCCAGTTCATAGGTAGAGATTTGATTGATATGTTGATCTTCTTTCCGTCTGTTTAAATTTTTGTCCCTCCAAACATCATGATTTCAGTTTCAATGCACAAAAGTCTTTGTGTTATTTGAAGTACATGTATTTACATACCTGGTGTGGCTCAGAGCGCATGCAAAGGTATTGCCTCACCCTATTCAAATTTAATCTTCTGTGGGATCCAGCACAGTTGCTGGAAAACTTTTGAAGTTTGATGAACCCTGGTGTGTTATTAATTAAATAAATCATCCATATTTGCTACACTTGCTATGTGGCAGCAGTACATACTATGCATCTCTCTGCTAACAAAATGTGGCCAGACAAAAGTTGATTTAATGTAAAGTCAAGATAAAGAGATGTGCTTGGATTTAAATGCAAATGTATTCATGTAGGGTTGAGCTGAGAGTCAAAAATAATCAATTCCTAAGCTTTGAAATCAAGTCTTCTCCATGGTTGGAGTCGATTCCACTAACAGCTCCATTGAAGGGCCTGACATAACAAAGGCCATGTTCATTGCCTCCATTACTAAACTATGACACATCCCAGAAAATGCTAATAGTGGGATTTTGATTCACCTCAGTGTCTCGAATCTGTTCACCAAAAAGTTGTTCATATTCGTTGACTACTTGATTCTTTCTGTTCATTACCTGTGTATGTTGGTGACCAGTAAGTCTTTTGGAGTATTATGAATTTTTTTTTTTTTCCAAAAGACCATAACATCACTAATTTAAACTACATTTTTAAAAGGATGATATCTAAATGCAAAATTAACAAGGTTAAGAGCACATTAGAGACAATCAAAGAGGTTACTGTTTATAAATAGTAAGCACCACTAATTATACATGCAAATATGTTTTATTTCAATGACTACAAGTGATTCACACTATATTTTTTTCATTCATACACAGCACTGTACAAACTTGCATATATCTTTGCATGAAGAGTATGTTACCGGTCTTAAAAAAGAGGAAGGGGTTGTACGACAGCATCAGGAAGCATGTAGTCACACTCAAACTCTGACAGTGTACATCCTGTGTGAGAAAAAAACAGAGCCTCGTGAAAACAATTTCAACCATTTTCTTTTTTCAGATTTACACGAGACTTCGTTTTCTGTACTTAAAGGTGTGATATTGAGAGGTAAGGTAATATTAAGGTAATATTATTAAAGATGTGCATTAGGCAATAAAGGATAACGTAAATTAAAAAAACAATATTTGAGAATGACACACGATTTCTACCGGAAGTATAGAGCAGTAATATATTACACTTGATTATTTCAAAAGTATCTCGATACTCAATAGTTACTTTATTCTTTATTGTCAGTTATGATGTAGCTCATGGATTTTCAAATAATTTAATAGAGAAAATACAACTTTGTGAAGAGGAAGTAATTTTTTTTTCCATTCACAGGATGGAGGACACAGTTCTAAAGGTGTTTCTCGTTGTCGTCAGTATGCTGCTCTCAAAGGATCACAATGTCACTCACGACCAAGATGACAGCATCACGGTGAGCATGCAAAACCATGAGCACTTTCTTCTGAAAGAGAGGGCAAAGCTAGAACAAGGGGAGCAGGCTGTTGCCATTGAACTGCCACATTCAAATCAGGAAGTGTCACAAAGTGATCGCACGGTGCCAAGAAGAGAGGGGGATATGTCAGATGTTCAACAAATTATGCCAAATGTCAAGACCACGGAGCTGCATAAGGAGCAAATGTCCCCAGTGGGAGAGCAAAATGACTTCCGCCAAAAGGAGTTTGCACCAGATGACCAGGAAATACTGGATATTGACAAAGACAAACGGAAATTGCATATGCCAAAGGAAGACCTCAATGTGGACCAGTCAGGGTCTGCTGTGGACCAGAACGTCTCTCAGGGGGATGCAACACAGCCGGAAAAGCCACAAAGCGGCCGGATTGACACCCATCGTGAAGTTGATCGGGGATTAGTCGTTGACCAAAACGTATCCACTTCAAGCCAAGGGTCGACAATGACAACTCAAGGGAAACAATCTAGTGATCAAGAGGACACCTTCACCTGGTACTTTTGGAAGACACTCTCCTTGATTTCATTACTTCGTTTTTTGAAAAGGTTCCTGAGCAAGGGTTTCAAACTGCAAAGGAAGATGCAATGGCAGAACATCTTATCTGGAATATCTAATATTGATAACGAGACATTAACTAGCTTCCATAACCAGTGTGTCTTGGTTCCACCCAGTCACAGATGGAAAACTTGTGAGTTTGTAGAGGGTTTTGTGAACGACCTTCTGGAAACTGTGAAAAATATGAGCGCTGCAGGTTCAGACATGAAGATTGCGGACTTTGTTGGTGTTGGCAGCTTATACGAGCAATGGGCTTCAAGGAAGAGCATCGTGTGCGACATACACATACCCATCATCCCACCAAAGCCATATAGCTTCGAGTTTGGGCTTTTGAAAGAAAGTAGAGGTTCTTCAACCACCCAGTACTTTTGCAAAATCAAGATGGTCAAAGGCGCAGCCAGTTCAACCACCTGCCCTTGCAGCAATTCCAACCTAGATGATGATGATATGTTGTGCCTTCTACATCCAGATAACAAAAAAGATGATCATGTAACTGAAAGTTACATTAATGACCTTCTATGTGAAGAGAACAGCTCATATCTTGCAAAAACACATGTTGTGAAGTGGTTTAAAACAGCCATTAGGAAAGCATGGAAAGAGATCAGCCACAAATATGAGTTTGAGCTAATATTCCAGAATAGGGAAAACCCTAGAAGTCTGAAAGTTCGGTTCAGGTCGGGACAGGTCATTCTGTTCAGCCTCACTCCCATTGTCAGGTTTAAAGACTCAGAGGTACATCTGATCTCCAATCTTCCCTCTACCATATTTTCTGATACCCACTGGCCCATATGTTTTACGCACTGTGAAAACGCCCTTCTTCAGCACGCAACCAAAACGCTTCCTGACAATGCGTGCCATATTCATTGTCTGCAGATCCTTTCCTTCCTACACAAACACCAAACTGGCCTGACTGGACCATGTGGGCTAACAAGCTGCCATTTGAAGAATGCACTGTTGCATCTTCTTGTCAACAACCCCTCATCTTGGGACCCTGAGCAGATGGTTTTGAAGCTAAGTGATCTGCTGACCTTCCTCCTAGAGAAACTCGAAGACAAAGCATTTGACCATGCTCTGGTTGGGAACCCTCTTATTCCTACTGAAATTGGACTTCCTGAAGAGTTCAGAACAGGAAAGCCAATTAACTTGTTTCTGCCATTATTAAATGAGGAGTTGTACATAAAAACCGAAACACACTTACTGGAGATGATTAGAAACATGCCTGTGCTGATATATGAATATGGATCAGTAAGAAGTGTTCTGTAAAAAGATCCACTTAGTTTGTGATATTGTATGTGTATTGTATGTGAAAAACCATTAAATCTTGTACTTATTTATCATGCATTCAAATGTTTCTTATGGTGGGAAAAAAAAAAAAAAAAAAGCCAAGAATCAGCAAATTCTGTTTATATCACTTTAACTTGTCAAGGCATAACCACATTAATTATAACAGTGCCATCTTATGATCCAACTTAAAACATCCTCCTAGTAATCAGACTCCCAGAACAGCGCAAAGTCATCATGGCCAGTTAATGAGAAATCAGGCATGGTCTCCTTTGGTGAAAGAAGTGATGATTCCTTTCCCATCTTCAAGTCCCAGGAGTCACTGGTGATCATTGACCTACCTGTTAGAAACAGAAAATCTTGGTCAGTGAGAAAGCAATTTGAGCAAATCAAACTTAATTTGGGAAATTAAAATTAATTCTGACCAGTTGCCCTTAGAGGAGCAGGACATGTAGATGCACAGCAGTTACAGACAGAGGAATCACCATACAGCTCGGTCCACCTGAAGCACACAAATGTCTACACTTAAAGTCTTGGATTCATTTTAATAGTCTTCACTCGAATATTCTGTTACTGAACCATCTTGATTTTTAAAGGAAGATTGGAGCAGAAAGTTTGCACATTTTGGGAATAAATTTGAGCTTGTAAACTCACCCCTTGTATTTTGCGTTATACATGCATGACTTGGCACTAGGTGTAGGGGTCTCTGGTCCAAAGTCAAACTCACAATGCATAAACATGCTCTATCAAGGGAAGGGATTTTTTTTTTATTATTATTTTATTTATTTATTTATTTTTTTAAAAAGAGGAGGTCAACAAGACAATGTATTAAACATGAAAACTTTATTAAATTTTTTTTTTTACCTTTTTAGATGATGGCTGGGAAACCATGTTTTTAAACATAAAAGTGGTCATACAAAATCTCAGTGTCAACTTGTTAGGACTGGTGTAGAACTTTGTCAGAGCGCTGTTCTTACTGTCCACCAGGCATCTATACGGAGATAAAGTTGGAACAAAACAGAAACTCCAATCATTTTTCTTCTATTACAACAAAGCTGACATAAAGCTACACAATTAAAAGATCGTGACCTCAATTCAAACACCTATGTGATCTTATTCCTAAATTACAGAGTTGCCGATGTCCATTAACCTTAACAAGTACTATCACAGCAAACATTCAAATCTGCATTGGCACTGCTGCTGAACCAGTGAGAGCAGTTGTCATGTATAGTTATGAAACAGCTTTACAAACAGTATTATTTCAGTTACAAACATTAAAATTAAAGTCACAGAAGTACTGGAATAAGTTTATAGTTTGGATATAAACTAGACTCTTGAAATAATTGTATAAAATTGCATCCATACACCAGTAGGTGGCAACAAGTGACAAACTCCAACTCTATTTGCCATTCAATCATTCAAGTGAGATATAGATAGATATTTTTATATATATATATATATATATATATATATATATATATATATATATATATATATATATATATATATATATATATATATATATATATATATATATATATATATATATAATTATTATATTTATAAATAATTTTACATGGACTGCAGCTCTTATTTTGTCAGAACCTCTAGTAAATTACATGTTACTTGGTTTAGTTTATCCAGAATCGTGCAGCTCTATGAAACCTAAACTACAGTCAACCTTAAAGACACTCCATTAACATAGAAAACCCAACTCAATCTGCTTGGTTTCTCAAATTAGAATGTAGATGGCATATTTACCCATAATTCTCTACCACAGGATATTTATCCGTTGACAAAGGGCTTGGGTGGGAAGTGACAAAACAACTGTTCAGATACATCCGTTTTCTTGTTTCCATGCTGGAACCTTTAGCTTCAAAGCACATGGGTTTGCCAATGACAAAGCTCTGGCCAACCAGAAGATTGTTCCAAGACGCTGAATCACAGACAAAATCGAATCAGTTTACACATGCAATATTACTAATTAAGTACAAACTAACCTCAAATCAACAGAATTTAAGGCATCATGGTGATCACAACCACCAGTCCAGTCCCAAACAAACATCTGTGAGCAACTTGGAAGTGAACATGGCAAAAGTTTGGAGATTTTGAAAGAAATGTGAAGCTCATTATGAGAGCACTCAAACAGCTCAAAAAAGCATTTGTATTATGAGCTGTACAGCAGATTTGTGTTATAAAGTTATGTCAAGTTATAAAATGACCTCACACAGTAAGGGTACACAACCGACTTGACATTCTCTCCCAAGTGTCTCACCGTAACCCAAACTTTTGCATGCACACGAATCATATACATGCATAAATTTAAATTAGAGTTGTAGAGGAACTTAAAGGTACATTATAATGCAATTTTCAAATACACAAATACTTGAAAGAAAAGATTTACAACATACCATCCATTGCAGCAAGTCTGGTCCCTGATTGACGGTGTAGGGGCTTGTAGAAGGTTCCACCTGCTATGCGGGGTAAGAATCCTACTGCATAAGAGCGATGGAACCTTAAAATTAAGTTTACAACAAAAAAAAGCCACTCAATTAAACTGAATGCACTTAACGCTACAAAATGTACCACACAGAAGTTAAAAACCACTTTACTTTGTGTAGCTACATCGAATAGGCACAGTAAATGGAAGCTCCCTCACAATCAGCTCGGTGGCGACTGACATAGGCCTATAGTAGAGGGTGTTCGTGTAAGTCACACGATTGGCATCCTCCTGAAATAAGACAACATATCACATCACTAGAAAGGTCATTGACGGGGAGTAGCGATGAGAAATACCATCACCCACCCCTCGAATTATTTCACATCCTTTCAGATAGTACAGGAAGTGATAGTGAGTATCCGTGGCTTTATTGACAGCACACGTTCCCAGCTTTAAGTCTTGCCATGCGCTGGGGTTGGTAAACAAACTTTTCAGCACTCTCACGTGAATCCGGTCCAGGTAACACATCACGTCAACCATCTTTGACGCAGGAGCAAAGACAGATTGCGCAGGTTTCCCAGCGGCCTTTTCGGCCAGAAGTATTGACTTGACCAGCGAAGGCATCGGCCTACCGCCGATTTCTGGGGTAAAAAGTTCTTTGTGTAGCATAGATGCTGGTATTCGTACCGACCCCGGTAGATTTAGCGGCTTAATCTTAGCTTCTTCTGAGCCTGATAAACCAGTTTTGAATTGTGGTACAAATCCATCACTGAAATCTTCATTACCATCATCGCCACCACCATTTGCACTTAGTGTGAAATTTTCCATCGAGTTCCAGTCCTCCTCCAGATCAACGTCAGTGTCGCCGCCATCAAAATTCAATGAGAACACTAAATGATTAGAGCTGAGAAAAACAATAAGAAGACTGTTCAGCCACATCCTCTGCTGTTTCATGTGACCGTTCCTGTGCTTAATTACTTTTCATTTCAACACATTTGTAGTATCAGTGTGACAAGAAACACCTGCTGTTAATTGGCACAAACCTGAAGCTTCACCAAAAACAGGTAAAGTTTGGCGTCTGCTGGATAAAGCTGGTATTGCATGTAGCAAATGCATCGCAAGAGTCAGAAAAAAGAACACACTTTTTTTTCAATTGTGAAAAAAAAGAAAAAAAAATTGGTTGAGTTTAAATTTTTGCTCACACTGGCTTCATATTAAACCAAAATATTTACTTCGTACATAAAACTTTTATCCTTGTTCTGCTGCCCATCACTTTGGCATATTTTTCTTCACCCAAAAATTAAGATATTGTTGATGAAATCTGATGGCTCAGTGAGGCCTCTATTGAAAGCAAAGCCATTGAAACTCTCAAGGTCCATAAAGGTACTAAAAACATATTTGAAACAAAAGATTCATAAAGCTCAGAAGCTTGAAATCGGTGTTTTGAAATCGGCCCATATAGATTGTTGAAAAATAGTTATTTTGTTTTTTTGGCACACAAAATTATTCTTATCGCTTTGTAATATTAAGATAGAACCACTGAACTCACATGAACTGTTTCAAATATGTTTTTAGTACCTTTATGGACCTTGAGAGTGTCAATGGCTTTGCTCTCAATAGAGGCCTCACTGAGCCATCGGATTTCATCAGCAATATCTTAATTTGTGTTCCAAAGATGAATGAAGGTCTTACAGGTTTAGAACGACATGAGGGTGAATAATAAATTATTTTCATTGTAAGTGAACTAACCCTTTATCATTTTCTAAATGTAAGAACTCTATTGCAACTCTATCTTCCGGTTTGAAAAGCAAAGTCAGAGCAACGTCATAAAATCTGACATCATTGTGTACTTCCGGCAGGATTCAGAGTGCTGGTTGGCTCCAAGTATGGGCTGGTTGAACATGCTGATGTCATCAGTTTCTACATTTATTCATGACTTAAAGCTCATTCAATCCAATCACTGCGCTGTAATATGCATAAGATTATGATTGCGGTATTATGCATGAGGAAGTATCACTCTCGCCTCGGCCTCTTGTCATTCAGAGACATATTGTTGGTGTTCGTTTCTTTAGTGCTACGACACAATGTGTTTTCCTGCGACGCGACCAGAGCAGAGGTTTGGGTGCATGTGGATTGTTTTGCTGTAATCTACCAGCACAAATGGAAAATATTTTCGCGTGAGATCGCATTACAGCGGAGAATTCAAATGTCAAAAAAGTATGTATTTTTCACTCTGTGGCATGCAGCACCCAAGCAGTATTCTGTTCAGGTGTGTCTTTGTTTCTCCCTTTGTTCAGATCTGTATTTAAAGGATTAGTTCACTTTCAAATAAAAATTTCCTGATAATTTACTCTCCCCCATGTCATGTCATTTTTTCTTCAGTCGAAAAGAAATTAATGTTTTTGATATTCTCCTTATAGTGGACTTCAATTGGCCCCAAACGGTTGAAGGTCAAAATTACAGTTTCAGTGCAGCTTCAAAGGGCTTTAATACCAGACGAGGAATAAGGGTCTTAACTAGCAAAATGATAGGTCATTTTCAAAAATGTATATGCTTTATAAGCACAAATGATCACCTCAAAAGTGCTTCTGCCAGACCACCTTCCGTATTCTTCAAAAAGCTTACGCTGTATGTCCCACACCTTCCATATTCAACTTACAGAATGAATGAGGTGATCATTTGTGTTTATAAAGCATATACATTTTTATTTTATTTTTTTAGAAAATGACTGATGGTTTCTCTAGATAAGACCCTTATTCCTCATCTGGTATCGTGTAGAGCCCTTTGAAGCAGCACTGAAACTGTAATTTTGATCTTCAACCGTTTGGAGGCGATTGAAGTCCATTATAAGGAGAATAATCCTGGAATGTTTTCATCAAAAACCTTAAAGGTGCTCTAGAACCCTTTTTCACAAGATGTAATATAAGTCTAAGGTGTCCCCTGAATGTGTCTGTGAAGTTTCAGCTCAAAATACCCCATACATTTTTCTTTTATTACATTTTTGAACTGCCTATTTTGGGGCATAATTAGAAATGTGCCGATTCTGCACGCATCCCCTTTAAATGCTCGCGCTCCCTGCCCCCCAAGCTCGCGACTCTATAATACATTGCATAAACAAAGTTCACACAGCTAATATAACCCTCAAAATGGATCTCTACAAAGTGTTCGTCATGCAGCATATCAGTATAGTATTTATTTGGATGTTTACATTTGATTCTGAATGAGTTTGAGGCTATGCTCTGTGGCTAACAGGGCAAATGCTACACTGTTGGAGAGATTTATAAAGAATGAAGTTGTGTTTATGAATTATACAGACTGCAAGTGTTTAAAAATGAAAATAGCGACGGCTCTTGTCTCCGTGAATACAGTAAGAAACGATGGTAACTTTAACCACATTTATCAGTACATTAGCAACATGCTAACGAAACATTTAGAAAAACAATTTACAAATATCACTAAAATATCATGGATCATAAACAGCTATTATTGCTCCATCTGCCATTTTTCACTATTGTCCTTGCTTGCTTACCTGCATAACGTCTGATGACTCTGCTGTGCTGCTCCAGACATTAATAATGCCTTGTCTAATACCTTGAACATGGGCTGGCATATGCAAAAGTTTGGGGCGTACATATTAATGATCCCGACTGTTGCGTCACAGTCAGTGTTATGTTGAGATTCGCCTGTTCTTCCGAGGTCTTTTTCACAAATCAAATTTACATAAGGAGGAAACAATGGTGTTTGAAACTCACTGTATGTCTTTTCCATGTACAGAACTCTAATTATTTAACTATGCCGAGGTAAATTCAATTTTCAATTCTATGGCACCTTTAATTTCTTTTCCACTGAAGAAAGAAGGACATGGACATCTTGGATGACATGGGGGTCAGTAAATTATCAGGAATATTTTATTTGAAAGTGAACTAATCCTTTAAGCCTTCAGTTATCAGCTCTCCTCTGTACTGGATTGATCCTGTTTGAGTTAAAGTGGTTGTGTAGTGTCTTGTATGTGTTTTGAGTTATATTAATAGTCTTATAAGGATCTCCTTCGTTGTATGTTTTATTAAGCCCGGAACACACCAAGCTGAAGGTCGGCTGTTGGGCAGTTTTCTCAGTGTGTTCCGCACCGTCGGCTGAAGTTGGTCCTCGTTGGCTGTTTTTTGGCCGATTCGACATGTGGAATCGGCGTCGGAACTCGTCGGTCCATCTGATCATTCTGATTGGCTGTTCAGCTACTGTCACCTGCTGGTACAGAAAGGCGTATCTTCTTATGCGGGCGCAGAATGGACGTGCTACTTCACCATCGGCTGTCGAGCGTTAGTTTGGTGTATCAGGGCAACTTTGGACCCAGACGCTGCCGACATGAGCCAACCCCACGGTCTGTTTTCGTCGCCACTATTTCGTCGGCGTCGGCTTGGTGTGTTCTGGGCTTTACAGCCACCACACCTGTGACAGTTACTACAACATGTTTTTTTTTTTAAATTTAAGCATTTAAATAAGTTTGAAGAACCAACAAATAACAGTCATACAATAAGGTTATGAGGTGACATACTAGAATACATGCATTAATGCATCATATTATATAATATGATAATACAAATTACAAAATGCCTTAGTTCAGTTATTCTACCAGCTGTAAAGCATAAACAATGAAAGGTAATTTAAAATACTAATAGGTAAAAAAAATACAATATCTATAGCTCTGACATTGTTTATTTACAATTATTTACAGTTTTTATGATAAATATTTACATTGACTGAGCTGTGTTTATTTTTCAAATTTGTGACAGAAAGAAGCTCAGAAAAAGTTAAATCACATAATTAAAATTTTTTAAAAATAGATAAGCTAGAAAGATAGATAAGTTTTATCAACACACACTTGGTGTATGTTGGGGTTGGGAACTTTGGAGGTTTTGAACCTCGAGGGACGTTTACCCTCTTCCAAACACCTCACAAAAGTTGATTGCATGTACTAGCTTGTTGCGAAGTGTGTTGATATCGCTGTATTTGGGAAGAATTAATCTTCCAAAACAGGTCTGGGCCTCTGGTAAACGGTCATCTGGATCAGGACCGTCTGACTGACGAATCTTCAGAGAGCGCTTTGAGAATCCACCCACAGGTACACGTTTCCTTCCATACAAGAACACTGTAGAAAAATAGAGTGAGGCAAAAAATAATATTTCTTAAATGTCCAAATGATGTCGTTGATGCATCAAAAAAACAAAAAAAAACAAGTTAAAGCTTACTCAGAATTTTCTTCTTATTCTCTTCAGAGAACTCAAAGAAAACGGTCCAGAAGTTCTTGATAAGCTCATCAGAGGCAGAACAGCTTTCATAGGAAGCAGAAGAAGTCTTAAATACTAAATGTGATAAATACTTGTTAGAAATTTGCCAGTTTTGCAAAAACATTTACCGTTTGAAGCTCCTGCCATTCATATTTAGGGGAGCCTTGGAGAAGCTCCTGGAGTTCCTCAGGGTGGAACATGCTCCAGATTTTGAGAGGACAGCCCTCAGAGAAACCACTTGAAAAATGCTTGAACTGTCTCTTTACGGACTTGTTGAAAACAAAGTCGACATACAAATCCACATACTTCTGTCTGCAAAATAGATAGACAGACAAACAGATGGATAAAATAGACAGATAGATAGATAGATAGATAGATAGATAGATAGATAGATAGAACATTACCTATTAGCTTTGTTCACTTGAATTTGATCTCCGTTTGGAATGAGCTCTTGCCCTTTGACCTGAAACAGATAAAAGGCTAATGTAAGCATTTAAACAACAGCTGTGTACATTTATGTACAAGTGAACCATAAAAAAACTGTATTACTGTGAAATCCAAAAAGAGTATATCCATGACGTCCTCATCCTCCTCAAGAAGGTTTTTCAAACTTCTAATGTGGGATTTTAAGAATAAAATTAAAAACATGACCTGCATTGTGAAACAATGTATAGAATCGAATGGTTTTAACGGTTTACCCGGCCTCCACAGGGGACAGTTCCTCCAGATCATTCAGAGTGGGACTCAGCTTGAGCAGTTTCTTGAACAAGGCCAGTGGGAAGTTAATGTCTATGTAATGATTGTTGTACAGCGCCATTCCACAGATAATGCCAAGATAGTAAATATCCTTATTATCTTCCATGTGCTGAAAAGACCAAAGCATATTTATATATGGGGAAGACCACATAAGAAGGAATAAGAATTGTTTGGGGCAGAGCTTACATCAGGATTGAACCAAACCAATGAATTCTCTTGGACTTCCAGCACCTTTTTCTCCCATTTGAGAAGAGACTGGGAAAGGAGGGTGAAGAATTCTGCCGATAAGCCCCTCCAATCTATTCCATTCTCCCCGTTGAACACCACCTGTACAGGAGACATTTTCATAAATATAAAGGTAAAATGCACTGTCAGACATTTAAACTAATTTCAATTCTGTAATTCTTTACCTCTAATGGATGATAAAATGAGTGGGTGTTTTGTCTGAGATACTGTAGTGTGTCTGTCAACAGTGATTCCCTGTTTATGTGCAACACGTTGTCATTTAACATGAGCTTCTCTCGGTCAGGAGAGAACTGTAAGCGCATCTGCAAGTACTAAAAGAGGTACAATTATGTTAACTTTAAAGGGATAGTTCACCAAAAAATGTAAATTCTGCCATCATTTACTATGTCATTCTAAACCTGTATGACTTTCTCTCTTCTGCGGAACACAAGTATTCTGAAGAATGCTGGTAACCTGACAGTTTTGATGCCCATTGACCTCCATTGTATGGTCCAAGCATAGGCGTAATTTGCGGGTGGGACGGATGGGACATGTCCCCACCACTTTTTGAAAGGGTCGATATTGTCCCCACCACTTTTTGAAACCTCTCGCGGCATCTCGCGGATATCTAATACAAAAGAAACACCTCTAGTTTATTATCAATTTGTGTTAATAATAGGCGATCTGGCGCTGGGATGTGTTGTTTTTGAAATCGTGTTGAGTGCTCGTTGTCGCTGTTATCAGAGGCGCAACAGTGTTCTCTTGGCGCTCGTGCACACTGCGCAGTGTTCACACGGACGAGCGCTTCAATCTATCGCTTAACTGTTGCAGAGACTCTCTATTCGTTACGTTGAATCACAAAACAAAATACACATAAACATGTTCTTGCTCTTGATATACAATCACTGACGAACATCTTTGGTTTTAATGAGAGAAAAAAAAAATCATACATGGTTGGATTCGAACCCAGAATCTCTTGCATGCTAAACGAAAATATTGCCTCCAGTCCATCAAGACAATCTGTTTTTAACAGCGGATCCACATATTTATTAGCTAATATACATACTCTCGAGACATAATATTATAGCAGATGTAAGGAAGAGACTATCATATTAATTTTAATATCATATTATTGTTATTATTGTAACAATACAATTACAATACCCCCCCCCCCTTTAAGGGAATTAATTTTTAATTACATTTTATGAATTGAACAGCTTGCAAACATAGTTTATCATCAAATAACCTGTTAAACATGAGGGTATTATGCAATCATTTTGGACATTTCTCCTTATAGAACCTTTTTGGCATCAAGAGGGTTCTTTAAAATGAAGTCAAGAATCCTAGAGTTCTATATAGAATCCCCGTGAACCTTTTTCTTTTTTTTTTTAAATGTATTTTGTGTCCCACCTAAGAAAGAAAGTCATACAGGTTTGAGGGTAACTTGCTTAAAAATTAAGTTACTTTACATATGTATAACTGAGTATATCCATCTCTGACTTACACAAAACATTCTCCGTTTAGATTGGGTGTCAGCTGCAAAAGGGAACTTGACCAATATTTCAATAATTTCCTGAAAGAAAGATCCATGGAAGTACTGTAAGATTCGTTAAAGTTGTTGAACACAGAGCATAAAAAATGTCAAGCAAATCTCATTTAAATTTTCATATGCATCATGTCAGAAGCCTTGAATACCCACAAAGTAGTAATCTTTCAGTGTCACCAAATCATCGGCATCTTCAGTGAAACAAAGGACCAATAAAATCATGGCCAGGTCTTTCAAGGTAACTTGCAGCTATTGATGTATAGAAAAAAAGAAATTTCTGGTATTTTGGTTTTTGTCCAAAAATATCTGAAACAGAATTCACTATTGCTTTGGTTCTCACCGTAACTATGAGATCATTGACCTCATGAATGATGAAATCACTGTTTGTGATGTCATTGTGGGTACTGCAACAGACCTTCACAACCGAGACAAAAACAACTATTATCCAATGATAAGATAAATTTCATCTTGTGATCAAATGTTTTAAAAAGGCACCTCATAGAGCATCTGAAGGATCTGCAAAAAGTTCTTCAGGCGTCTAGTTAAGTTATAGCCAGTTTTACCACAAGAAATCTGGCCAATCACCTCAGCAGTTTCTTTGTGAAATAACTTCACTAAGCCTTTGAGCCAATCATCAGGGAGTTTGGACCAGTACATCTCTGAGAATATGAATCATACAAATACTTAGACAAATACTACAAGATCAACAACACGAAGATTGAAATGGTCCTACCTAACATCTTGCGAGCAGCAGGTTTCAACTGAAGGATTTTGGAGGCCAGTGCTCCAGTGAGTTCAGTTCTTTTTTTTTTCTGAAGTCCTCTGATGAGCTCAGGGAGGAGAAGGTAAAGTCTCAGAGATTCAACACCAGTTGGATTTGAATTCAGATATGGCAGCAGTGTATTGTGAACCACTTTCACCACCTAAGGGCCAAAAACCATGAACTGCATCTCACGCATGCTGTTTAAAATGTAATGAACATGTTTTGTAAATGTTAGATTCATCATTACCTCTGAGATCAACCTTTCATTCTCTGATAACTTTGCAAAGGACGTTTTAACCAGATCAAAATCCAACCCACAATGCTCCACAGACGTCTGATAATGTTCATCACAACTACAAAGACAGGATGTTACATCAGATCTGTGATGGAAGAAATCATTTTTGGCATAAGGAGGAGAAATTACTAGATAAGACTAACTAATTTTACCTTGTTTTGAGAAAACTTCCATTCAGAGAGGCAGCAGAGGAGAACACTGCATATATTTCGCTGTAAATAACAAAACTATACTTTTTAGTCCATTTATTTATATGCATCACTATAATATATAAAATTGCTCAATTACATTATTAGATCACAACCTCTAATCAAATAATAGCAAGAATCCTACATAAGATTAAGATCCACATACTAAATTGTTGAAAGAATGTGTATTTTCAGTCAGATTGTGACTGTGCCTCAGGCCCTGTTTCCACCTGGTATTAAGCTGCATTTGGTCGTTCGGATCACTATAGACGAGGGAGAAACTGTGCTACAATACTACCGTCAATAAATTCTTCTCCCCACAAGAACACTGGTCAAGCTACTTATTTTATATATTAGAGAAATGTAATAAATTGGCGAGCCACCCAAACAACTGCTCAGCCAAATACAGCAAAATTTAACATTGTATAAACAATATATAACATAATACTATCTGGAATTTCTGCTATTTACTTTACTAAGTTTAAAAAGGGCACATGCAACACACAGCTCCACGTGCATTTTCACAACATGGACATAGTATACAATTTATAGCAATATCATAAAAAAATCATGTGAATAGATAAGTCAAACACTCACTTCTTTATTACTTTCCATGAATCCCTTTCAGACACCCATCGGTCAATCATTCTGTCATTTAATGTCAAAACCCCTCTGAGAGTGGATTTTGGCTTACTTTCAAGCTCCTACAAATAATATAACATAGTAAAAATATTATCCTACAATAATTTATATGTTAAACTATTTATGAATGAAAACTGCCTGTCTTACTTTGAAAAACAAGGCAAAGGAATGATTCTCTCCAGCAATGAGTTTTTCAATCATATATTCATGATGACATTCTGTGTGCAACAAACATTTAGTTTAGAGTTCTGAGCAACATGACGAGTAAAACAATATTCATAACAAAATAATATACTGTTAAAAGATCTACCATTTGACAGATCCACTGATAAAGGCACAGACTGTTTGATCATTTCTCCATTTCCCAGCTGCCCTTGCATCCCACATCCAAATGAGTAGATCAGTTTTGACGATGAGACTGATACGAGTGTGTGACGTCTTTATACAAGAAAAAATAAATTCCTGAACTGAACTTGAACCATAAAAAGATTGTATTTGGGCTAATATTTATCTTAACCATGTGAGGAATTATCATATGTGCTGCATGAGAGCTAAAGAAGTGTCACTGTGCATAAATCAATCTGCACAACTGCTCTAAAACACTGATTGCTTGTGAAAAGTCAAGTTTACCTCCCACATGTGACCTGTGACACTTTAGATCCCCACAGTTCAGCAACCACCCGCGGATGATGTTCATCTTTAAACGAGTTGTGCCCAAGCTGACCAAAACCTCCGGATCCAAATGTGAATACTGTGCCGCCCTGAAACATAAACTGTTTACTACATTTTCTGTTAAAGGGTTAGTTCACCCAAAAATTAAATTTCTTCCATTAAGTATTCACCTTCATGTCGTACTAAACCTGCAAGAGCTTTGTTCATCTTCGGAACACAAATTAAGATATTTTTGATGAATTCCAAGGGCTTCTGAACCACACATAGGAAGCAACGTCATTGCACCTTTTGCAGTCCAAAACTGTAGTAAAAGACATCATTAAAATGATGATGTTGCTGCCAGTGTGTGGTTCATATACCCTCAGAATTTATCAAAAATATCTTAATTTGTGTTCTGAAGATGAAAGAAGCTCTTATGGTTTGGTACGACATGAGGGTGAATACTTAATCGCAGAAATTTTGTTTTTGGGTGAACTAACCCTTTAAGCTTATTTAATCTTTTTATCTAATATATAAAACATAAATGTGTGATCTGTTACAACATACTACCTTTGATAGAGTGCCAGTGTGTTCTCCTCCACATGAGATGGACACAGTTTTCTTTCGGTTCAGACTATTTACAACCGTTGGGACGTGTCTGTCTATGGTGAAAAAAACATCATGCTTTGATTTAGATTTGACACAGTATTGCACAAATGTAGTACATTTATATGTGCTTTTATAGTATTACTGGTTTAGTTTGTACATGAAGTATTCAGACCTGTAGTGTCTCCGAGGCCCAGCTGTCCAGCCGAGTTCTTTCCCCATCCGAACACGACTCCAGAGAGAGACAACACAAAGCTGTGGTCTCCTCCAGCGCTGATCTGAGCCAGTGGGATCCCACACAGACTCTTCACCTGTTGAGCTGACGGAGAGCCGGGATGTTCTTTCTTCAAACCCAGCTGACCGTGAGAGTTTTCACCCCATACGAACAACTGACCATCTGAAAGACCAACAACAGCTCTGCAAATCTACACTCAAATGCCAATCAATTCATGAGATGTCAAAAGATTAAAACAAAACATCAGATGTTAGATGAAATGGTCATGAATACCCTTGGTTAGTGCCATTGAATGCTGGTCTCCACATGTGATCTGAATCACCTGCCTGTTTTCCAGTCCTTTGAGATGCCTGCAGAGAAAAGACAATTTGTCAGATATATATTTGTTATTATAATTTATGGTAATTTTTACTTTTATGCCTACAAAATCATACCGGCACACAGTAGATTTGTCCATAATGAGAACTCTTCCTGCATCAGCAAGAAGAACCACACCAGCTCCTCCACAGACAATCGATCTGATTCTGTTATTCTTCAGCTGTAGTTGCTCTGGAGTAAATTAAATATTTTTGATCAATTCAACTTCTGTTCAGACTGTAAACATAAAAACAAACATGTTTTCATTTTGAATAGGCTATATGACATTTATCTTACATGTATTAATTATGTAATGATAATTTTAACAATAAGAATAAAATTAGTTTAATCATACCCAGTTTTCCATCGTGATCATAGTTTTCCCCGCGCAATCGCAGAACCGAGACTTTCCCATTCCGGATAAATCCAACAAAACTCCTTCCAGCTGACATGTCCTCAACTGCTGATTTCGGACACATGGATCGTATTCCATAATTGCCATGTTTGACTTTGTCAGGCTTTAACAGACCGAAGCCCTCTCTGACCGGCGCTCCCCAGTAACACAACATGTTCACTGACGGATCTCCAGCTGACTGAAGAACACACTGTCATAAACACGCTTTCAGCCAAAACGAAACTTGTTCTATTTCCTACTAAATGAAAGTGTTTTTTGGAATCATACCATGCTTGCTACTTTAAATAGAGAGTGATTAGATAAAAAAAAGTACAACAAAGAAACATGGAACCAAAAATTGTTAGCTGGGATAGAGGAATGAGGACAGTTAATTGGAAAAAGAAACAAAAACGGATATTTCAACCAGAATTTTATATTCTATATTTTTAACTTGTTGTTCGAAAGTATAACTTAATTTCTTCCACGAATCACAAAATGAGTTGTTTGACTTAATTAATGGACTAAAAACTCACAAAACTCAACATTCAATTTAATTTTCATCAGTTTCATGCAACGAAAGTGAATGGTGACGATTCACATGGCATCCCTACTACATCAAGATCTACATGTCGATAGATACATATGTATTTTAACACACATACACGCTAAGTTGAGATATTGACGGTTTAAATTATTTTATAACGAATGTTGTAAACTTGCATTCCAAACTACCGTTTCTCCTAAATCATTGGTTTAGATCCACGTCAATCACAGAAGTCTGGCCAATCAACTGATTGAACCCCACCGACGAAACGGAGGGATCTGATTGGTTCACAGCGACGGTGCAGCACTGCAGAGAAATGGTCGACTGTTAGCCTATTTACATAGTAACTCGTTAGGATAAACAAAAACAAATCGAATTTCATTGTTATCATGCGATTTGAAGGTAGGTAGCAAATAGAAATCATACAATATTCTCGTTTTGTTGTAGCGGAATCTGTTTTTGCTAGCAGCTCGAGCGCCAAAAGCAAATTTTGCTTGTTGTGATTGTTTATATGATATATAATATTATATATCATATAATTATGATATATAATTTATATCAATTTCTCAGATTTTGCGTTATTATGTTTAAAATGGCAATAACGAGCAGTTTGAAAGCATTCCTAACATACTGTTAAGCGGAGTGTTGTTGCGGCATCTTCATTTCCATTCTCTTCAAATTTAACTTGTTGATTCTTCACCCATGTGTCTTTTGGGTCATTTCCCAATTATATTGTTGCATATTGAATCTTGTGTGAATTAAATAAGGGTGGGGCACATTTGCGTAAAATTGTTACTGAATGACTCCATTGGGACACGCCATAGACTGTAAAAAAAATATATGTGGACGACGCACCTCCAGTTATGGAAATGTAGAAATTAAAGTTAAAGATCTAAACACCTCCCGAAAATCCTAAAAAAAAAAAAAAAAAAAGTCTGTTGGTGCCTCAGTGACTACTTTGTTTAGAGAAGCTGTCACAGCTGTCAATCATGACGTCACACTCCCATTTTTATAGCATCAAATAACTAACTAAAAGCAAACTTATTTTTAAAAAAAAGGACACTTGAACTGACATAAGCATGATAAAAACTACATAAAATGACACCATCTAAATGCAGCTTTTGTGTCTTTATCAGCTTTTCTACATTTATACTGGCCCTGATAATCATCACACATTCAAATACCGCTTGCTCTATTTCTGCAAATCCGTTTTTATGAATGAATGATGACTTACAAGCTGTTGCTGGTCTTCGTAAACAGCCGCTAGCGGCATCTGCTGGCAGTTCCCGGATGTGAAATGTTGAATTTTCTGCCGAATTTGAACCACTGAATTTGTGGAAGCAAATTTGTGAAGCGAAATAAAATGGACCAAAAATTGCCAGTCGAATATTATAGGTTGTATTTTTAAACGGAATGAATGTTTTGGAAGTGAAATCTGAAAGGTGAATATGAATTTATTGAATTTTTAATAATGAAAATGTGTGTGAAATGTTTTGAATTTAAATATTCATAGATTAAATATATGACCATGTTGAATTTCAGCCCATAAAAATGCAAGCCTTAAAAATACAATGAGTCTAAATGCAAGCACAGATAATGTAATGCATATTTTTTTTCAATTAGTGCAATTCAACAAGCTTTTTATTTCAAAAACATTTGGCATTAATTTCAAAGGGTAATAGAATACGTAGCCTAAGGCCCCGTCCACACGGAGACGCGTTTTTGTGAATATGCACAAATTTTGTATCGGATAGGCTTTTCGTCCACACGGATCCGGCATTTTCAGAAGGTGAAACCACTATTTTTTGAAACCGGGTCCCAGAGTGGATAAATCTGAAAATGCTGTCTTTGCATTTACGTGTGTACAGCCTATCCGTATATTTTGTGAAACGATGATGTCATCACCCCACGTGTCGACCCTAGTCAGACTCCACTTACAGCACAAAACAGCAGCAACAAAAACATTAGCAGATGCTTGTGTTCGCTTTATTTTGGCTCAGATGAATGGCACGAAGCGACCTAGATGCTTCTGACTCCATAATGAGATGGAGGGCGAGTTGCGACAAGCGGCGGAAGCGTAGACCACCTGAAGGTTGATGTATGCAACGGCCGCAGTGCTGTCCGAGTGGACCAGTATGTGCTTGTCTGACAGCAGCTCCTTGAAGACGTACTGCTAGCAACTCTAGGCAATTGATATGCCAATGCAGTTAAGGCCCCGTCCAAGGCCCGACACTGCATGCCCATTGTACGTGGCCTCCATCCAGTGGCCGAGGCATCTGAGGAGACCACAGGATGCCTGGACACCTGTTCGAGGGGCACTCCCGCTCCCAGGAACAAGGGGTCCGACCACCGGATGAGGGTGCGACGGCAGCTCGGTGTCATGAGGACACGGCGCGTACTGCGCTGCCACGCCCATCTCGGGACCCGGCCGCGGAGCCAGTGTTGAAGCGGCCACATATGGAGCAATCCGAGCAGCGTGACCGCGGCTGCAGATGCCATATGCCCCAGGAGCCTCTGAAAGTCTTTCAGTGGGGCCGCTGTCCTGCGCTTGAGCGTACTCAGGCAGTTCAACACCGACTGGACGTGCTCCTCGCGAGGGGCGAAGTCCGGGCGACCGAGTCTAGCTCGAGACCGAGATAAGAGATCCTCAGCCCGGGGGCGAGTTTGCACTTGTCCCAGTTGACCCGAAGACCCAACCGGCTGAGGTGAGCTAAAACCATGTCCCTGTGTTCGCACAACTGCTCTTGCGAGCTGGCCAGGATAACCAGTCGTCAAGGTAGTTGCGAACGGCCTGTTCCCTAAGGGGAACAACGGCCGCTTCCGCGACTTTCGTAAAGATGCGGCGCGACAGGGCCAGCCCGAAGGGTAGGATTTTGTTCTGACATGCTGCAACGCTGCAAACCAATCCTCGGGACGGACGCATTCGAAAATGCGCTTCTGCATGAGCATCCTAAACGGCAGCCTGAGGGTACCGGTTCAAGATGCGCAGTTCCAGGATTGGCCGTAGCCCACCGCCCTTTAGGGTACAATGAAGTAGAGGCTGTAAACCCTGACTTCAAATCGGCTGGAGGGACCGGCTCGATTGCATCCTTCGCCAGGAGGACAGCAATCTCCGCCTGGAGAACAGGTGCAATGTCCAGCGACACCTGAGTGTAGTGGACACCCCTGAAAACCGGAGGACACCGGACGAACTGAAATCGCATAGCCGAGTCTCAAAGTACGAATGAACCAGTGGAACGAAACGCACCACAGACGTACCGGGGGTGGGACAGCGAACCAGAGTACAGGGACCCGACTCGGACGGCATGGTAGCATCCCAGAGTGTGATCAGACTCTGCGAGGTAGCAGTGCGTATGGGAGACGGCACACGGGACGCGGCCTGCACCAACACACTGACACTTGCTGGCGAAGTGAGAGGGGGCTGGGAGTGGCAAGGCGGAACCTTGCACACTGCCAGCCACAGAGAGAGATATAGGGAGGCTACTATGTCAAAATGATTGATGACACCTGTCATAATAAATCATTTTTATTGTGTCCGGTATGAATATTCCTATGGGGGTTGGTTTTACAGAATGATTAATATTGAACTGTCAGGTTGTATTTATATAGTTGTTATTTGAACTCTCTCTAACCCGACTGATCTGTTGACCACATGTGTGAAAAAAGGATAAATTATAATCAGGATGATCATAATATGACAAACAATAACCATCATTATTAGTGTAGAGCTAGACAGTCAGTCTCTGTCTGTCACACACACACACACATACACACAGACACAACCAGCCATCCCACCCCCATGCACAAGCAGTCTCAGATTTCACACCTCTGGTTGTAAGAAGATAAACAGAGAGAGAGAGTAAAATCAATGATCTATAAAATGGTTTAAAATAAACTACTTGATCACAAGCAAAATAAAACAATGTAAAAGTTTTTACCATAAATAAGTGTATAAAACCTTCTTACATTTTTCTCGTGGAGAAAAGAGACTTCATATACCACAAAATTAGTTCCATTAAGTCAAGGAAAAATAGTAATAAAAAAATGCTTTAAGTTTAAAGCTCTTAAAGTTCAGTTTCTTGCTGAAACTGGTTCAGAGTAGAGGGAACCATGAACTTTTATAACTTAAATCATTATTGAGATCCAATCAATGTTTGATTGTCTATGACACAAGTGATTATGCATAAATGTAACTCAAAGTATGAGTTTATTCAATGGTACATGTTCGGGAAAAAAAAACAACCTTTTGCTGTTATATCCGTACACTCTTTCCTGGGAAATCAAGCAAGATGTGAAATGTGAGACTGTCACAGTATTCAGGCTGTGGGGGTAGAGAAGTCTGTGGACACTTCCATGTTTTATGGGGCTTTCCATAGACATAATGATTATTGTAGTATAATTGTATATTCTAGTCCATACACACACAAAAACAAACAAACAAACGACAAAAAAACAACAAAAAAACCCACATTTATTAATAAATAAATTAACAAAGAAAACTGATTTAAAATAATTTATAAGCTGTTTTTGTAATGGGTCAAATTTTGCTTGGGGGGCCAACAATTTGTGGTATTACTACACATTTGGGTCACATTTTGTCCACACAACATTAGGGAATGCCAGAACCACACACATGTACACACGCACCCACGCACCCAAACACAATTGGTTCTATCAAAGGAATTCTCTATTTATCTCTATTTTAAATGAAATGATTATAAATCAAATGTATAAGCCAAATATGTTACTAACATTTATTTAAACATTTTAAACATTTTTAGTTATAGTTAAAAAATAAATAAATAAACAAATATAAATATGAAAACACCTTACATTTTCAGAGAGCTGTAGTTGTTCTTTATGCAATGATAAAAAAACAAAACAAATTATAAAATTAAAATTCTAAAAAAAATTCTAAAAAAATATATAAAATTATAAAATTTAAAAAAACAAATAGTTTAAGTTGTGTCATAAACAAAACACTCCTAGGGATAAATTCCAGTGTGAAACAAATCCGTCAGACCCTCACAGAGACAGGAGGAAGCAGACAGATGAGCCTTTGTGTCACAGCATGTAAAGTTAGTCTGTATTCTAGAGCACATTTTTATTGTACTAAATTTATTACAAAGCATAATCTAGATATTTTAAAATGATAAGGTTATTTAAATCCAATCTATAAAGTTTTATTAAAATCATATCTTCTATTTATCTTTCTAGAAGACTACTGTATCAGGATAACATCTGATGTCCAATGGTAGAAATGATTTAACTTAAATTTAACCTAAAGTATTATTTTTATTTAAAAAAAAAAAAATCAACAACAACAACTTTAAAATGTTACATCAAAAACCTCTACTTAGTTTTATTTGATCTTATTTCTCAAAGATTTAAGCAGCATTTCCATCTGGCAAATAACCACCAATGCAATGAAACATATTGCCAAAGTTTGTCATAAAAAACTGTTTGTTTTTAAAAATGAATATTCAATTTTGATTTAAAAAAAAAAAAAGAAAAAAAAAAAAAAAAGAAATTCCAAACGTGAAGGTGTCTGTGTGTTTGATGCCTCACAACTCCTGTCACCTGAAACAATGACTCAACATTGCTCTTTTTAGTTTAAGTTGTATCTTTAAGAAAACCCCACATTTTCAGAGAGAGAGAGGGAGAGACCAGATGTTCCTCTGTGCTGTTCCCCCTGAAAAATTGTCTAGAGTGAATATTTAATTTTACTCGTCTTAATTCAAAGTATGATATTACAAAAATCAATTAAAAAGTGGTCATATGTTGTCATACTATTATGGTGTGCCTGAACTCAACATCTGATATTCTGCAGTATCTAATATTGCACTTATAAGTTGAATATGGTTTTACTTTTCTTGTAGCTTCTTAACTGGTCTTTATCAATGTGGAAACATACCCTTTACTTAAAATATACTATTGGTTATCTACTCAAAAATACAATGAGTATTTTCAAACGTTACCATATTTTGATGTGACCGTTGTCTGTTGGCCTTATGAACAGACTTTAGGGAGCACTGATGAAAATGCCCTTTGACTCCCAACGATTTTGCAGGGTGTTAAAGATCCTACAAGGTAAAACATAATTTTTCAACTAAGTGAATCAGCACATGTGAGGTCTTTCAGAAGACGTGACTTCCAGGGGACAATGGGTCTCTTGAGAATATTTAATTGTGCTTAAAAACCAAAGATTAGGCCAAATCCCCTACCTGGCATGTCCGCATTAAATATCTTCGCTGTTAAAACCTGGTGTATCTGTTAAATATGTTTTTGTCTAAAAAACTTTACATTTAAGGTGAGGTATGTCTCATAGATTTATATAATTTAACTTTTTTTTTTATTTCAATAAAGTTTCAATTCCTAGTAAATATAAGGTAAAACTATGGTAAAACAAAAGAATAATGTTGACAAATATGTTTGAAGCAATGTTTTTAACAAATAGATATTACCTTGCTCCAAATCAGTTTCTCACACAATGAATACATCATAACCAGAAATTTTTCTTTTCACAAACTATTAGGCAAAACTTACTTTCCCCTTTGGTATTAGAATAGGTCTTTTTTGTTTTTTTAAAGTTTCAGGCATGTTACAATCACGTGATACAAGTATCCAAGTGAAGCTTCATATTAAACTTAAACAAAGAAAATAATATACCATTTTCACTTTGTATATTTTGTATAATTTGAACATGAATTATACACACTTCCAACATGTATTATACAATATTTGTACTCTAGTATCAAGTGCTCACGCCATTTTTTAACAAAATGTTTTAGTAATGATTTAGATAAGAATCCAGATTTTAGCATCCAACATGACATTTAAGAATTGTATCAGCTGTCTATTAAAATTTTTGACTCAAAAAATAGATATTGAATATAGCTTACTGGCGTTCCTTTTTCCCAACAGATAAAAGTCAAACGTCCTTTGTAGGAATTATCTGACTACAAAACTCAAATGCGAATTCAAGGGTCTAGTTACTAAGAAAGTAAATTGATAGTTCTTGTAGTGCAATTATCCATCTCTTCGATGTGGGATTGCATGAATCGTTGACAGCAAAACTAAGTTGTTTACACTTGAAACGATTACAACTGAGACATAATCTAACCGTAGCACTAAAAGCTATGCATTCATTAAAGTTAGAGGACGGTAATCAAAGCTACACACTGTAGTAAAGCTATAGATAAATCTCAACCGTGATCTTTGTTGGAATTACGAGTGCAATAAATTTTCACATCTAAATTCAAGAAAGAAAGCAGTGACATCATGTTGTTAGAGTCTATGCCATGCTGTTGCAATGCAAGCTCATTTAAGAAGTATAACATCGCAAACCCTTGTGAAAGCTGTAGATGAAATTCAAACAATCTTTATACAGCTATTATATGTACACAATTTACTACTACGACATTTAGCTATAATGAAAAACATATATAGAAATATATATATATATATATATATATATAAAGAGAGAGAGAGAGAGAGAGAGAGAGAGAGAGATAAATCCTCTCTTCTGATCTATTGTGAAAGATTGTGATTTGTAAATGCCATTTTTCCGCTAGCAGATGACCCTGTTTACAATTTTTGTTATTTTATGTACAGTTCAAACATACTCTCAGGAAATAATGAAAACATGAACAAATGATGCTCCTACTACACAAGAGTGTTGAAACTAAAACTGCAATGTTCTTTTAGGTCATCTTTTCTGGTCTGTGTATGAAGCGGTCACAAGTCACATAATGCATCAACATGAAAAGTGAGTCTTGCTGTTTTTGTGTAACATTTACAACTATTGAGCTTAAAACAAGGCTATCTATTACACTTAGTTACAGCATGTTACAGTCATGGAATCATATTTTCTTTGTATTTAGGACTTCAATAAAAAGTAAACTTGAGTAGGTATTTTAAGTGAAAGGTTAGTTGATTCAGGCCGCTCCAATACTGTCTTTTTAGGTGTCAGCCTTTTAGGTTTGATCCAGGAAACAGGCACGACAGTGTGTTGTCATATTTGTCTCGATTTGTTCTTCTTTCAGGATGCCATTATGGTAAGTGGCATACGATCAAAAAATGTTTAACATCTCTTAAATGTTTTTTACAATTTTAAATATTTGTTTAGCTTAAGACAAACTCAGTAAAAACAGTATATTCGTAAATAAAATTAAATAAATGTAACCATACACATATTGACTATGAATAAATAAAACAAATCCTAACAACAAAATGATTGTTCTAACTCTTTCACAAGCCAGACTGATCCCAGGTAAGTTTACCTCAAATACCTGACTCACAATAGTTAGATATCTTGACTTTATCTGCACATACATTTTATGTTTCTTGATTTTTTTTTCTTTGACCAACTTTTTTCTGAAACACAGTGTTTTACCAAGGCTTCATTTTTAACATCACCATTCTTTATTTTTTCCTCTGTATTTGTAACAAATTAATTAAAAATTATTTAACAGCATGATACTTCAAGCTGTTGACTGACTCCTTATTTGAATGTATGTTTTCTACACATTGCATGCTGGGATGCATTCCAGTACCTTCAGACCATTTTCTCCATGTTCTGCTTTTTTTTTTTTTTTTAGTTTCAAATGTCTCAGTATATAGGATTTCTCTCACTCCAAATAAAGAAAAAAAATGCATATTCTGATCAGATAACATAAAACCAATACTTTAAAATGGCTGTAAATATGCCATGTGTGTGTTTGATTTGTGTGTGAAAGTTGATTGGTGGATTTTGGGGTGTTTCAGCTTGTAAAGAATATGTGTGTTTTTTTTTTTTTTCATCTCTATTCACAATAAAATTTGTAAAGACATTCGGATCAACTGGTGCGTGGGCAAAGGCCTGAAAGTTTAAATCTGGTGAGCAGTGCAGCTTTGTACACTTTAAAAACAGACTATGCATTGTTTGATAATGAGATTGCATAGTTTGCTATATTTGTATCCAGAATTACAGAGTTTGAATGTAAAAATACCAATAACATTTACTTTAAAATTACAAAGATGTTACGTTGTTACAGATGTTACAGGGATATCACCCTTTAATATAATGAGCCACACGTTTAATTACAGATTATGATCATTCATATAATTTTACATTAATTTTTAGGCTATGTAATGTAATTTAAAAATACATATATATATATATATATATATATATATATATACACACACACACACACACAAACAGTAATTTTCCTGTATAAAAAGAGAGAATTACTGTAATTTGTCATTAATACTTAAAATAGCAGTCAAGTTGATAAATTACAGATATTGTTTGCAATTTTACATGAATCTGTATGTAATTTAAGACAACAGAAATCTACTGTAAAAAATTTTGCTATTTTCCATAAAATGTGTAAAAAATTACAGTGTATAGAGGTTAAAAACAAATTAAATTCCAACCTATTTCTACATGTTATGGACCATTATTATGATCTTTTTTTTACCTCGTAACCTGTGAAAGTGAAAATATTATAACTGTGATGATGAAAATATTATAACTGGATTGATTGAAAATAGTAAACTGGATAAATTATTTTCAAGATTTATCTGGAAAAGGAGGAAACCCAGAATTAGATATAAAACACTTCAGCTGTCGAAGGGAAAGGGGGGAATGGCACTGCCTTGTTTTCGAGATCATTATTATGCTGCCCAGATTAAACCTTTGGTGTGTTTATGTAATCCAGTATATCAATCTAGATGGAAGGAAATAGAAAGTGTTATATCTCACGATGTTCCAATTCAGGCAACATTGGGAGATGTTGGACTGATAAATATATTATTAACTATAGATAACCCTTGGTTAAATGTATCCCTAAACATTTGGAAGAAAGTAGTGAAATTATGTAATTTGAAAGATTGCATGATATTGCTGCGCTGGTGTGCCTATGGTACTGAGTTTGTTCCCAACAAAACAGATAGTAGGAACTTCAGAGCTTTCATATGCTTAAAGGAAATCATGGGCTAGAGAACCAAGACTTTTATAGGTATCTCCAATTGCGGCACTATGCAGAGCATGCTATAGGAGATGTATCAAGGAAAGTAGAACATAGGTTATTAAAAGTTTTTCTTCTAGCCTATCAATTAGATGTCTGTAAAAATGTGATCTCAAAGTTGTATAGTGGGCTACAACAAGCTAAGATGATAGACACATTCTACATAAAGGAGAGATGGGAGCGGGAAGGCAACTTGAGTCTTTCAGTAGAGGAGTGGGAAAGAGTGTGCGAGTCACAATGGAAAACTACATATTCTCTGTTCTGGAGAGAGTTTGCGTGGAAGGGTGTTGCTAGGTTTTTTCCACACCTGCTCAGATCAAGCATCAGTCGTATAGATCCAATTGTTTGTTGGCTAAAGTGTGGGGTTGACAAGGCAAACCATTTCTGGGGCTGTATTTCTATTGAACAATATTGGTATGAGATACACAAATGTCTAGAAATTACTCTTACGATTCACATTCCATTCAGTTTTGAGGTGATGTACCTGGGTCTGATTACCAGTGATTTTTTTCAAACAAATACCTGTTCAGAATCAACAGTCATCATACTCTTTTTTTTATTTAATTGGCTTTAGTTTTTGAAACATTTTAACCCGTTCATTTATATAAAAAATCTCATAGAGAGATAAACATTTAAGTATACAAGTTTTATATAGGAAAGTTTCTTTGGCTACGGATTATGTCATTAGTTGTTTCTATACCCATCAGCTTCAGCTGTGTCTTTGGTTTCTTTTGTTCAACCCCTGTATTTGTTTTGTTAACAAAGAAGTCGGGGAAAAAAAAAAAAAAAAAATTAAAAAAAAAAAAAAAATATATATATATATATATATATATATGTATATATAAAATAATAATAAACTGGCGACATATGTAGACTTCTCTACTTATGTTTCATTGTGACTGTTATGTTTATGACTTCCTGATGGCAACTCCCTGTACACCCCGCACAGCAGAGGTCAGACCCCAATCGACTGTCCTGATAAACTCTACGCAGATCTTGGTTATCGCAAGTAATCTGGGTTTCCTAACCAAAGGAGCATCTAGCGCTAGATAGTACAACAGATTTTTGACAACTGTACCAGCGTGGACCGCTGTGCTACGTACTGCAACCATCACGTCATTCAAAAGTTGAAGTAACATTGTTTGGTTTATATAATGACCGCTAAACTCACTTTCCTGATTGTCTGAGCCTGATGCACGCTTCTTCAACATGCCCCTTTGGGGCGTGTGATCAAAAAACCCTAACTTCAATGCGTTAAAGCACAATGAGATTCCAGAAAGTTTCAAAGACAAAGTTGATAACGTGCAAAATTAATTTTTAAACATGTAAACATTAATGAAATAGCTACGCAGAAACTGATGAAGAGTAACCAGATGTCAGTAACAAGGTGACTGAATGTAGCTGAAAGAACTTCATATGTTCATACTTCATATGACTATGTTTAAAGATTATTTCAGAAGACAGATGAGCATATTAATGCATAAGATCCTTGAAGATGTATGCGATCCAGATAATGATTGTGATAAAAGGCCTGAACAATTCATGGTTTGATACAAACACTCATATTACAAGTTTGTGTATTAACAGCAAATAGACAGCCTAAAAGTTCTGGATGTGACGTCTGAATGTGGCGACGAGTTTGCAGTTACTGAGGTTCTCTGTATGTAACAGATCTATGTGTGTCACTGTTTTCAAAAAATGCTGATGATATCACCATCGATGGAATCATTGAAACGGTGGTCAACTACGCCCTAGACCGAAACACGGTAGCTTCCAGAGATTTCATTTTTCTGCTAGACCACCTGCAATGTCATTATTATTGTTTTAATTTATGTATGTAATGCCATTTTATCATCTACACTACTTCAATGTGTATAAAACAAAGTTGAAATAAAAAGCTGAATCACTTAACTTTATGATCATGATATTGTAAATTATATTCAAAAAAATTCATTTGTTTTTAACCTCTATACACTGTAATTTTTTACACATTTTATGGAAAATAGCAAAATTTTTTACAGTAGATTTCTGTCGTCTTAAATTACATACAGATTCATGTAAAATTGCAAACAATATCTGTAATTTATCAACTTGACTGCTATTTTAAGTATTAATGACAAATTACAGTAATTCTCTCTTTTTATACAGGAAAATTACTGTTTGTGTGTGTGTGTGTGTGTGTGTATATATATATATATATATATATATATATATATATATGTATTTTTAAATTACATTACATAGCCTAAAAATTAATGTAAAATTATATGAATGATCATAATCTGTAATTAAACGTGTGGCTCATTATATTAAAGGGTGATATCCCTGTAACATCTGTAACAACGTAACATCTTTGTAATTTTAAAGTAAATGTTATTGGTATTTTTACATTCAAACTCTGTAATTCTGGATACAAATATAGCAAACTATGCAATCTCATTATCAAACAATGCATAGTCTGTTTTTAAAGTGTACAAAGCTGCACTGCTCACCAGATTTAAACTTTCAGGCCTTTGCCCACGCACCAGTTGATCCGAATGTCTTTACAAATTTTATTGTGAATAGAGATGAAAAAAAAAAAAAAACACACATATTCTTTACAAGCTGAAACACCCCAAAATCCACCAATCAACTTTCACACACAAATCAAACACACACATGGCATATTTACAGCCATTTTAAAGTATTGGTTTTATGTTATCTGATCAGAATATGCATTTTTTTTCTTTATTTGGAGTGAGAGAAATCCTATATACTGAGACATTTGAAACTAAAAAAAAAAAAAAAAGCAGAACATGGAGAAAATGGTCTGAAGGTACTGGAATGCATCCCAGCATGCAATGTGTAGAAAACATACATTCAAATAAGGAGTCAGTCAACAGCTTGAAGTATCATGCTGTTAAATAATTTTTAATTAATTTGTTACAAATACAGAGGAAAAAATAAAGAATGGTGATGTTAAAAATGAAGCCTTGGTAAAACACTGTGTTTCAGAAAAAAGTTGGTCAAAGAAAAAAAAATCAAGAAACATAAAATGTATGTGCAGATAAAGTCAAGATATCTAACTATTGTGAGTCAGGTATTTGAGGTAAACTTACCTGGGATCAGTCTGGCTTGTGAAAGAGTTAGAACAATCATTTTGTTGTTAGGATTTGTTTTATTTATTCATAGTCAATATGTGTATGGTTACATTTATTTAATTTTATTTACGAATATACTGTTTTTACTGAGTTTGTCTTAAGCTAAACAAATATTTAAAATTGTAAAAAACATTTAAGAGATGTTAAACATTTTTTGATCGTATGCCACTTACCATAATGGCATCCTGAAAGAAGAACAAATCGAGACAAATATGACAACACACTGTCGTGCCTGTTTCCTGGATCAAACCTAAAAGGCTGACACCTAAAAAGACAGTATTGGAGCGGCCTGAATCAACTAACCTTTCACTTAAAATACCTACTCAAGTTTACTTTTTATTGAAGTCCTAAATACAAAGAAAATATGATTCCATGACTGTAACATGCTGTAACTAAGTGTAATAGATAGCCTTGTTTTAAGCTCAATAGTTGTAAATGTTACACAAAAACAGCAAGACTCACTTTTCATGTTGATGCATTATGTGACTTGTGACCGCTTCATACACAGACCAGAAAAGATGACCTAAAAGAACATTGCAGTTTTAGTTTCAACACTCTTGTGTAGTAGGAGCATCATTTGTTCATGTTTTCATTATTTCCTGAGAGTATGTTTGAACTGTACATAAAATAACAAAAATTGTAAACAGGGTCATCTGCTAGCGGAAAAATGGCATTTACAAATCACAATCTTTCACAATAGATCAGAAGAGAGGATTTATCTCTCTCTCTCTCTCTCTCTCTCTCTCTCTCTTTATATATATATATATATATATATATATTTCTATATATGTTTTTCATTATAGCTAAATGTCGTAGTAGTAAATTGTGTACATATAATAGCTGTATAAAGATTGTTTGAATTTCATCTACAGCTTTCACAAGGGTTTGCGATGTTATACTTCTTAAATGAGCTTGCATTGCAACAGCATGGCATAGACTCTAACAACATGATGTCACTGCTTTCTTTCTTGAATTTAGATGTGAAAATTTATTGCACTCGTAATTCCAACAAAGATCACGGTTGAGATTTATCTATAGCTTTACTACAGTGTGTAGCTTTGATTACCGTCCTCTAACTTTAATGAATGCATAGCTTTTAGTGCTACGGTTAGATTATGTCTCAGTTGTAATCGTTTCAAGTGTAAACAACTTAGTTTTGCTGTCAACGATTCATGCAATCCCACATCGAAGAGATGGATAATTGCACTACAAGAACTATCAATTTACTTTCTTAGTAACTAGACCCTTGAATTCGCATTTGAGTTTTGTAGTCAGATAATTCCTACAAAGGACGTTTGACTTTTATCTGTTGGGAAAAAGGAACGCCAGTAAGCTATATTCAATATCTATTTTTTGAGTCAAAAATTTTAATAGACAGCTGATACAATTCTTAAATGTCATGTTGGATGCTAAAATCTGGATTCTTATCTAAATCATTACTAAAACATTTTGTTAAAAAATGGCGTGAGCACTTGATACTAGAGTACAAATATTGTATAATACATGTTGGAAGTGTGTATAATTCATGTTCAAATTATACAAAATATACAAAGTGAAAATGGTATATTATTTTCTTTGTTTAAGTTTAATATGAAGCTTCACTTGGATACTTGTATCACGTGATTGTAACATGCCTGAAACTTTAAAAAAACAAAAAAGACCTATTCTAATACCAAAGGGGAAAGTAAGTTTTGCCTAATAGTTTGTGAAAAGAAAAATTTCTGGTTATGATGTATTCATTGTGTGAGAAACTGATTTGGAGCAAGGTAATATCTATTTGTTAAAAACATTGCTTCAAACATATTTGTCAACATTATTCTTTTGTTTTACCATAGTTTTACCTTATATTTACTAGGAATTGAAACTTTATTGAAATAAAAAAAAAAGTTAAATTATATAAATCTATGAGACATACCTCACCTTAAATGTAAAGTTTTTTAGACAAAAACATATTTAACAGATACACCAGGTTTTAACAGCGAAGATATTTAATGCGGACATGCCAGGTAGGGGATTTGGCCTAATCTTTGGTTTTTAAGCACAATTAAATATTCTCAAGAGACCCATTGTCCCCTGGAAGTCACGTCTTCTGAAAGACCTCACATGTGCTGATTCACTTAGTTGAAAAATTATGTTTTACCTTGTAGGATCTTTAACACCCTGCAAAATCGTTGGGAGTCAAAGGGCATTTTCATCAGTGCTCCCTAAAGTCTGTTCATAAGGCCAACAGACAACGGTCACATCAAAATATGGTAACGTTTGAAAATACTCATTGTATTTTTGAGTAGATAACCAATAGTATATTTTAAGTAAAGGGTATGTTTCCACATTGATAAAGACCAGTTAAGAAGCTACAAGAAAAGTAAAACCATATTCAACTTATAAGTGCAATATTAGATACTGCAGAATATCAGATGTTGAGTTCAGGCACACCATAATAGTATGACAACATATGACCACTTTTTAATTGATTTTTAATGTAATATCATACTTTGAATTAAGACGAGTAAAATTAAATATTCACTCTAGACAATTTTTCAGGGGGAACAGCACAGAGGAACATCTGGTCTCTCCCTCTCTCTCTCTGAAAATGTGGGGTTTTCTTAAAGATACAACTTAAACTAAAAAGAGCAATGTTGAGTCATTGTTTCAGGTGACAGGAGTTGTGAGGCATCAAACACACAGACACCTTCACGTTTGGAATTTCTTTTTTTTTTTTTTTTCTTTTTTTTTTTTAAATCAAAATTGAATATTCATTTTTAAAAACAAACAGTTTTTTATGACAAACTTTGGCAATATGTTTCATTGCATTGGTGGTTATTTGCCAGATGGAAATGCTGCTTAAATCTTTGAGAAATAAGATCAAATAAAACTAAGTAGAGGTTTTTGATGTAACATTTTAAAGTTGTTGTTGTTGATTTTTTTTTTTTTAAATAAAAATAATACTTTAGGTTAAATTTAAGTTAAATCATTTCTACCATTGGACATCAGATGTTATCCTGATACAGTAGTCTTCTAGAAAGATAAATAGAAGATATGATTTTAATAAAACTTTATAGATTGGATTTAAATAACCTTATCATTTTAAAATATCTAGATTATGCTTTGTAATAAATTTAGTACAATAAAAATGTGCTCTAGAATACAGACTAACTTTACATGCTGTGACACAAAGGCTCATCTGTCTGCTTCCTCCTGTCTCTGTGAGGGTCTGACGGATTTGTTTCACACTGGAATTTATCCCTAGGAGTGTTTTGTTTATGACACAACTTAAACTATTTGTTTTTTTAAATTTTATAATTTTATATATTTTTTTAGAATTTTTTTTAGAATTTTAATTTTATAATTTGTTTTGTTTTTTTATCATTGCATAAAGAACAACTACAGCTCTCTGAAAATGTAAGGTGTTTTCATATTTATATTTGTTTATTTATTTATTTTTTAACTATAACTAAAAATGTTTAAAATGTTTAAATAAATGTTAGTAACATATTTGGCTTATACATTTGATTTATAATCATTTCATTTAAAATAGAGATAAATAGAGAATTCCTTTGATAGAACCAATTGTGTTTGGGTGCGTGGGTGCGTGTGTACATGTGTGTGGTTCTGGCATTCCCTAATGTTGTGTGGACAAAATGTGACCCAAATGTGTAGTAATACCACAAATTGTTGGCCCCCCAAGCAAAATTTGACCCATTACAAAAACAGCTTATAAATTATTTTAAATCAGTTTTCTTTGTTAATTTATTTATTAATAAATGTGGGTTTTTTTGTTGTTTTTTTGTCGTTTGTTTGTTTGTTTTTGTGTGTGTATGGACTAGAATATACAATTATACTACAATAATCATTATGTCTATGGAAAGCCCCATAAAACATGGAAGTGTCCACAGACTTCTCTACCCCCACAGCCTGAATACTGTGACAGTCTCACATTTCACATCTTGCTTGATTTCCCAGGAAAGAGTGTACGGATATAACAGCAAAAGGTTGTTTTTTTTTCCCGAACATGTACCATTGAATAAACTCATACTTTGAGTTACATTTATGCATAATCACTTGTGTCATAGACAATCAAACATTGATTGGATCTCAATAATGATTTAAGTTATAAAAGTTCATGGTTCCCTCTACTCTGAACCAGTTTCAGCAAGAAACTGAACTTTAAGAGCTTTAAACTTAAAGCATTTTTTTATTACTATTTTTCCTTGACTTAATGGAACTAATTTTGTGGTATATGAAGTCTCTTTTCTCCACGAGAAAAATGTAAGAAGGTTTTATACACTTATTTATGGTAAAAACTTTTACATTGTTTTATTTTGCTTGTGATCAAGTAGTTTATTTTAAACCATTTTATAGATCATTGATTTTACTCTCTCTCTCTGTTTATCTTCTTACAACCAGAGGTGTGAAATCTGAGACTGCTTGTGCATGGGGGTGGGATGGCTGGTTGTGTCTGTGTGTATGTGTGTGTGTGTGTGACAGACAGAGACTGACTGTCTAGCTCTACACTAATAATGATGGTTATTGTTTGTCATATTATGATCATCCTGATTATAATTTATCCTTTTTTCACACATGTGGTCAACAGATCAGTCGGGTTAGAGAGAGTTCAAATAACAACTATATAAATACAACCTGACAGTTCAATATTAATCATTCTGTAAAACCAACCCCCATAGGAATATTCATACCGGACACAATAAAAATGATTTATTATGACAGGTGTCATCAATCATTTTGACATAGTAGCCTCCCTATATCTCTCTCTAGCCACACCCACTTGGGACCTGGAAGACCAGAAAACAGCTCTTAGTGGGTACCGCTGGACTCCGGAGAGCCAGCGGCGGAACAGACCAAATTCTCTACCCGGCCCTCCTCCGGGGAGGGAGCGATGCGAGCACTGTCTCCCGAAGAACTGTTTACCTAGCTCCAGGTCGCCTATCTCCAAGACCGCTACTCACTAGCCAACTAGGTTGACTGCGGGCTGGGCGGGCTGGATTTTAGGCCAGCTTGTGAGATGAGTGCATCGAGAAAGCGTACTTTGATGGCAACACATCCCAACAAGGCTAGCCAGGGGTGTTTCTGGACCACGAAGGTGGACATCGTCTGGCCAGGGGCCTGCGCTATGACTTGCATCATGCGTAGCTCAACCCCGACTCAGAACTACCCAATGCAATGAGTACTTTGGCCTACCACGGACTTGCCGGGGCCATGACTCATGCAGGGCAGAGGTGGTGTGCCCATAGCACTGCCACCACACCCTAGATGGTAGTGAGAGAGAAAAAAAAACTTGCAATGCAGATTATGGCCCCCTTGGCGTGCCATATTAGACGCCAAAAAAGGCCACAAACTGACAAGTTTTTCCATGCACTTCCGGGCTAAGAAAGGGGGCGGGGCAAGGTGGAAACGCATCGCACAACGCCCCCAGAGGCCCTGGAAAGCATTGTTGTCAAGTCTGAATCTTCAGCACAAGCACACAACAACCGTGGGACGCTCAGCTTCATCTTCATTTTCAGAGCCCAACAACATTCTCTCCAATGTAGCAGTCGACATCTGATCCTCTGCTGAAGCTCTAAGACGCTAGGTCCCCCATGAGAAGGACCAGCAATCCAGCAGAAGCTACCAGGCATGTTGAACAGTGAACGTGGCCGCCCAACTGGACGACACACGGCGCACTGAGCACCGACGTGGCTATGTTGTACTAAACATGAACCACCCACGAAAACAGGCACAACATGTTTGCGATGCACTAGAAGAGTGGGGGGCCCACGGAGAATGGCTCAGCGGGTATAGCCCCATTGTGATCCTCTGGTCACCCAAGCTTATTAACCAAAGTAGTATATTTCTGATTCAGAAAAATAACTAGATCAGGGAATAAGTGAGGGGACTCCACCTCATTAAAGGCACTCGAGTCTCGACCGTGCATCTAGAGCGCCAGACGACGCGCAGGGTTGCCATAGCAACGCGCGCTGTCAACCGGCAGCTCGACGGCACACGGCGCGCTGAGCGCTCTCAAGCCCTTACGAGACAAACAACGCGCCGACGTGGGCATGCTCTCATTCTCACGAGAACATGAACCACCCACAAACACAGTCTCAGCACGCTAAGCAGACATGAGAGAAAGTGATTGTGGCCGTCAGCGAGGATAGGAAATGACCGCCGCCACACAGACTGAATGACGTCTTGAAAAAGACGCAGTGTCTGTCTGTGAAGTCTGATATTAGAAGGGGAAATACAGCTCTTTCTGTGTCGAGACACACAGGGAGTGTCACGAGAGTGTGTGCACACACACACACACACATGAGACCGGCCCAAATCGCACACCAACTTATGGATTTACAGCGGAACGCTGTTTCACAGCAGTAGTTTCTGCCTGGCTCCTGAAGCTCGCGGATTCGCTGCAGAGTCGTAACACCAACACGGTAAGGCTTCTTCTTTTCGTTCTTCAGACTTGTTTGAAGTTCAGTCAGGCTGTAGGACACCAAAGTGTTGGCTCCGAAGCGAAAGACAGAGTGCGATTGCATCCGCTTCCTATTTATATCCCCCGGAGGTGGGCGGTGCGCATTATGAAAATATCGCACGCCAATGTTCATTGGCTTGTTTTAGTTCTCTCGAAGCTGATAGGGGCTCTCTAGCGATATCCCAATTCGTCGGTCACTACTGACGTACGTCGAACGTGACCGACTGAAAGGGAACTCTTAGTTATATCACGTTTACTTTGCACTGTAAGTGAAGATGAAAGCATTTGTTTGTGTGCAGAAATTTAGTCGCAATGACGCGATCACTTCTTTCATGCGCTCAACAACATGTCTGTGATCGGCTACATGCTCATCACTGCAACCTTTCATGCCACTATCTAAATATAATGCCATAGATCTAAATGAAATGCAACACTTTTCACGATTAGTCAACCTTGAGAGCTGTAATAGTAAAAACACGCTAATAGAGAGAGTAATATGTTATTTTATATGAAAAATATATTCATATGAAATATTCCATATGAAATATGCTATTTCAAATGGAAAGATGTTAGCCAATCACAGCAGTGGGCGTTTACACTGAAGTCTCACAGCAAAATAAAACAACACAGTTCATGACCTCTTTAAGATATTTTTGATGAAATCCGAGGGTATCTGATCCACACATAGGCAGCAACGTCATTGCACCTTTTGATGTCCAGAAAGCTAGTTAAAAACATGGTTAAAATAGTCAACGTGACTACAGTGGTTCAACCTTAATGTTATGAAGCGACGAGAATACTTTTTGTGCGCAAAAACAAAACAAAAAAAAATAACGACTTTATTCAACAATTTGAACCGTAGTCATACATAGTGAACTCAATGCAGGCTTCCTTGTTTACGTCCGAATGCCGGCTTATTATTGCCGGCATAATCCTGTGTCAGCATCACATGCATACATTCTAAATAATGTATTTATGCAGTACTGCTGTAGCTGCTGCTGTTTAGGGTCGTGACATTCCTCCATGTTCAAAAATAGTAGGCTAGTGATTGTGCTGGGCAAACTCCATATTACAGTTTTTCTCAAATGCTAAAACACAAAAGCCAATCCTCTAAACCAAATGACCAGTTGTCTAAACACATTTACTAAATCTAGCCATCGTTTTCCAATATCATAAACACATTTCACATGAAGACACAATTCACAAAACACAATCCTCCGTTCTCATAAATCTTAACACATTTTTCTTTGCTAAAACACAAGTTGCAAAAGAACTCTGCTTATATTCTCAAATATGAGCTCATGTGATGCAAAATGCTTGCCACAGTCAGCAATATTTGAACACAATGAACACACCTGGCGTCATTCATTACATACAACGACTCAAAATTGAAGACACTTGTTGCTAATGCTGTGACCACATGTATAAAAGCAAGTTCAGAGTGCACAGTTTGCTGAAGATTCCAAACAAACACAATGGATGAAGGCAGAGTCAGGGGAAGAGGAATTCGAGTCAGAGGAGGGAGAAGAGCTGGCCATGGAAGAAGAGGAGCAGGCCAACGAGGAAGAGGAGTTCAAATCAGAGGAGGAAGAGGAGCAGGCCAACGAGGAAGAGGAGTTCAAATCAGAGGAGGAAGAGGAGCAGGCCAACAAGGGAGAGGAGAAGGTCCAGGAGGGAGAGCAAGACAACCTCGCACCATCATTACGGACGAGATGTGAGCAACAGTCATTGACCATGTCATTGTCCATGGCATGACAATGGCTGAATCAGGACTACGAGTCCGTCCAAACCTGAGTAGGTTCACCATGGCCACCATTATCAGGGCATTCAGACAACACAACAGGTATTGTACTCTATTGCTTTCTTTGTTACAATACAATTTTACAAGCCTGTGAAAGTAGTCTATTGGTTTCAAATCAGTTGTTACTGTATTGTAAAACATGTCAATTGACAACACATATTTCTTTCTTTAGAGTTGAAAGAATGCCACATAGAGGTGGGAGGGTTGCCATATTTACAGCGGCACAAGAAACCCTCATTGTGGATATGGTTCGTGAAAACAACCTCATCAGACTCCGGGAGATCAGAGACAAAGTCATTGCCGATAATGTCAACTTTGAGAGCATTGATGATGTCAGCTTGGCCACAATAGACCGAGTTCTCCGGCGCCAAAAGATGCGGATGAAACAGGTCTGTAGGGTTCCCTTTGAGCGCAACTCTGCACGACACAAAGACCTACGTTACGATTATGTGCAAGTAAGTATACATCCATGTTCACAGTACAGTTAGTGGACATACTGTGTTGCTCAGTGGCCTACATTACTGGCTTCAACCTGCAGAAACGAAGGCAAAGAGGCCGTAACATCATTGGCCAAAGAGCCATCACTGAGGTTCCTGGCCAACGGGGGGTAATATTACTCTTTGTGCGGCCATGGGTTTGGAGGGGCTTGTCCACCGGCATGCTGTCCTTGGGTCTTACAACACCCAACGTCTCCTCACCTTCCTAGAGGAGCATCCTCCTGGACCGCCAACAACACCATCCTGGGCCCACACATCACATTTATGTGATCATTTGGGACAATGTACGCTTCCACAAAACAAACCAAATCAGAGAGTGGTTCATCACCAACAGTAACCACTTTTTAAACGTCTGTCTGCCACCCTACTCCCCTTTCCTGAACCCTATAGAGGAGTTCTATGGTTTATGACAGACAACCATACACTAGAGAGAACCTCCTAAGGGCAATGGAGCTGGCCTGTGTTGACATCCCAGTGGAGGCCTTCCAAGGATGGATTCGCCATTCCAGGGCGTTTTTCCCGTGGTGCCTGGCAAGAGACAATATAGCCTGCGACGTGGATGAGGTGATGTGGCCCGATGCAGCTCAGCGACATGATGCCGCACAGTGATTGTGGTGTGTGTGTGTGTGTGTGTGTGTGTGTGTGTGTGTGGTGTGAATAAAGTAAATAAAAAAAACTTCACACCCTGATCACGTTTTCAAGAGTACTGTTGTGTGCAATAGATTCTGTTTTTGCATTGAGTTGTGTTACAGTAGTGTACATGCAGAATTTACTATAGATTTATACTCTTCATATGAAACTCACAAATCTAAATGCCTAATCCTCTGCAGAGATCTAAGAACATCCATTACTGTAAAGTTTCTAAAAATATGCATTGGCAGTTATGAAACAAAGAACCTTCTCACAAATTGAGCATTGTGTTTTCAATTGTTTTGCTGTAGTGTGTAATGATGTGTATAGTGTTTACATTTTTGAAAGCTTCGAGCTGCTCTTTTGGTGTGAAAGTTTGAGTTTTGAAGTGAGAAGGTGTGGTTGTGTTTATGTAGCTTTAGAAAAGGGTGTTGTGTTTAGACATTGGGGAACATGGAGGAAACGTTTGTGAAATGTTTTAGCATTTGAGAAAAACTGTAATGCTTCCAAACTTGATTGGCTGATGGGAACAGTATACGATTGTGATTCCTATTTCATTACAGTGGCAGGCCATTTGCCAATTTAGCAGACATTAAAAACTTTGACATTAAACTCAGACATTAAAAACCTATACTGTTCACATAGATCTAAATCTCATTCAAGAATTGAGCCAAAGCTCAGGAGTTTCATTGACAAGCGAAAAAAATATCACTCATCACTTAACGAAAGCTTAAAAATGAAGGCCTGATTTTTTTCAGGGGCCTTGTCACAGGTCTATTGATTTTGAATTTCTGTGTTACTTTTGCTATATTTTCACACTTAAATGCATTTAAGAGCCTACTCTTTTGTGCTAAGAAATAAGTATCTTGACAGTTCTCTCCCAAGTTGTTCCATTGTTGTCAGTATTAAGTCTGAGAATGATTCATTGGGCTAACACTGTTAGACCTTGCTGTAGAAAAACAGCCAAATTCTGACAGTAACAAACCATTTTGCATTAAAACAGTAATATACTGTAGAAAACAATGCATTCTGGGTAATATTTGTCATTTTCGAGAAAATAGCCTACAGGAATATACTGTGAGTTACCATCGCTCAAAGTCGACACTCAGAGGCTGTGATCTAAATCACACCCTATACACTCATTCACTATTCCCTACATTAGTTCACTAATATAGTCCACTTGACAGAGTTAATTAAAAGAAATGAGTGAATTCAGACACTTTATGAACACCTGATAAGCAGAATCACTGAAGGACAGAGAAACAAGTATCCAGTAAAAAGAGACGAGCAGAAACACAAGAACTACACACTGAAGTCAGTCAAACCACACTGAGTGTCAAACCAGTTTACAAACCTGTTTGACATTATTTCTTTCATACATGTACAGAAGTTCTTGTTGAGAATTAACAGATATGGATGTTGATGTTTTATTGAAAATAAAAAATTATTGAAGTTTGCAGTCACCATCGTGGTGACCAGTGTCTGCTTTAGTTGGGCTCTTGACTCTTTTACATTAGTTTTCTCTGGCTGCTGTAACTGAGTGTAGTTGCTGATGCAGTGAAAATATCTTTTTATTTAAAATGTTTTTATTGAACTCTAAAGAAATAAGTTCATAATAATAATATGCATATGTTATTAGCATATAATTAAAGTTAGTAAATTTAAATGGCAGTCTGAGGCAGTTGGTGTCTGCAAATGAAATGAGGTAACAAGTTTTAATTTAGTGAATGGTATCTTTACAGTAACATACTGTAGATTACAGTAAATAACTGTACAATCAATAGTAAATCACTGGCAACAGTGTTGAAAAGTCTGACTAAGTAAAATAAGCCTGGCTTGTTTTCTAATCTTGTTTTATGATACAGCCCTTTGGATTGATCCTGTTTGAGTTAAAGTGGTTGTGTAGTGTCTTGTTTGTGTTTTGACTTATAAGGATCTCCTTCGTTGTGTGTTTTATTACAGCCACCAAACCTGTGACATTTACTACAACTTTTTGTTTTTGTTTTTTAAGCATTTTAATATGTTTGAAGAACCAACAAATAGCGGGACATACAATAAGGTTATGAGGTGACATAGTAGAATACATACATTAATGCATATTATATAATAAAAAATACAAAGTGCCTTTGTTCAGTTATTCTACCAGCTGTAAAGCATAAACAATGAAAGTAATTTAAAATACAAAAAAAAAAAAAAGAATATCTATAGCTCTGACATTGTTTATTTACAATTATTTACAGGTTTTTATGATAAATATTTAAATTGACCTGGCTGTGTTGCATCTATATTTCAAATTTGTGGCTGAAAGAAGCTCAGTGAAAGTTAAATCACATAATTCATGTAACATTTTAAAAAACAATAAGCTTTATCAACATACAATTGTTTCATATATTTTGGAGTTGGACCTCGAGGGACGTTTACCCTCGTCCAAAAACCTTACAAAAGTTGATTGCATGTACTAGCTTGTTGCGAAGTGCGTTGATATCGCTGTATTTGGGAAGAATTAATCTGCCAAAACAGGTCTGGGCCTCTGGTAAACGGTCATCTGGATCAGGACTGTCTGACTGACAAATCTTCAGAGAGCACATTGAGAAACCTCCCACAGGTACACGTTTCCTTCCATACAAGAACACTGAAAAAAAATAGAGTAAGGCAATAAAGTTAACATTTCTTAAATGTCCAAATGATGTTGTTGTTGCATCAAAAAAATAAATAAATAAATAAAAGAAATTCATATGTTCAAGTTAAAGCTTACTCAGAAATTTCTTCTTATTCTCTTCAGAGAACTCAAAGAAAACGGTCCAGAAGTTCTTGATAAGCTCATCAGAGGCAGAACAGCTTTCATAGGAAGCAGACTGAAGATGAAGCAGAAGAAGTCTTAAATACTAAATGTGATAAATACTTGTTAGAAATTTGCCAGTTTTGCAAAAACAATTACCGTTTGAAGCTCCTTCCATTCATATTTAGGGGAGCCTTGGAGAAGCTCCTGGAGTTCCTCAGGGTGGAACATGCTCCAGATATCGAGCGGACAGCCCTTAGAGAAACCTCTTGAAAAATGCTTGAACTGATTCTTCACAGACTTGTTGAAAACAAAGTCGACATACAAATCCACATACTTCTGTCTGCAAAATAGATAGACAAACAGATAGATAGACAGACAGACAGATGATAAATAGATAGATCAATAGAACGATAGAGAGAAGATAAATTGATTGATAGAGACAGATAGACAGATATAACAGTACCTGTTAACTTTGTTCACTTGAATTTGACCTCCGTTTGGAATGAGCTCTTGCCCTTTGACCTGAAACAGATAAAAGGCTAATGTAAGCATTTAAACAACAGCTGTGTACATTTATGTACAAGTAAACCATACAAACTGTATTACTGTGAAATCCAAAAAGAGTATATCCACGACGTCCTCATCCTCCTCAAGAAGGTTTTGCAAATTTCTAATGTGGGATTTTAAAAATACAATTAAAAACATGACCTGCATTGTGAAACAATGTATAAAATCGAATGGTTTTAACGGTTTACCCAGCCTCCACAGGGGACAGTTCCTCCAGATCATTCAGAGTGGGACTCAGCTTGAGCAGTTTCTTGAACAAGGCCAGTGGGAAGTTAATGTCTATGTAATGATGGTTGTACAACGCCATTCCACAGATAACGCCAAGATAGTAAAAATCCTTATTATCTTCCGTGTGCTGAAAAGACCAAGTATATTGATATATGGGGAAGACCACATAAGAAGGAATACGAATTGTTTGGGGCAGAGCTTACATCAGGATTGAACCAAACCAATGAATTCCCTTGGACTTCCAGCACCTTTTTCTCCCATTTGAGAAGAGACTGGGAAAGGAGGGTGAAGAATTCTGCCGATAAGCCCCTCATATCTATTCCATCCTCCCCAATGAACACCACCTGTACAGGAGACATTTTCATAAATATAAAGGTAAAATGCACTGTCAGACTTTTAAAATCTGATTTCAATTCTGTAATTCTTTTACCTCTAATGGATGATAAAATGAGTGGGTGTTTTGTCTGAGATACTGTAGTGTGTCTGTCAACAGTGATTCCCTGTTTATGCGCAACACGTTGTCATTTAACATGAGCTTCTCTCGGTCAGGAGAGAACTGTAAGCGCATCTGCAAGCACTAAAAGAGGTACAATTATGTTAGCTTTAAAGGGAAAAAAATGTAAATTCTGCCATCATTTACTATGTCATTCTAAACCTGTATGACTTTCTCTCTTCTGCGGAACACAAGTATTCTGAAGAATGCTGGTAACCTGACAGTTTTGATGCCCATTGACCTCCATTGTATGGTCCAAGGGAAAAAGGCATTTCTCAAGATGTCCTGCATTCTTAGAAGAAAAGGCTCTATAATATAGAACCTTTAAGGAAATTAATTTTAATTCATTTTTAATGACATTTTATGAATTAAACAGCTTGTAAACATAGTTTATCATCAAATAACCTGTTAAACATGAGGGTATTATGCAATCATTTTGGACATTTCTCCTTATAGAACCTTTTTGGCATTGAGAGGGTTCTTTAAAATGGAGTCAAGAATCCTAGAGTTCTATATAGAATCCCCGTGAACCTTTTTCTTTTTTTTTTTTTTAAATGTATTTTGTGTCCCACCTAAGAAAGAAAGTCATACAGGTTTGAGGGTAACTTGCTAAAAAATTAAGTTATTTTGCATATGTATGACTGAGTATATCCATCTCTGACTTACACAAAACATTCTCTGTTTAGATTGGGTGTCAGCTGCAAAAGGGAACTTGACCAATATTTCAATAATTCCCTGAAAGAAAGATCCATGGAAGTACTGTAAGATTTGTTATTAAGATAAGTTATTGAACACAGAACATAAAAAATGTCAAGCAAAAATTTTCATATGAATCATGTCAGAAGCTTTGAATACCCACAAGGTAGTAATCTGTCAGTGTCACCAAATCATTGAAATCTTCACTGAAACGAAGGGCCCATAAAATCATGGCCAAGTTTTTCAAGGTAACTTGCAGCTATTGATGTATAGAAAAAGAGAAATTCTTGGTATTATGGTTTTTGTCCAAAAATATCTGAAACAGAATTCACTATTGCTTTCGTTCTCACCGTAACTAAGAGATCATTGACCTCATGAATGATGAAATCACTGTTTGTGATGTCATTGTGGGTACTGCAACAGACCTTCACAACAGAGACAAAGAAACAACCATTATACAATGATAAGATATCCCAGATAGCATCAATGATCGAAATAATGTTGAATCAGTGTTAATGTGTCAACGTTAACTGCATTGAATCAATATCACCTTTGCACCCACAAATAATGTTGAATCAATGTTGAAATTTCAACAACAAAAAAAATGGAAATGGCATTGAATCAGGGATACAATGTGATGTTGGTTCAACATCATGCTTACAATCTCAGAAAATGAAACACAACTACAACTGACTTAAAGCTACACAGCCTGAAATCAACTAAAGATAAAAGAAGACAATAAATCTCTCAAGATCTCAGCAGAAGTTCTTTTTGAGAATTAACAGAGTTTTAGATGTTGATGTTTTATTGAAAATGTTTGGTCACCATTTTGGTGGTCAGTGGTTCCTTTAGTTGGGCAGTTTGACTCTTGGCTTTTTGTGTGAGTTTGTGGTCTTTGTTACAGTGCTTACTAAAACACATCATTTGTTGCAAAGAAAACCAGAAACAAAATGATAGAGTGATGTAGTTTTCATCATCATAAAGCAAAGTCATTTACTAATTGTTCTCTTGAGAAAAAGTGCATATTTGTTTTTAACAGGTAACATTCACCAACAATGCTTTCTTGCTACAGATCAGACATTCTGAATCTTGACTTTTAAAGTGCAAAGTTTTAAAAACATTTTTAGACACAGACATCAAAGAATCAGCATATGAATCTCAACAATGGTGACATCCTTCATGCTGCAATGCATGCTGGGAGCCACCATAGTATACAACTCGTGACTCCTAGCATGCATTGCGGCATGAAGGATGCCCAACTAAAGGAACCACTGACCACCAAAATGGTGACGAAACATTTTCAATAAAACAACATCTAAACCTGTTAATTCTCAAAAAGAACTTCTGCTGAGATCTTGAGAGATTTATTGTCTTCTTTTATCTTCAGTTGATTTCAGGCTGTGTAGCTTTAAGTCATTTGTAGTTGTGTTTCATTTTCTGAGAGTGTAAGCATGATGTTGAACCAACATCACATTGTAACCTTGATTCAATGCCATTCCCGCTGATTTTTTGTTGAAATTTCAACATTGATTCAACATTAATTGAGGGTGCAAAAGTGATATTGATTCAGTGCAGTTAACGTTGACACATTAACATTGATTCAACATTATTTCAATCATTGATGCTATCTGGGTAAATTTCATCTTGTGATTAAATGTTTAAAAAACGCACCTCATGGAGCATCTGAAGGATCTGCAAAAAGTTCTGCATGTGTCTAATTAAGTCATGGCCAGTTTTACCACAAGAAATCTGGCCAATCAGCTCAGCAGTTTCTTTGTGAAATAACTTCACTAAGCCTTTGAGCCAATCATCAGGGAGTTTGGACCAGTACATCTCTGAGAATATATCATACAAATACTTAGACAAATACTACAAGATCAACAACACAAAGGATGTAAATGTCCAGCAGCTTTACCTAACACCTTGCGAGCAGCTGGATTCAACTGAAGGATTTTGGAGGCCAGTGCTCCAGTGAGTTCAGTTCTTTGTTGTTCCTGGAGTCCTCTGATGAGCTCAGGGAGGAGAAGGTAAAGTCTCAGAGCTTCAACACCAGTTGGATTTGGATTCAGAGACGGCAGCAGTTTCTGTTGAACCACCTTCACTACCTGAGGTACAAAAGACCTTCAACTGCATCTTACTGTTTAAAATGTACAGAACATGTTTTGTAAATGTTGGATTCATCATTACCTCTGAGATCAACCTTTCATTCTCTGATAACTTTGCAAAAGATGTTTTAACCAGAACAAAATCCAACCCACAATTCTCCACAGACGTCTGATAATGTTCATCACAACTACAAAGACAGAACATTACATCAAATCTGTGATGGAAGAAATCATTTTTGGCATAAGGAGGAGAAATTACTACATAATACTATCTAATTTAACCTTGTTTTGAGAAAACTTCCATTCAGAGAGGCAGCAGAGGAGAACACTGTGTTTATTTCCCTGTAAATATCAAAACAACACTTTTTAGTCCATTTATTTATATGCATCATTATAATATATAAAATTGCTCAATTACATTATTAGGTCACAACCTCTAATCAAATAATAGCAAGAATCCTACATAAGATTAAGATCCACATACTAAATTGTTGAAAGAATATGTGTATTTTCAGTCAGATTGTGACTGTGCCTCAGGCCCTGTTTCCACCTGGTATTAAGCTGCATTTGGTCGTTCGGATCACTATAGACGAGGGAGAAACTGTGCTACAATACTACCGTCAATAAATTCTTCTACCCACAAGAACACTGGTCAAGCTTACTTATTTTATGTATTAGAGAAATATAATAAATTGGTGAGCCACCCAAACAACTGCTCAGCCAAATACAGCAAAATCTAACATTGTGTAAACAATATATAACATAATACTATCTGGAATTTCTGCTATTTACTAAGTTTAAAAAGGACACATGCAACACACAGCTCCACATGCATTTTCACAATATTTTAAGAGCAACATGGACATAGTATACAATTTATAGCAATATCATAAAAAAATCATGTGAATAGATAAGTCAAACACTCACTTCTTTATTACTTTCCATGAATCTCTTTCAGACACCCATCGGTCAATCATTCTGTCATTTAATGTCAAAATCCCTCTGAGAGTGGATTTTGGCTTACTTTCAAGCTCCTACAAATAATATAACATAGTAAAAATATTATCCTACAATAATTTATATGTTAAACTATTTATGAATGAAAACTGCCTGTCTTACTTTGAAAAACAAGGCAAAGGAATGATTCTCCCCAGCAATGAGTTTTTCAATCATATATTCATGATCACATTCTGTGTGCAACAAACATTTAGTTTAGAGTTCTGAGCAACATGACGAGTAAAACAATATTCATAACAAAATAATATACTGTTAAAAGATCTACCATTTGACAGATCCACTGGTAAAGGCACAGACTGTTTGATCATTTCTCCATTTCCCAGCTGCCCTTGCATCCCACATCCAAATGAGTAGATCAGCTTTGACGATGAGACTGATACGAGTGTGTGACGTCTTTATACAAGAAAAAAAAAAATGTTGTATTAGACTTGTATTAGGGCTATTTATCTTAGCCATGTGAGGATCATTATGTGCTTATTAGCCCTAAAGAAGGTGCACTGTGAAATCTGCACAACTGCTCTAAAACACTGACTGCTTGTGAAAAGTCAAGTTTACCTCCCACATGTGACCTGTGACACTTTAGATCCCCACAGTTCAGCAACCACCCGCGGATGATGTTCATCTTTAAACGAGTTGTGCCCAAGCTGACCAAAACCTCCGGATCCAAATGTGAACACTGTGCCGCCCTGAAACATAAACTGTTTACTACATTTTCTGTTAAAGGGTTAGTTCACCCAAAAATTTAATTTCTTTCATCAAGTACACACCCTCATGTCGTTCTAAACCTGTAAGAGCCTTGTTCATCTTTGAAACACAAATTAAGATATTTTTGATGAAATCCAAGGTTTTCTGAACCACACATAGGAAGCAACATCATTGCACCTTTTGCAGTCCAAAACTGTAGTAAAAGACATCATTAAAATGATGATGTTGCTGCCAGTGTGTGGTTCATATACCCTCAGAATTTATCAAAAATATCTTAATTTGTGTTCCGAAGATGAACGAAGCTCTTATGGTTTGGTACGACATGAGGGTGAATACTTAATCGCAGAAATTTTGTTTTTGGGTGAACTAACCCTTTAAGCTTATTTAATCTTTTTATCTAATATATAAAACATAAATGTGTGATCTGTTACAACATACTACCTTTGATAGAGTGGCAGTGTGTTCTCCTCCACATGAGATGGACACAGTTTTCTTTCGGTTCAGACTATTTACAACCGTTGGGACGTGTCTGTCTGTGAAAAAAACGTCATGCTTTGATTTAGATTTGACACAGTATTGCACAATTGTAGTACATTTATATGTGCTTTTATACTATTACTGGTTTAGTTTGTACATGAAGTATTCAGACCTGTAGTGTCTCCGAGGCCCAGCTGTCCAGCCGAGTTCTTTCCCCATCCGAACACGACTCCAGAGAGAGACAACACAAAGCTGTGGTCTCCTCCAGCGCTGATCTGAGCCAGTGGGATCCCACACAGACTCTTCACCTGTTGAGCTGACGGAGAGCCGGGATGTTCTTTCTTCAAACCCAGCTGACCGTGAGAGTTTTCACCCCATACGAACAACTGACCATCTGAAAGACCAACAACAGCTCTGCAAATCTACACTCAAATGCCAATCAATTCATGTCAATCATGAGATGTCAAAAGATTAAAACATCAGATGTTAGATGAAATGGTCAAGAATACCCTTGGTTAGTGCCATTGAATGATGGTCTCCACATGTGATCTGAATCACCTGCCTTTCCAGACCTTTGAGATGCCTGCAGAGAAATTTGTCAGATATATATTAACATTTAAGGTCATTTATACTTTTATGCATACAAAATCATACCGGCACACAGTAGATTTGTCCATAATGAGAACTCTTCCTGCATCAGCAAGAAGAACCGCACCAGCTCCTCCACAGACAATCGATCTGATTCTGTTATTCTTCAGCTGTAGTTGCTCTGGAGTAAATTAAATATTTTGATCAATTCAACTTCTGTTCAGTGTAAACATAAAAACAATTCATTTTTAATATATGACATTAAGTATTATGTAATGATAATTTTAACAAAAAGAATAAAAATAGTGTAATCATACCTAGTTTTCCATCGTGATCATAGTTTTCGCCGCGCAATCGCAGAACCGAGACTTTCCCATCCCGGATAAATCCAACAAAACTCCTTCCAGCTGACATGTCCTCAACTGCTGATTTCGGACACATGGATCGTATTCCATAATTGCCATGTTTGACTTTGTCAGGCTTTAACAGACCGAAGCCGTCTCTGACCGGCGCTCCCCAGTAACACAACATGTTCACTGACGGATCTCCAGCTGACTGAAGAACACACTGTCATAAACACGCTTTCAGCCAAAACGAAACTTGTTCTATTTCCTACTAAATGAAAGTGTTTGGGAATCATGCCATGCTTGGTGCTTTAAATTGAGAGTGATTAGATAAAAAGTACAACAAAGAAAACATATAGAGGAATGAGGACAGTTAATTGGAAAAAGAAACAAAAACCTAATGATATTTCAACCAGAAGTTTATATAGCTATTTTTCTCGTGTTTTTCAAAACTTATTTTTTTCCACGGATCACAAAAGGAGGTGTTTGACTAAATTAATGGATTAAAACTCAACATTCACAAACTCAACAGAAAAGTCAACATTCACTTTCACTTTCATCGGTTTTCATGCAACGAAAGTGAATGGTGACGATTCACGTCATCCCAGGCACGTGCACACATAGACATAAAAGGGGCTTGAGCCCCTGCCCTTTTTCTTCCTCGAGAGAAAGTGCCCTTTTTTCTGGGGTGCTTTTTTTTTTTTTTTTTTTTTTTTAAATAAATGAATATATATTCCTGTATGCGCAGAGCTTCCCTGTACTGAATAAATAAATAAATAAATAAATAAATAAATAAAATGCTATATATCAGGTCGGCTTTGTCGAGTTCAGCTGCCCTCCCTCCGCGACACGCCATTCATTCCCGCACGCGCGCGCGCGCGCCCCGCCCCACCATGTTTGCTGCTGTCTGAAAACTGAAAACTTGTGACAACTATGCCCGGGAAAATACAACTGCTGTCTGGCGATGAGAAACGAAATAGAAAAAAGTCCTAGATGGATCCATCCCGTGCATTTCTTTCAGGTAGCCTATGTTCACAAACATGTGAAATTTGTGAAACTATTTAAGGGTGAGATTATTTATACGTTTAACGCCGCGTTAATAGTTTGACCACCAGCAACACATCTGCCTGATTTGATACTAATGTAATTTATGTCATATTATAATTTCAGTTATTTTAATGTGCTATGTATTGCGTTTTGAACCATGTTGAAGCCTACCTGTAGGGCTGTCAATACCAGAAGAGGAGCATCCATGAACCGCATTATTAGACAGTTTTCTAAGGATACACGATTTATTAAAACTATGTAAAAATCATAATACAGCATTACATAATGCTATTCTTAAATTTATGCTTACACAGGAAAATACATAACTAAAAGTTTAAACCCTCGCTCTGTCTTTGCCTGTTGGTCCACATTCTTCAGTTGAAGAAATTACTGTGGCTGTAGTATTTCTATCAAAAAAAAAAAAAAAGGCTGAATATTATTATTTAACTAATAATATATTTTTTAATTATGGTGGTTGGCTTTGATCATGGATTTGATCGTGCTGTGCTGTGTAACAACAAAAATCAGCAGGCTTTTGGCGCCCTCTGCAGCCATTTGTTATAATATATATTATGTATTTATAACATTTCAGGGGGAAAAAACTCTTGATGTGTTTAAATATGCAGATTAGCTTGTTTTGGTTAATTAAGAAGAAATCTACAGATGCAAACAGATGGAGGGTAGTAGGCTTAAAACAAACACCATCTAAATGTGTAGGGTTAGGATTAAGTTTTCTTTCCATTAGAGAAAAAGACATGGCACCAAAAATGGACCAAAATCTTAAAATTGTCCACTTCATGAAAGAAGTATTCCAATAACCAAAAGAATTAAAACGATTTATTGATTTGTGCAAAATAAACAAATTATTAGTGAAACTATGTCCCTCTCCTTGGTGCAGTCATTTATTCTAAATCTATAGTGAAAATAGTGTAGAAAACATGCACATTATGGCATAGTTTCTTTTGCTGTTGCCTTCTCTTGTGATAAACCTAGTGAATACTAAAGAAGATCATAGTCTCTGTGTGAACTGATTATTTTGTAGAAATCTGTGGAGTATGAAACAATTGTGTGAGTGTGAGGAAATTAAAATAAATTGGTAAGGAAGTCAGAGTTGTCTTAATATATTTAAGGGTTTATTTATTTTTTTTAAATCAATAATTATGAGAAGTGCCCTTTTTTCCACTTGAGCCCCTGCCCCCCAAAATGTCTGTGCACGTCCCTGTGTCATCCACTACATCAAGATCTATATGTCGATAGATACATATGTATTTTAACACACATTCACGCTAAAGTTGAGATATTGACGGTTTGATTTTTTTTTTTTATAACGAAACCTATGTTGTAAAACACAAATAGTTCGCTTATTTGCATTCCGAGTTTAGAGTGCCAAACTACCGTTTCTCCTAAATCATTGGTTTAGATCCACGTCAATCACAGACGTCTGGCCAATCAACTGATTGAACCCCACCGACGAAACAGAAGGATCTGATTGGTTCACAGGTATTTTCCTATGGTATTTTCCTTCAGCGGCGACGGTGCAGTACTGCAGAGAAATGGCCGACTGTTAGCCTATTTACATTAACTCGTTAGTATAAACAAACAAAAACAAATCGAATTTCATTGTTATCATGCGATTTGAAGGTAGGTAGCAAATAGAAATCATACAATATTCTCGTTTTTTTTGTTGCGGAGTCTGTTTTTGCTAGATTCTACGTCTTGAAAGTATGACCAACATAAGAATATCAGCTGAACAAGTAAATAACATTTCTGCCACTTTTGTTCTGACCAACTAAGGAAAAAAGCATTAGGCCTACAATAATTCGTGCTGCCAATGATGATTAAATCTATTATTTATTATCTTATTATTCCTGAGGGCTGTTTCATAAAACAAGATTAGAAAACAAGCCAGGCTTATTTTACTTAGTCAGACTTGTTGTCAGCGAATTCTGTTTCATAAAACAAACTTAAATTAGTTCAAACTCAGTTACTCTGGCAACTTATGCTGGGAAACTAGCCTGGTCCGGAGCAGGCTAACTGTCAGGCTAAGCTGAGCTTCTCTAACAGTGACCAATAGGAACGCAATGATATTACAGTTGACTCTCTCACATACAATTATTTGACTTTATTAACATATATATATATATATATATATATATATAATATAATAATATATATATATATATATAATATATATATATATATATATATATATATATATATATATATTATATACACACATTTACTAAATAGTGCTAAATAAAAAAAATTGGTGTAAGTTTAAGGCATTTTTAAAAGGTAAGTATGTTGAACCAAACCATTTAAAGAGAAGTAATTTCTTAAAAATTAAGTGTTATATAGTCCACTGAATCATTCTCAGACTTAATGCTGACAACAATGGAAGCACTTGGGAGAGAACTGTCAGGAGACGTATTTCTTAGCACAAAAGAGTACAAGAGGATTACCAAATCATTGTTTTAAGTGTGAAAATATAGCAAAAGTAACACAGAAATTAAAAGTCAATAGACCTGTAACAAGGCCCCTGAAATAATCAGGCCTTCATTTTTAATCTTTCACTAAGTGATGAGTGATTTTTTTGCTAGACAAAGAGCAGGAGAAATACCAAGCGAGTGTCTCAGAGCCAGCAAAAGCTATGAAAAGAGTGACCAAGTAAGATGCAGCCTGCAGAAGTGACATGTATGGTTGTTGTCCACGCTGGAACTACCTACTGTAGTCAAAGCACAATAAAATCAGCTAGCCTTTTTCCAAGGCCCGTATTTAATCTATACTCTGGTCTCATATATATAGGTTTATTGGGACACTTTTTGCTATTGAAATGACTGGGGAAAAAAGTGACCAAATCAACCTGAATTATATATAATGTGTGTGTGTGTGTGTGTGTGTGTAACCTACAGGTTTTCTTTTCTTACTGGCTAAATGTTTTGTGCCCAATATTTAATTAGATTGTTTTAAAATATATGAATACATTTCTCTCTGGTTTTGTTTGGCAGCTGTAGTAACCTTTATGGTTATTAGAAGAGCAGAAATTAAAATCACAAAATTAAAAATTAAAATAAATATGCACAGACTAAATTTTAATTGGTAAGATGAATCTAAACTCAGTAAATGGCCTACAGTATATTGATTTACCCCATTACAATAGTCCATTTACAGTTACTATCATAAAAATACACTTACTTGTAGGTTCAAAATTGTACATAAGGCACATTTACTGTCCAACATCAAATATTTGAGCGAAATGTATATTTTAGAATTATTGCGCTTCTATTGCGTTCCGTCTGTTTAGCGTGCATGCGCGCAGCAGCACTCGTTCACTGTGAAGTTTAGCAGCAAAATGGAAATATTTGCATGACTTTCTTGCATTTACAGATGGAGAATAAACTTGTGAAAAGTAAGTTATGCACTGAGGAAAACACCATGTCTCAAACGCATAAAATAGCACGAAATGTATGCTGTTTCCTATGGTGGATCGATTTAATCCATGATCGACCTCTAGGGCTGCTTAAAAAAAGCGCGCACGTGAAATTATCTTGACTAGGTAAACCTGGATCGAATTAGCGGGACTGCGTGAACTTCAATTACCTTTTATGAAACCGCTTTAGCCCCAACTCATTTGTTAGGTTAATTCAAGTCAGGTTTTGGAGTTTAATCCTCGCTTTTCTTAGCATCTTTTATGAAACAGCCCTCAGTTATACTTTGTTCTTAAATTGTTAATGATAACAACATCAGCATTGCGTAATTATCCCTGCGTCTCAATCAGCTCCCTAGCTCCTATATCGTTATATCATGTAAATAAATGTGGCCGATTCCCTGATCAGTGCCCTGACTACTGAACTAGGGAGCTGATTGAGACGCACGCTAAGTGTATTTAGTGTGTATTAGCATTACCTGTAGATTTCAATTTCTGTAGCCACTCCGTAGTCCGAAGTCTTTTGCTTTTGACTACGGCTGAATCTCCAGTTGTCACTGATGATTGTAAGTGTCAGACTGACACTTACTTATTTCAGTTGCTGTGAGAACAGGCCATAAATGATCCACCACCTGCAGCATCCTCACATGATAAAACCAACTTGCCTGGACTCCTTTTTTCTGTTTACGGACGTGACGTAATGACGCAAAGACAAACTGCTCCATGCTCGAATTTCCCGCAGAAATCCACCAGGTCGCTCTTATTATAAAACATTATTACAAACTTACCGTTGTGAATCAAGCTAAGATAAGGAGATAGTTTTGAACAATAGCTAATTTTTAACCAAAAAAGTTACGGACTGAAGCTTTAACTTGTTGATTCTTTGCCCAAGTGTCTTTATGTGGGTCATTTCCCTTTTATATTATTGTATTGATCAGGGCTGGGCTGTATTTATGATACATGTATTTGATTGGGTTGATGAAAATAGCTTTGTATTTTGTATCAATATACTTTAGTGTTTTGTATTTTTGTATTTTTAAAATATTGTAAAATACTTTGTAAGAAGTCTACATGATGACATCATACAATTGCGTTCGTTTTGGTAGCCTAGGCTAAATAGTTTACCAATTTACATAATGTTCCTGAAAACTATTGTACCGAGCAGCAGCCCCCTATATTTATTATTAACAATCAATTTATTAATTAGTTAGAAACTAGTTGCCATGAATAGAAGAGCCATCAGTTGTCTTATAATTGACTTGTTTGTCATTGAGTCAGTGTTGCTGATGCAAAGTAGGCCGTTCATTACCAAATATCAAGTAACTAAATTAGGATACAATTATGAGTCATTCGCAAACATTATACTGTTGGTTACTTTAAAACTAAACTTCATCTGGAAGATCACAGGGATATGTGCATATTTGATCTGTTAAAGCCACGATATGTAAATTTTCGCCACTAGAGGTCACTCATTCAAAACTAAGGCATAACTCGATGACACCTTGATTTCACGGAATCACAGGAGGTGTTGTCTTCACGTATACAGCCGGTTGAAAACATAAACATAAATCTGAAATCAAGGGTAACAGGGATATGATGTCATTGATAGGTGACGCATGGACACGGTCCGTGTCCTCAGTAAAATTGCTTTTTTTCTGGATTTAACCTACATATTGTGCCGTTAACTGGTTGCATATGTCAGATTTATTGCATGACTCGGGCAGAGAAAAGTTGGTGCTATCAAACATTGTGTACTTAAATGAGTCTGTGTAATGGTGAAGGGATAGATCAAATAGGCCAATTCATGGAAGGTTTGCAAAGATATTTCATGCTCCCTTGTAAAATTATTTAAAACACAAAAATACAGTATTTTATTTTGATACATGTTGTGGCTGCTCTATTTTTGTATTTTGTTTATTTTGATACATTTAAAATTAAGGTATTGGGTATTTTATTTTAAAATACATTTTGATGTATTTATAAGGGTGGGGCACAAAATTGTTACTGAATGACTCCATTGGGACACAAAATATATGTGGATGACGCACCTCCACTCTTTCCATTGTAGAAAAGTGAAGCCACCAACATGTCCCAACATGGTGCTGACATCTTGTGCTGGTTCGGGACTTAAGTCTGCACAGTAGTAAGCATGAAGTGGAGCCGTTTGCTATCAAGGCCCCGCCCACACAGTCCACACTCCCGCAGAATCGTTTAGTATAGTTTACTGCAGAACAACTCATTATGGTGTGGGGGGAAAAAACAGTAATGGAAATGTAGAAATTAAAGTTAAAGATCTAAACACCTCCCGAAAATCCTAAAAAAAAAAAAAAAAAAAGTCTATTGGTGCCTCAGTGACTACTTTGTTTAGAGAAGCTGTCACAGCTGTCAATCATGACGTCACACTCCCATTTTTATAGCATCAAATAACTAACTAAAAACTTATTTAAAAAAAAAAAACGGACACTTGAACTGACATAAGCATGATAAAAACTACATAAAATGTAAATGCACACCATCTAAATGCAACTTTTGTGTCTTTATCAGCTTTTCTACATTTATACTGGCCCTGATAATCATCACACATTCACTTACCGCTTGCTCTATTTCTGCAAATCCGTTTTTATGAATGAATGATGACTAACTAGCCATTGCTCTGGTCTTCGTAAACAGCCACTAGCGGCACCTACTGGTGAGGACAACTAACAGCAGATGGAGATCATGCATCGGCACTCTACTGCTTTTCCTGCAGTTCACGGATGTGAAATGTTTAATTTTCTGGCGAATTTGAACCACTGAATTTGTGGAAGCGAATTTGTGAAGCGAAATAAAATGGACCGAAAATTGCCAGTCGAATATTATAGGTTGTATTTTTAAACGGAATTAATGTTTTGGAAGTGAAATCTGAAAGGTGAATATGAATTTATTGAATTTTTAATAATGAAAATGTGTGTGAAATGTTTTGAATTGAAATATTCATAGCTTAAATATACGACCATGTTGAATTTCAGTGCATAAAAATGCAAGCCTTAAAAATACAATGCATCTAAATGCAAGCACAGATAATGTGATGCATATTTTTTTTCTATTAGTGCAATTCAACAAGCTTTTTATTTCAAAAACATTTGGCATTAATTTACTTCCATACTATGACGTCAAAGGGCAGCGAGCACCGCCTCTGCAGAAGAACGCCTACTTCATCATTGCCTGTTTAGCCCCGCCCACTGATTCACGCATGACATACAATAGAATAGGTAGCCTAAAGCCCCGTCCACACGGAGACACGTTTTTGTGAATACGCACAAATTTTGTATCGGATATGCGTTTCGTCCACACGGATCCGGCGTTTTTGGAAGGTGAAACCGCTATTTTTTGAAACCGGGTCCCAGAGTGGATAAATCTGAAAACGCTGTCTTTGCATTTACAGGTGTACAGCCTATCCATATATTTTGTGAAACGATGATGTCATCACCCCACGTGTCGACCCTAGTCAGACTCCACTTACAGCACAAAACAGCAGCAACAAAAACATTAGCAGATGCTTGTGCTCAGATGCTACTGAGCCAAAATAAAGCGTTATTTCTAAGCTTTACTATAGTTTTTATACAACGCGCAAGGTTTATGCGCATGCTCCAAGTCTTATTCGCTATTTTAAGTGTATCTCTGTGGCAGAATTACAGCGCCACATACTGGTCTGGCATGTATACTACATCGTTTTGAGTCGTTTCAGTGGTTTTGTGTGGACGAAGATATTTCTTCAGACGAGGAAAAAAAGATCGGATAGGGTAAGCTCCGACTTCGTGTGAGCATAGCCTAAAGGTGCGGTCACACTGCACTTTTCGTTCCATTGACTTCCATTCAAACGCATGGAAATGCGTCAGGCCAGAAACGCAAGCTTGTGTGAAAAATTTCGCATTTCGCTGCGTTCCAAAGTTCAAGTTTGGTGAACTCTGACCTGCGAATTCGCATCATGTGAAGACATGCGACCAGTAGAAGATTGATTCGTCACGGCATGACCTCTTGGCTGAATTAAAAGAATTATATTTTTGCAGTAAAGTCGAGTAGGTTCTGTATTTTTACATTTTAAATGTATTACTTTAAGTTATGTGTTGAATTCATGCTTATAAAAAAGACGCTGTAGACAGTGACGTCATATCACGACCGTTACAGCATTCGAAAAAAATTTGCACGTTCAAAGTCTAGTGTGACCGCGGTTTAAGTCATAGACATTAGGCCTAAGTAACATAGGCCTATGTGGGGCTAAACCAGATCGAGCTACCAAGCAATAAACATGCTGTTGAGGATTACAGAACATTGTGCAGTGCCTGGACTCGACAGTAATGCAACAACATGTAAGTAACTGTGTTAATTCTAATGTCTGATCTGATATTAATGATTCATGTACAGTCAGATGTTCTTTGTCTGTGTGTCAGTAAATCAAACCTGTGACTAAATGTCAACTGCGTTGTTTCTCTTAGTAGGATAAAAATAATCTGTTATTTAAAGGTGATTAAATTATATAAAGAAAGCGATCAAAGAAAGCTCCCTTTGCAATTGTTGGAGCAGCGCGTGGTGAAGCTGTCAATCAAACAGCGCAATTTATCAGTGAGTGACTCGCAAAACTCCCTTTTATTCAACGAATCTCTTAGTTATATCGTGTTTGCACTGTAAGTGAAGATGAAAGCATTTGTTAGTGTACAGAAATTTAGTTGCAATGACGCGATCACTTCTTTCATGCGCTCAACAACATGTCTGTGATCGGCTACATGCTCATCACTGCAACCTTTCATGCCTCTATGTAAATATAATGCCATAGATCTAAATGAAATGCAACACTTTTCACGATTAGTCAACCTTGAGAGCTGTAATAGTAAAAAACATGCTAATAGAGAGAGTAATATGTTATTTTATATGAAAAATATATTCATATAAAATATTCCATATGAAATATGCTATTTCAAATGGAAAGATGTTAGCCAATCACAGCAGTGGGCGTTTACATTGAAGTCTCACAGCAAAATAAAACAACACAGTTCATGACCTCTTTAAGATATTTTTGATGAAATCCGAGGGTATCTGATTCACACAGGCAGCAACGTCATTGCACCTTTTGATGTCCAGAAAAGTAGTTAAAAACATGGTTAAAATAGTCAACGTGACTACAGTGGTTCAACCTTAATGTTATGAAGCGACGAGAATACTTTTTGTGCGCAAAAACAAAACTAAACAATAACGACTTTATTCAACAATTTGAACTGTAGTCATACATAGTGAACTCAATGCAGGCTTCCTTGTTTACGTCCGAATGCCGGCTTATTATTTGCCGAAACCTGTGTCAGCATCACATGCATACATTCTAAATAATGTATTTATGCAGTACTGCTGTAGCTGCTGCTGTTTAGGGTTGTGACATTCCTCCATGTTCAAAAATAGTAGGCTAGTGATTGTGCTGGGCAAACTCCATATTAATGCTTCCAAACTTGATTGGCTGATTGGAACAGTATATGATTGTGATTCCTATTTCATTACAGTGGCAGGCCATTTGCCAATTTAGCAGACATTAAAAACTTTGACATTAAACTCAGACATTAAAAACCTATACTGTTCACATAGATCTAAATCTCATTCAAGAATTGAGCCAAAGCTCAGGAGTTTGATTGACAAGCGATCTAACCAATCATAATGCAGATTCCACCATTTTGTCCAACAAAGCAGTCAGGACAGGAGTTAGAGGATTAACTTCGGTGGACTTGAACTTTAAAAATGGTGTGTACTGACGTCTTTCTGCGTTTGAAACAACTTTCCTTCTCACGTTCATTCATGTTTATTTGATGCTATAATAAATTAACTAGTAAGAAGAGATGATCGGTTCACAAGCCGCTTGAACTGAAGCGCTACAGCAATCTGTCACGACACATTAAAGAGCCTCAAAACAGTTTTTATTTTTTTAATTTCTTAAAAAAATACAGTTTGAAAGCTGGGACTTTAATATCATAAGTAACCTGCTCTGTCTTGTCTGTCGACATGTTGTCAGTGTCCTCTTTGCTCCTCAATGTATTTTTCACTCTGTGTGGCGTACAACGCCCAAGCAACAGTAAATAAGGGAGGCGGGCCTTTGCAAAGGGACAACTGAAAAAACTGTAATAAGATCAATGTTATGAAAAAGTATTTACTGTCACAGTTTGTTCTCGTTTAAAGTTTGATTTGTTATCATGACTTTTCCATTTTAGTTTCATGATCTGTTTTCTGCTTAAAACAGAAGTTTTTCTTTTGATTTTTCCGCGTACAGATGACACCATTGTCAAAACGATCCCCATTCATACGAATCCATGAAAATGACTAAAAACCCCGTTTTCAAAAGTTTGTGTTTTCAGGCCACCAAAACGCTTGTCTTGTAAATGAAAGGACAAAATACATAAAAAGTTGTATGTTCCTTTTTTAGTTGAGAATGGTGTTGTCGTGTAAACAGCCCCCTAATTACCACTCCTTTCCTTCGCTCCCTGCCAGTATACTGATTTATTAGAGTATTCTGTTCAGGTGTGTTTTTGTTTCTCCTTTTGTTCAGATCTGCATTTAAGTATTTCAGTTTTCACCTCTCCTCTGTCCTGGATTGATCCTGTTTGAGTTAAAGTGGTTGTGTAGTGTTTTGTGTTTTGACTTATAAGGATCTTCTTCGTTGTGTGTTTTATTACAGCCACCAAACCTGTGACATTTACTACAACACGTTTTTTTTTAAGCATTTTAATATGTTTGAAGAACCAACAAATAACGGGACATACAATAAGATTATGAGGTGACATACTAGAATACATACATTAATGCATATTATATAATAAAAAATACAAAGTGCCTTTGTTCAGTTATTCTACCAGCTGTAAAGCATAAACAATGAAAATAATTTAAAATACTAAAAAAAAGAGAAAAGAATATCTATAGCTCTGACATTGTTTATTTACAATTATTTACAGTTTTTTTATGATAAATATTTAAATTGACCTGGCTGTGTTGCATCTATATTTCAAATTTGTGACTGAGAGAAGCTCAGTGAAAGTTAAAAACATAATTCATGTAACATTTTAAAAACCAATAAGCTTTATCAACATACAGTTGTTTCATATATTTTGGGGTTGGGAACCTTGGAGGTTTTGAACCTCGAGGGACGTTTACCCTCGTCCAAAAACCTTACAAAAGTTGATTGCATGTACTAGCTTGTTGCGAAGTGCGTTGATATCACTGTATTTGGGAAGAATTAATCTGCCAAAACAGGTCTGGGCCTCTGGTAAACGGTCATCTGGATCAGGACTGTCTGACTGACAAATCTTCAGAGAGCACATTGAGAAACCTCCCACAGGTACACGTTTCCTTCCATACAAGAACACTGAAGAAAAATAGAGTAAGGCAATAAAGTTAACATTTCTTAAATGTCCAAATGATGTTGTATGCATCAAAAAAGAAGACAAAAAATAAAAGAAAAAATTATTATGTTCAAGTTAAAACTTACTCAGAAATTTCTTCTTATTCTCTTCAGAGAACTCAAAGAAAACGGTCCAGAAGTTCTTGATAAGCTCATCAGAGGCAGAACAGCTTTCATAGGAAGCCGACTGAAGATGAAGCAGAAGAAGTCTTAAATACTAAATTAAATACTTGTGTTAAATACTTGTTAGAAATTTGCAAGTTTTGCAAATACATTTACCATTTGAAGCTCCTGCCATTCATATTTAGGGGAGCCTTGGAGAAGCTCCTGGAGTTCCTCAGGGTGGAACATGCTCCAGATATCGAGCGGACAGCCCTTAGAGAAACCTCTTGAAAAATGCTTGAACTGATTCTTCACGGACTTGTTGAAAACAAAGTCGACATATAAATCCACATACTTCTGTCTGCAAAATAGATAGACAAACAGATAGATAAGATAGATAGATAGATAGATAGATAGATAGATAGATCAATTGATTGATAGAGGCAGATAGACAGATATAACAGTCAGGGATGGGCAGTATTTATGATACATGTATTTCAAATACAAAATAGTATTTTGTAATTTGTATTTGCTAGGGTTGATGAAAATGTCTGTATTTTGTATCAAAATACTTCAGTGTATTTTTTTGTATTTTTAAAATACTGTAAAATACTTTATAAGAAGTCTACATGATGACATCATAAAATTGCGCCCTCTGATTGGTGCCTACTCAGTAGTTTGCAGAGACTTGTTGAGATCAGAACAGAAAATTGATCCATATGGAAGAAGGTGGTCAAGAAACGTACAGGCTGCCAGCTCTCCATTAATTTTTAGTATGAATTGCTATAATTTTTAACAGTTCATTTAAAGTTTTGGTGTTCATTTCTTGAAAACATTACCGAGCAGCAACCCCCTATATTTGTGATTAACAATCAAATGATTAATTGGTTAAAAACTAGTTGCTATGAATACAGGTGCCGTCAGATGTCTTCTTATAAATGAGTTGTTGTCATTGAGTCAGTGTTGCTGATGCAAAGTAGGCCCTTCATTACCAAACACCAAGTAACTAAATTAGGATACAATTATGAGTCATTTGCAAACATTATACTGTTGGTTACTTTAACACTAACCTTCATCTGGGAGATCACAGGGATATGTGAATATTTGATGCCACAATATGTAAATTTTCACCTCTAAAGATCGCTAATTCAAAACAAAGGCGAAGCTCGATGACACCTTGATTTCACGGAATCATGGGATGTATTGTCTTCACGTCTACAGCCGGTGGAAAAGAATCGGGACAGGACTCAGGCAGAAATCATGTTTTTGGAGAGATTATTAACGTTACTGTAGTATGAAGCAGAGCAGGACCGAATGCTGTGAGAGCAGTAACGAGCCCACTGGAGCGATTACTAATGAGAGATGAGTGAGACACACAGCTCGACAGCAGCGGATCTTTTATTATGCCACAGTCGCCGCTTCCGCTTCTTTCAGTCATGTGCATGTAGGGTAAAGCAGCGCTGCTTATCATATTAGATACATTTGTGTGTTGAAAGTTGGTATAGTGCTACTCTGTGCATTCATTCAGCGGCTGCTATGAGACACTTGTTGCACACTGCAGTAAGCTAGATCGATATTAGTCATGGTAAAACATGGAACTCGTGATAAATCAAGAAAACGAGATTCAAACAAAAAGACTTAGGGCCAGATTTACTAACAACTTGTGCCAGCGCAAACCCTCTTTGGCGTTAAAAAACTACTGTCGGGATTTACTAAAGACACGCAGTATAAAATTGAGTTGTGTTTGCGGCTGACCTTATTGCATATGCATTTTTAGGAGTTTCTCTTTCAGATGCAAAATTTATGGGAGGAGAGTATTTAAACGAATCACGCAATGCAATTTACTAATGTTTGCGCTTGTCAATTTACTGGGATTTACACCATTATTTAACACCTAGCCTATAGGCCAACATGGCTTGGCAAAATATATTATACAGTATATGTGTTTGTTAGATTACATGTTAAGTTGCGCCAGTGTCGACCCGCACCCGATGAGAACATCAGCATCAGGATTCAGCTCTGTTTATTTGCGACCGAACTCTAATTTGCACTGCTCTTGATATATTGCGTTAGTCATTATGTAAATGATCTGACCGTGTCTGTGTTCTTTAATTTGCATGTCAGCAGATCACGTACAAAACTTGCCACTCCCATCAACACATTTGTGGAATTGTGCTCTCACGGTAATTTGCCCCGTTTAGTAAATCTGGCCTTTAATGTGTTAAGTGATATAACATAATGAGTTTTCTGTCGATGAATGCATCCAAACAGTTGCTTTCCTGTCTAATAAAACTCATATATACAGTGTCTTTGATGTTTCCATGTTTTTTCAACAAAATAAAACGGGAAATCGAGGGTAATGATGTCATTGTAGGCGACACATGGACACGGTCTGTGTCCTGGTTAAAATTGCTTAATTCTCTAGATTTAGAATTTCTTGGAAACATTTGGGATAATGTAAGTACACAAGTCAACAAAAAATATGACATTGTTTTGGTTTTTCAATATTTTAATCTAAAAATCCTACATATTGTGCCTTTAACTGGTTGCATATGTCAGATTTATTGCATGACTCGGGCAGAGAAAAGCTGTTGCTATCAAACATTGTTTACTTAATCAAGTCAGTGTAATGGTGAAGGGATCGATCAAATGGGCCAACTGATGGAAGGTTTGCGAAGAAATTTCATGCTCCCTTGTAAAAGTATTTTGTAGTATTTTCAAAATACAAACATACACTAGTTTGTTTTGATACATGGTTTGGCTGCTGTATTTTGTAGTTTATTTTCATACATTTAAAATTGAGGTATTTTGTATTTTATTTTAAAATACATTTTGATGTATTTTTGCCCATCCCTGATAACAGTACCTATTAACTTTGTTCACTTGAATTTGACCTCCGTTTGGAATGAGCTCTTGCCCTTTGACCTGAAACAGATAAAAGGCTAATGTAAGCATTTAAACTACAGCTGTGTACACTTATGTACAAGTGAACCATAAAAAACTGTATTACTGTGAAATCCAAAAAGAGTATATCCACGACGTCCTCATCCTCCTCAAGAAGGTTTTTCAAATTTCTAATGTGGGATTTTAAAAATACAATTAAAAACATGACCTGCACTGTGAAACAATGTATAAAATCGAATGGTTTTAACGGTTTACCCGGCCTCCACAGGGGACAGTTCCTCCAGATCATTCAGAGTGGGACTCAGCTTGAGCAGTTTCTTGAACAAGGCCAGTGGGAAGTTAATGTCTATGTTATGATCATTGTACAGCGCCATTCCACAGATAACGCCAAAATGGTAAAAATCCTTATTACCTTGCGTGTGCTGAAAAGACCAAAGCATATTTATATATGGGGAAGACCACATAAGAAGGAATAAGAATTGTTTGGGGCAGAGCTTACATCAGGATTGAACCAAACCAATGAATTCTCTTGGACTTCCAGCACCTTTTTCTCCCATTTGAGAAGAGACTGGGAAAGGAGGGTGAAGAATTCTGCCGATAAGCCCCTCATATCTATTCCATTCTCCCCGTTGAACACCACCTGTACAGGAGACATTTTCATAAATATAAAGGTAAAATGCAATATCAGACTTTTAAAATCTGATTTAAATTCTGTAATTCTTTTACCTTTAATTGATAATAAAATGAGTGGGTGTTTTGTCTGAGATACTGTAGTGTGTCTGTCAACAGTGATTCCCTGTTTATGCGCAACACGTTGTCATTTAACATGTCTCCGTCAGGAAAGCTCCTCTTCTGCAAGTACTAAGAAGAATGAAATTATGTTAGCCTTAAAACAGGTAGTTCACCCAAAAATGTAAGAATCTGTTATCATTTACTCTCCCTTGTGTCATTCTAAACCTGTATGACTTTCTCTCTTATGCAGAACACAAGTATTATTCTAAAGAATACAGTTTTTATGCCTATTGACCATTTTATGGATTTAGTTTCAATTAATTTTGTTTTAATTCATTTTTAATTTATAATTACATTTTGTTAATTAAACAGCTTGTAAACATACTTTATCACTGGGGAAAAATTGAAATAACCTGTTAAACATGAGGGTATTATGCAATCATTTAAGAAATTTCTCCTTATAGAACCTTTTTGGCATGAAAAATAGTCAAGAACCCACTGAACCTTTTTATCTAAGAGTGTATTTTGTGTTCCACATAAGAAATAAAGTCATACAGGTTTGAGGGTAACTGTTAAGGGGGGGATATCACACACAGTTTATGCTAATTTCATGTTAATCTTGAGTTCCTATAGAGTAGTAATGCATCCTTCATATCTCCAAAAAGTCTTTAGTTTAATCATATTTATAAAAGATATATACGCTGTACCGAGTATTACCAAAAAAAGCCAAGTGCCTGGAGGCGTGTCTTTGTGAGCGGAGATAGAGTGACGCGCTATCACGTGTACACGCAGCTTTTGTGTAGAGATTGTCTACAAGCTATCAACGGTCAGCTAAACAACTGTATTTAAACACACCATCACAATATCCCTGGGTAACTTTTAAATCACTATAATGAATATAGCATATGAATGATGAATAATAATTTTATAAATTCACTACGTTAGTATTGTTTACATTACGTTATATGCACTCAGGCGCCTATTGCCAACAAAACAGACATTTGAAGCAGTTTTACTCACCACCTGCTGTTTTGACTCATGACCGGGATCTTTTATTACTGTGACCGCTCCATCTGTCAGTTTTAAACGATCTGTAAATCCAGCGTCGAACTGGACCTTGTTTATGAAACCATAAACGCCGATCCTGAGGGCTCGAGCAGCCACGGAAAAACACGAAATATTCTCCATTAATTTTAAACAATAAAAAAGTGATTGTAACGATCAGTTTCTATGGTTATTTTAATAACAAATGTCGAGAGCGCATCAATGTAATGCGTGAGAACAAAACTCTCAGCTCCACTTAACACTGGGTTCTTTGGGAAGCAAGGTTATCTTTCCCTCACAACCAAAAACACACTATTTTTGGTGACATTGTTGATTTCGTGCAGTCCTGTGACCTGTGCAGCGCTGCCGACAACTTCCGTAAACCCGAGCGCGCGTTGATGGGCGTGCTATTGCTCTCTCGCTATGGTCGGCGTGCGCGCACGCCCTTCCGTGGGAAGTGCCCGTATAAGGAAATTCCGCCCTCCGTGACGTCACTCAGAACCACGCTTGAAAAATTAATCCGACACCTGTGACGATTTGGAAGAGAATGTTTGGAACAGAAATACATCCAACTCATGTTTTGAAACTTTGGCCATGTTTGGCATGAGAATCCAACTCTTTAACGATGTAAATAAGTCAGAATACATGAAATAGCATTAGACCCCCCCTTTAAGTTATTTTGTGTATGTATAACTGAGCACATTCATCTCTGACTTACATGAAACATTCTCAGTTTAGATAGGGTGTCAGCTGCAAAAGGGAACTTGACCAATATTTCAATAATTTCCTGAAAGAAAGATCCATAGAAGTACTGTAAGATTTGTTAAAGTTATTGAACACAGAACATAAAAAATATCAAGCAAATCTCATTGAAATTTTTGTATGTATCATCTCAGAAGCCTTCAATACCCAGTAATCTTTCAATTTCAAGTGCACAATCATGTCCATGTCTTCCATGGTGACTTGCAGCTATTGATGTATAGAAAAAGAGAAATTTCTGGTATTTTGGTTTTTGTCCAAAAATATCTTTGTGAAAGAGAATTCACTATTGCTTTGGTTCTCACCGTATCTAGGAGATCATTGATGTCATGAATGATGAAATCACTGTTTGTGATGTCATTGTGGGTACTGCAACAGACCTTCACAACCGAGACAAAAACAACTATTATCCAATGATAAGATAAATTTCATCTTGTGATTAAATGTTTAAAAAACGCACCTCATAGAGTATCTGAAGGATCTGCAAAAAGTTCTGCATGTGTCTAATTAAGTCATGGCCAGTTTCACCACAAGAAATCTGGCCAATCAGCTCAGCAGATTCTTTGTGAAACAACTTCACCAAGCCTTTGAGCCAATCATCAGGGAGTTTGTACCAGTACATCTCTGAGAATATATCATACAAATACTTAGACAAATACTACAAGGACAACAAAACAAAGGATATAAATGTACACCAGCTTTACCTAACACCTTGCGAGCTGCAGGTTTCAGATCAAGGATTTTGGAGGCCAGTGCTCCAGTGAGTTCAGTTCTTTGTTGTTCCTGGAGTCCTCTGATGAGCTCAGGGAGGAGAAGGTAAAGTCTCAGAGATTCAACACCAGTTGGATTTGGATTCAGAAACAGCAGCAGTTTCTGTTGAACCACCTTCACTACCTGAGGTACAAAAAAACATCATCTGCATCTCACTGTTTAAAATGTAATGAACATGTTTTGTAAATGTTGGATTCATCAATACCTCTGAGATTAACCTTTCATTCTCTGATAACTTTGCAAAGGATGTTTTAACCAGATCAAAATCCAACCCACAATTCTCCACAGACGTCTGATAATGTTCATCACAACTACAAAGACAGGATGTTACATCAGATCTGTGATGGAAGAAATCATTTTTGGCATAAGAAGGACAAATTACTAGATAATACTATCTAATTTTACCTTGTTTTAAGAAAACTTCCATTCAGAGAGGCAGCAGAGGAGAACACTGTGTTTATTTCCCTGTAAATATCAAAACAATACTTTTTAGTCCATTTATATGCATTACTATAATTTATAAAATTGCTTTATTGCATTATTAGGTCACAACATCTAATTCAATAATAATAGGAAGAATCCTACCGACAACCCTACAATAAGATGTACAATCCTACAATACAGAAGAATCCTACATAAGATTAAGATCTACATACTAAATTGTGTAAACATTATATAAAATAAATACTATCTGGAATTTCTGCTATTTAATAAGTTTAAAAAGAAGGACACATGCATTAAAGGAATAGTTCACCCAAAAATGAAAATGATGTCATTTATTACTCACCCTCATGTCGCTCCAAACCCGGAAGACTTTCATTCATCTTCGGAACACAAATTAAGATATTTTTGATAAAATCGGAGAGCTTTTTGTCCCTCCATAGACGGCTATGCAACTACCACTTTGACGCTTCAAAACGTTCATAGAGATCTTAAAACTAATCCTTATGAACTGGGTGGTTTAGTCCAAATTTTCTGCTTGAGCTTCTGTTGGTTTACTGATGTGTGAGTTGATTAATGTTTATATGTGAATAAAAGACTAAATTAAATCATATAAAGTGATCATGTCTCTTCAGAAAATTTGGACTAAACCAAGTTTAATTTTAAATTTGGACTAAAAAGTTCATAAACAGATCGTAAAATTAATCCACATGAATTGTCATGTGGATTAATTTTACGATCCCTTTATGAACTTTTTGAAGCGTCAAAGTGGTAGTTGCGTAGCTGTCTATGGAGGGACAGAAAGCTCTCAGATTTCATCAAAAAGATCTTAATTTGTGTTCTGAAGATGAACGAAAGTCTTACGGGTGTGGAACGACATGAGGGTGAGGGCGAGCTCCGCATGCATTTTCACAATATTTTAAGAGTGACGTGGACATACAAAAACTCTGGATTTATAACAATATAATGAAAAATCATGTAAATATACAAGTCAAACACTCACTTCTTTATTGTTGCCCATGAATCCCTTTCAGACACCCATCGGTCAATCATTCTGTCATATAATGTCAAAACCCCTCTGAGAGTGGATTTTGGCTTACTTTTAAGCTCCTACAAATAATATAACGTAGTAAAAATATTATCCTTCAGTAACCTATGTTAAACTATTTATGAATGATGTCTTACTTTGAAAAACAAGGCAAAGGAATGATTCTCTCCAGCGATGAGTTTTTCAATCATATATTCATGATGACATTCTGTGTGCAACAAACATTTAGTTTAGAGTTCTGAGCAACATGACGAGTAAAACAATATTCATAACAAAATAATATACTGTTAAAAGATCTACCATTTGACAGATCCACTGGTAAAGGCACAGACTGCTTGATCATTTCTCCATTTCCCAGCTGCCCTTGCATCCCACATCCAAATGAGTAGATCAGCTTTGACGATGAGACTGATACGAGTGTGTGACGTCTTTATACAAGAATATAAATTACTGAACTGAACTTGAACCATAAAAAGACTTGTATTTGGGCTAATATTTATAACCATGTGAGGAATTATCATATGTGCTGCATGAGAGCTAAAGAAGTGTCACTGTGCATAAATAAATCTGCACAACTGCTCTAAAACACTGATTGCTTGTGAAAAGTCAAGTTTACCTCCCACATGTGACCTGTGACACTTTAGATCCCCACAGTTCAGCAACCACCCGCGGATGATGTTCATCTTTAAACGAGTTGTGCCCAAGCTGACCAAAACCTCCGGATCCAAATGTGAATACTGTGCCGCCCTGAAACATAAACTTTTTACTATGTTTTCTGTCAGGCTTGTTGAATCCTCTTATCTAATATCAAAAACATAAATGTATAATATAGTACAAAATACTACCTTTGATAGAGTGGCAGTGTGTTCTCCTCCACATGAGATGGACACAGTTTTCTTTCGGTTCAGACTATTTACAATCGTTGGGACGTGTCTGTCTGTGGTGAAAAACAGTAAATTCATCACTTCCAGTCCATTGATTTAGATTTGACACAGTGTTGCACAATTGTAGTACATTTATATGTGCTTTTATAGTATTACTGGTTTAGTGTGTACATGAAGTATTCAGACCTGTAGTGTCTCCGAGGCCCAGCTGTCCAGCCGAGTTCTTTCCCCATCCGAACACGACTCCAGAGAGAGACAACACAAAGCTGTGGTCTCCTCCAGCGCTGATCTGAGCCAGTGGGATCCCACACAGAGATTTGAGCGGTTGAGGAGACAGAGGGCTCGGCTCTCCCTTCCCTAAACCCAGCTGACCGTGAGAATTTTCACCCCATACGAACAACTGACCATCTGAAAGACCAACAACAGCTCTGCATATCTACACTCAAATGCCAATCAATTCATGAGATGTCAAAAGATTAAAACAAAACATCAGATGTTAGATGAAATGGTGAATACCCTTGGTTAGTGCCATTGAATGCTGGTCTCCACATGTGATCTGAATCACCTGCCTGTTTTCCAGACCTTTGAGAGGCCTGCAGGGACAATACAATCTGTCAGATATATTTGTAATTATAATTTATGGTAATTTTTACTGTTTTGCCTACATTAACATACCTGCACACAGTAGATTTGTCCATAATGAAAACTCTTCCTGCATAAGCAAGAAGAACCACACCAGCTCCTCGACAGACAATCGATCTGATTTTGTCATTCTTCAGCTGTAGTTGCTCTGGAGTAAATTAAATATTTTGATGAGTTTAACTTCTGTTCAGACTATAAACATAAAAATAGATTGTATTTCTAATATAGCTGGTAACACACTTAGCTAATAATTACTTCCATTAATAAGTCACAAAGATAGTCTGGCTCAGTAGATCATGTACTATGACATCTATCTCTTTAGTATTATATATAATAATGTTTTCAACTTTATGAATGAACAAGTCATGTAGTGCATCATACTTAGTTTTCCAACATGATTATTGCCTTCATCGCGCAATCTCAAGACCGAGACCTTCCCATCCCGGATAAATCCAACAAAATTCCTTCCAGCTGACACGTCCTGAACTCCTGATTTCGGACACATAGATCGTATTCCACAATAATTATTGGCATGTTTGACTTTGTCAGGCTTTAACAGACCGAAGCCGTCTCTGACCGGCGCTCCCCAGCAGCACAACATGTTCACTGACGCAGGGACGTGCACAGGAATTTTGAGGGGCAGTTGCTCTGACCTAAAAAAGGGCACTCCCCTACCAACCCCCCCGAGTATAACCGTGGTATAAGCGGAATAATTGACTCCGTGACCGAATCACCACCTCAGGTGTGCATTATTTTTCTAATAATTCAACGGCCCGTCTTCAATTATTCCTTACTTGAATCACAGCTTAAGTGTTCTGACATCGACAACCCAAGTGCATTTATACCTCAAACTTGCGTCTAGTTAACTTTCTAAAGTAGCAATCGCTTCTCGGGTCGACATTAACACACTGACAAAATTATATTCAGAAAAATATTTTTATACCACTTTTTAATGTGTGATTGTGTAAAGGTTTTCACGAGATAACAACCTTTCGCGAAGTTGCTTCCAATACTCGTTCTCATGGAGGCGCGGTGTGCACGGAGGGGAGGGGCTGTGCGCGCGGGAGTATGTGAGAGAGACGCAGGGAAATGAAATGCAGCTGAACGTTTGCTCTATGAAAGACATTGACAAAGACGAAAACTAAGGACATTTAATCTATAATTTTATTTTATTTTAGTTAGTTTTGCCAAACACACATTACAGTTTTTGTTAGTTATCGTTTTTTTTTTGTAATGCCTCGTTTTTATTTTTATTTCAGTTAACGACAATGTTTTTTCCCACCTACTTTTCGTTTTTTCGTTCGTTTTCGTTAACGATTATAACCTTACTCACCTTTCTGACAACGTTAAGTCGTCTCACCCGACAACCGCGACAATCTCCTTCTAGTGCCGCTCATGCAGGCTCAGCTCAGGTGCCGGTCGCGTGCAGCGCTGCAGCCACGTAAACAGAGTTTGCCCTTCCCCTACTGACTTTCACTTTCGGACGGGTGCCCGAATATGGAAGTGAATGAGGCTTTGTGATTTTTTTAATTTATTTATTTATTTTATCTAGGCCTACGTGAAATTCTGCATCCATTGTATGATTTTTTAATTTATTTTTTTCCACCTCGGAAGGGCAACGTGAGTCGAGAAGGGCATATGGGCAGTTGCCCGGGCAACCTGAGCAACCCCCCTGTGCACGTCCCTGCACTGACGGATCTCCAGCTGACTGAAGAACGCACTGTCATATTGAACTGAAACCGCAACACGCTGGTTTCAGCCAAAACGAAACTTCCTCGATTTCCCACTAAATTTAAGTGTTTGGGAATCATGTCATGTTTGATGCTTTCAATAGACAGTGATTAGATAAAAAGTACATCAAAGAAAATTAATATTCTAGCTATTTTTCTCTCTCGTGTTGTTCGAAACCAGTTATTTTAGCTACTTAGGCACGAAAGGAGGAGCCTGGCGAAATGTAATGGACTCAAAACTTACTCTGACTTTTATCTGTTTTTCATGCAAAGTCCTGTAGCTACTTTATGTACATGACATCCCTACTACACGTCAATACATGTGGATTTTAACACACATACACGCGAGGTCTGAGTACGATCAAATTGAGATAAACATTTTGGCAGTCTGAATTATTTTATAACGAAACCTAAACAGTTCGCTCATTTGCATTCCGAGTAACTACTGTTTCTCCTAACTCATTGGTTTAGATCCACGTCAATCACAGAAGTCTGGCCAATCAACTGACTGAACCCCACCGACGAAACGGAGGGATCTGATTGGTTCACAGGTATATTCCTTTAGAGGCGGTCGCTGCTTGTCTGAGAAGGAGGTCTCTGCGGAACAAAAAGGGGCGGTTCCCAACTTTGGGGTGTTGTCACACTGGAATAGGTGTTTTTCAACCTCTTTGCCTGATTTGCTCAAATCGAGTGAGAGATTTCCGGAAAAACAATAAGAGAGATGTATTGTATATGAATGTAAGTGTATTGTTTAAGTTGTTTAACAGTTGTTTAACGTTTCTTTTGTGTGAATATGCTTGCTAGCTCGTTGTAAAAAGCTCAAAGCAATCTTCCACTCACTTCTAGCGATAACTATTATTAGCTAACATTCGCTATTCTATTTGATGTATCTGTTAGTCACTTGATTTGTTTTAGTTTTGCCATTAGGTTGTGGCTACAGTGTCTGTGGTCAATAAAATGATTATAAAGTTTAAAGTCTTCAGAGTCATCATTTCAGGTTAACAATTTTTTTAAAGCTTACACAAGGTCAGTAAGTAGTCTCATTAATGCATATAAAGCTTATGACTGCCTCAGCGTATATTGTATAAGTATTTCTGTGTGGTTGATAGCCTTTAAAAACAATTACACTTAAAATTAAAGTTAATTATTACAAGCACTGTCTAGCCTACGTATTCTCTCTGCTCGTCTGTTGATATAGTGCAGTGGTTATGTCATTTTAATATATTATATATATATATATATAATACTATATAACTTTTATGACGAAGGTTTACACTATGCACGTGAAATTTGGCATGCGAGAGATTAAATAAAATAGGCTGTTGATCGCGTGCCTGTGTTCTTCTGCGTTATTCATATTGAAGAGCATAAGAAGGTGATCTAGCCTTAAGAAACTATGGTGAAAAAGGTGAAGAGGTGAAAAAATACCGTAGTAATTTATAGTAAATACTATAGTGTTTTGAACCATACTTGAATTAATTTTTTTGTGGTAATTCTATAGGCTATTGCTGTGGTAATATAATAACTATAGTAATATAAACAAATTACGTTACCCAATACTGTACTAAGTTTTCTTTAAACTATATTATACTACAATACACGCAGTTTACTGTAGTAAAAACTAAAGTATACTACAGCCTATGCTGTAGCATTCATTAACGAAGTGTTGTAAATACTATAATATACAGTATACTACAATTTACTGGTTCAAAAACACTATTTACTATCAATTACTATAATATTTTTTTACCCCATGTCCAACCAAATGACGCCGATTGGATAAGTTCAGACAAATGACTATTTGTCTATGTAAAATATAGACTATATAGCCATACTGTGACAAAATTACATCCCGTGTCATTATAATTCGTAGTCTAGTTTATGCATCATAATAATAAAATAAATAAATAGCAATAAAAAAAACAGAGTAGGCTAATAAAACTTGCATAAATCATATATTTCGCCCTCTCGAGCTATAAGCTACAGGTCCTGTAAAATAGTTCATACTCGTCAAAATAAATGAATGCATTATAGTAAAATATATCTAGGCAGGCACTCGGGAAAAACGCATAGTTTCCCTGTTACGGAAGTCAAGCATGCAGCAATATTTTATTTATTTTTCATTATCTCGGCATAATTGTTTCTCGGGATCTAAACAGTAAAAAAGTAGTTGTGATCATAAGAAAACAAGCAAATAATAATAATAATAATAATGAATGGCCTTTCAGGCTTCCGTACTTTAAAAAAAAAAAACCGCCTATCCCGGCTTCCGTACTTTTTTGGTTGGATCGTTATAAACACCTCTCTCAGTTAGAAAACACCCCAAAATTGGGAGACGCCCCTCTTTTGTTCCGCAGAGACCTATACTTGGGCTTGTCTGGCTATCACCAGACCAAGCTCAATTTAAAATTGAACATTGGTCTGAAGAGTCTGCTATTTCCTGTGATCAACGAGCATTATTCACGCAATTGGATAGTCCTTCAACCAATCAGATCAACGATCCGGGTGACATACTTTTGCAGAGCGATGCGAAAACTCCAGACAGGTTTAGTTTGTATTGGTTTGTAGCATTGATCAGCGGTTTGCAGAAGCAGCATGGCATCGAGCGATTTTTGCAGGTTGTGCAAAAAACATGAAAGTGAGTGGTACCCGCCCAGAGCCATAGAAAGAGCTCTGTACCCGCCAATAGCGAGCAAGGTGGATAAGCCAGTCTGTGATTGGTTCCCGCAAAAGTGTAGCAGATGCAGCAGAAATGAATGTACGGGTTTCCATACTGAGTTGCCGGGCGAAATCAAATCGCCGGCAGATCAGGCTGGGTTTACCCAGTCTAGGTCTTTGCAGCTAAGCCGAAACGATTCTGAGTGACCGACTGTTTATTACATATATTAACTCGGTAGGATAAATCGGATTTCATTGTTATACAATTTGGAGGTAGGTAGAAAATAAACTAGAAATGATGCAATATTCTCGTTTCGTTGTAGCGGAATCTGCTAACAGCTCGAGCGCCAAAAGGCAAAGCTCGAGCATGCATCTCCATTTTGTTTGTTGTGATCATGGGCGGATGCTGCCAACTGCCTAAAATTAACCGAACTCTTTTCAAAGGGTTTAAATTCGGCTGCTGCAGCGGAGGACAGTGCTGTGGAGGTAAGAAAAAAACAGAAAATACAGCTAGCTCCAGTCATTCTCATGCAATTCACGCTACTTTGCTCCAGTGTTTTTTTTTTTTTTTTTGTATTAAACAGTTGTAAGCGTAGCATACAACAGGGGTTGTATGGGGTTGTAACAAGTACTAAAGAAGAATTTTTTAGTATATTAAAGTACAAAATTAGTGTGTGAAAATAGAGCACTTTAAGTACATTATGGAAGTGTACTTTTTCACCTGGGAATGTGCGTGTCCGTGGGTGTGGGACAAAAATTCAGCCCTGGCACAGTAGCCACACCAGCCCACATGACTTTAAGCAACAGCTGTTGATGGAACGGCAACGACGACCGGAAGTAAACTGTCAACTGCCGTAGCTAAAGAACGCAAAAATCACTAAGCAACAACAAAGAGGATGGCGTGGATCATTTAATCATTTGACATAGTAAACAATACATTACATGTAAATAAAAGCAAGAGAATGGTTGCTGTTGGCATTAAATGACATACAGATACAACTAAAATACCACATAACCATAGAACATAACATTTACTTATCTAGTCTGTCACGTATTATCGACTACGGCAAATCGGCTACCCTGCCGTAGTAGACGGTTACAGTAGAACGTCAAGAAGTAGCAGTTAAATTTGCGCATGCGCAATGGAACGCCAGAATGCCGTTGCCGTTGTATCAGCAGCTGCTGCTTAAAGTCGATGTGGGCTGGTGTGGCTACTGTGCCAGGGCTGAATTTTTGTCCCAGTCCGCCCCTGGTTGTGATTAATGTTTGATATAATATATATATATATATATATATATATATATATATATTTATTATATATATATATTATTTATATTATGTTTATGTTTAAAACGGCATTAACGACCGGTTTGAAGATATTACTAACATGCTGTTATATAAGCGGCGTTGCGTCATGTTTATTTACCCTCTTTCATTTTTAACTTGTTGATTCTTCACCTGTATGTCTTTATTTGGGTTATTCCCCTTTTAGATGATTGTATTAATGTTATCTTCGCAGGTTATGTGTATCTATTAAATCTAGTGTGAAATAAAGAGGGGGTGGGGCACATTTTCGTGTTGTTACAGAATGACTCCATTGGGACATGCTGTTTAGTGTTTAAACCAGACCATAGAAAACAAACGGGATGGGAGGAAAAAATATTTTTCAAAGCTTTTGCGTTCCTTCGCAAAACTTTTCCTTTCTCTCGCAAAGATATTTGCGTTCCCTCACAAAACTTTGCTGTCCCTTGCAAAACGTTTGCACTCTCTTGCAAAGATATTTGCGTTCCCTCGCAAAACGTTTGCATTTTCCCGCAAAGATATTTGCGTTCCCTCATAAAACTTTGCATTCCCTCGCAAAAATATTTGTTCCCTCGCAAAACGTTCTCTCGCAAAGATATTTCCTTTCCCTCACAAAACGTTTGCATTTTCTCACAAAGATATTTGCGTTACCTCGCAAAACGTTTGCATTCTCTTACAAAGATATTTGCGTTCCCTCGCAAAACCTTTGCATTCCCTGGCAAAGATATTTGCGTTCTCTCACAAAGATATTTGCGTTCCCTCGCAAAACGTTTGCATTTTCCCGCAAAGATATTTGCGTTCCCTCATAAAACTTTGCATTCCCTCGCAAAAATATTTGTTCCCTCGCAAAACGTTCTCTCGCAAAGATATTTGCTTTCCTTCACAAAACGTTTGCATTTTCTCACAAAGATATTTGCGTTCCCTCGCAAAACGTTTGCATTCTCTTACAAAGATATTTGCGTTCCATCGCAGAACATTTGCATTCCCTCGCAAAGATATTTGCGTTCCCTCACAAAACATTTGCGTTCTCTCGCAAAGATATTTACGTTCCCTCGCAAAACATTTGCATTTTCCCGCAAAGATATTTGCGTTCCCTCATAAAACTTTGCATTCCCTTGCAAAAATATTTGTTCCCTCGCAAAACGTTCTCTCGCAAAGATATTTGCTTTTCCTCACAAAATATTTGCGTTCTCTCGCAAAGATATTTACGTTCCCTCGCAAAACATTTGCATTTTCCCACAAAGATATTTGCGTTCCCTCATAAAACTTTGCATTCCCTTGCAAAAATATTTGTTCCCTCGCAAAACGTTCTCTCGCAAAGATATTTGCTTTCCCTCGCAAAACGTTTGCATTCTCTCGTAAAGATATTTGCATTCCCTCACAAAACGTTTGCATTCTCTCGCAAAGATATTTGCGTTCCCTCGCAAAACGTTTGCATTCTCTCGCAGAGATATTTGCGTTCTCTCACAAAGATATTTGCGTTCCCTCACAAAAAATTTGCATTCTCTCACAAAGATATTTGCATTCCCTTGCAAAACGTTTGCATTTTCTCGCAAAGATATTTGCGTTCCCTCGCAAAACGTTTGCATTTTCTTGCAAAACTTTGCATTCCCTCGCAAAACGTTTGCTTTCTCTTGCAAAGATATTTGCGTTCCCTCGCAAAACGTTTGCGTTCTCTCGCAAAGATATTTGCGTTCCCTCGCAATGTTTTAGGTTCTCTTGCTAAATAGGCTTATGTGATCCCTAGAGAGACTTCTGCACCGTGTGTCACGCTAACTAATTTGCTATTTCACAAATTCATGTGCTCCGTATGTTTTGTGTACTCATTTTGAAATATATATTCTGATTTAAGACAGAACTATTTAGCTCAGGGTCAGATCATCATTCGCTAAATAGACCAATACTTAAAATGTTGAGACTAAATATACCACCATCGTAGTTTCTCATATTTGTCACAATAAAATTGTATTCTATGGATTTAATGAATACAGACAATGTAGTGACCTGTCAATTCACTTTTATGTATACAGAGCTTTTTAACTGTATATTCACTGTTATAGAGAAGAGTGCCATTAAATATAGATAAAGTGGGTTTTCATGAAAAAAATAAAATAAAAAAAATATAACTAAAATCAGAACTGGGAAATGCTGGATAAAAAAACTCCCAATAAATGTCCAAACAACCCATATGTATACACAATTAATCATTACAAGATTGTGATCTCAATTCAAACAGAATCCTGGGTTATCTTTATTCACTTTTCACAGTGTTCATACTATACCTGGGGTTGACAGTAAATCCTGGGTATTCATAAGCTACTGTTTCACACTGCACATTCCTAAACCCTGGGTTAAAGTCCTTAGCTGCATATTTGTGGTGTCACTGTCACTGACTGGACGAACGCAGCACGTGACCTGTTTACATAAAGGCTCTAGCATTGTGTGTCCTCATATTACACATTGCTGACTTCACAAATTCATGTGCTCCGTATGTTTTGTGTACTCATTTTGAAATATATATTCTGATTTAAGACAGAACTATTTAGCTCAGGGTCAGATCATCATTCGCTAAATAGACCAATACTTAAAATGTTGAGACTAAATATACCACCATCGTAGTTTCTCATATTTGTCACAATAAAATTATATTCTATGGATTTAATGCATACAGACAATGTAGTGACCTGTCAATTCACTTTTATGTATACAGAGCTTTTTAACTGTATATTCACTGTTATAGAGAAGAGTGCCATTAAATATAGATAAAGTGGGTTTTCATGAAAAAAATAAAATAAAAAAAATATAACTAAAATCAGAACTTATCTTTATTCAGAACTTATCTTTATTCACTTTTCACAGTGTTCATACTATACCTGGGGTTGACAGTAAATCCTGGGTATTCATAAGCTACTGTTTCACACTGCACATTCCTAAACCCTGGGTTAAAGTCCTTAGCTGCATATTTGTGGTGTCACTGTCACTGACTGGACGAACGCAGCACGTGACCTGTTTACATAAAGGCTCTAGCATTGTGTGTCCTCATATTACACATTGCTGACTGTATCAAGTGAACTTTTTGAACTATAAAGGTAAGAAATTACAGTCTCTTCTTCACTCCAATTGTTGCGTTTTCCGTTGCCATTTGACATTTTTCCTATCATACGCACAAACTACTGTTTATACATCGCAAGGTATTTCCGTGACTGCCCAAAGGCACGCAATTGGTTGTTGGTTGCTAAGTATCTAGCTGGAACATTCTAATACTGCATTCACATTGTACAAGTTTGGCACCACAGTGCCGAGTTAATACCACAAAAGCCCCACTATCCCTGCTCCAGAGCAGGGTTTCATAACCCTGGGTAAAAAGCGGTGCTAACCCCGCATCTAAATTACAAGTGTGAAACGCTCCTTTACCCGGGGTTAAAAGTGGTGTTTATAACGACAATAACCCGGGGTTAAGTGCAGTGTGAAAAGCCCTATAATGTACTTTGCAATTTTTGATGGGCACAGGTGCAGAGGCTGCTGAATTCTGCCACCTGGAGAAGCATACCAAGTAAGGATCAGTCGTTTAATGATTTTATTTTATTATTATATCCCTTTTCCCTAGTTTTGTCATGAATATGCAAGGTGTTCCAGCTATGATTTCTTGTACTCGATAATTGTACTCGCGTACCATTTATGGATTCCAATCATGTGCAATTAGTTATTGTGTAAGCGTAAACAATTGTACTTACTCTTTTGCGTACATGTGCCAAAACATGCAATTTGCCCAAAGCAATTAGAAATTAAAATCTGAGATCTAAACATTTAAGAATTGAGCCAAACGCAATTGAAAAAATTGTCATTTTAATATGTTTGAAGAACCACCAAATAACAGGCATACAATAAGGTTATGAAGTGACATGCTATAATACATGCATTATTGCATCATATTTTATAATATGATAATAAAAATTACAAACTGCCTTAGTTCAGTTATCCTACCAGCTGTAAAGCATAAACAATAAAGCTCATCCAATGAAAGCTTATTTAAAATATAAAAAAAAAAGAATATCTATAGCTCTGACATTGTTTATTTACAATTATTTACAGTTTTAATGATAAATATTTAAATTGACTGTGCTGTGTTGCATCTATATTTCAAATTTGTGACTGAGAGAAGCTCAATGAAAGTTAAATCACATAATTCATGAAAAATTTAAAAAACTAATAAGCTACAAGTTGTATCAATATACAATTGTTTCATATATTTTGGGGTTGGGAACCTTGGAGGTTTTGAACCTCGAGGGACGTTTACTCTCGTCCAAAAACCTTACAAAAGTTGATTGCATGTACTAGCTTGTTGCGAAGTGCGTTGATATCGCTGTATTTGGGAAGAATTAATCTGCCAAAACAGGTCTGGGCCTCTGGTAAACGGTCATCTGGATCAGGACCGTCTGACTGACAAATCTTCAGAGAGCACATTGAGAAACCTCCCACAGGTACACGGTTCCTTCCATACAAGAACACTGAAATAAAATAGAGTGAGTCAATAATAATATTTCATAAACATCCAAATGATGTCGTAGATGCACCCAAAAACGAAAAGAAAAAATGAATATGTTCAAGTTAAAGCTTACTCAGAAATTTCTTCTTATTCTCTTCAGAGAACTCAAAGAAAACAGTCCAGAAGTTCTTGATAAGCTCATCAGAGGCAGAACAGCTTTCATAGGAAGCCGACTGAAGATGAAGCAGAAGAAGTCTTAAATACTAAATGTGATAAATACTTGTTAGAAATTTGCAAGTTTTGCAAATACATTTACCGTTTGAAGCTCCTGCCATTCATATTTAGGGGAGCCTTGGAGAAGCTCCTGGAGTTCCTCAGGGTGGAACATGCTCCAGATTTTGAGAGGACAGCCCTTAGAGAAACCTCTTGAAAAATGCTTGAACTGATTCTTCACGGACTTGTTGAAAACAAAGTCGACATACAAATCCACATACTTCTGTCTGCAAAATAGATAGACAGACAAACAGATGGATAAGATAGATAGATAGATAGATAGATAGATGGATAGATAGTACACTACCTGTTAACTTTGTTCACTTGAATTTGACCTCCGTTTGGAATGAGCTCTTGCCCTTTGACCTGAAACAGATAAAAGGCTAATGTAAGCATTTAAACAACAGCTGTGTACATTTATGTACAAGTGAACCATACAAACTGTATTACTGTGAAATTCAAAAAGAGTATATCCACGACGTCCTCATCCTCCTCAAGAAGGTTTTTCAAATTTCTAATGTGGGATTTTAAAAATACAATTAAAAACATGACCTGCACTGTGAAACAATGTATAAAATCGAATGGTTTTAACGGTTTACCCGGCCTCCACAGGGGACAGTTCCTCCAGATCATTCAGAGTGGGACTCAGCTTGAGCAGTTTCTTGAACAAGGCCAGTGGGAAGTTAATGTCCATGTAATGATGGTTGTACAGCGCCATTCCACAGATAACGCCAAGATAGTAAAAATCCTTATTATCTTCCATGTGCTGAAAAGACCAAGTATATTGATATATGGGGAAGACCACATAAGAAGGAATAAGAATTGTTTGGGGCAGAGCTTACATCAGGATTGAACCAAACCAATGAATTCTCTTGGACTTGCAGCACCTTTTTCTCCCATTTGAGAAGAGACTGGGAAAGGAGGGTGAAGAATTCTGCCGATAAGCCCCTCATATCTATTCCATTCTCCCCAATGAACACCACCTGTACAGGAGACATTTTCATAAATATAAAGGTAAAATGCACTGTCAGACATTTAAACTCTGATTTCAATTCTGTAATTCTTTTACCTTTAATTGATAATAAAATGAGTGGGTGTTTTGTCTGAGATACTTTAGCGTGTCTGTCAACAGTGATTCCCTGTTTACGCGCAACACGTTGTCATTTAACATGAGCATCTCTTGGTCAGGAGAGAACTGTAAGCGCATCTGCAAGTACTAAAAGAGGAACAGTTGTGTTAGCTTTTAAGGGGTAGTTCACCCAGAAATGTAAATTTTGTCATCATTTTCTGTCTTAATTTAAGCCAATTTTACACTACAGGACTTTAAACGTCGGCACATCGCTGTGCTGTTCAGACTACGTGACTTTCTGTGGAGTCTTTAAGTCGTTGTCGTGTTCACACTACATAAATGATCTGCAACAGGAGGTTACCACTACATGAGCTCACGATAACTGTCACCAAACGACTTTATTTGAAAATGGATGTTGGGAGGAAATTAGATATTGAATTAAATTTAATTAAAATTAAAATAATCCTTTCACACGTAAGTTTAAATCATTCTGGCTGCCTTCCCAGAGTTAAGGCGACTGTTATTTTAGAAAGTTTCCTTTTATTTGTTTCCATGATGACGCGTCATGCTTGTCACGTACACACCGCAGCCAGCCGGCCACACTCTCTGACACTCTATGACAGATGTATTGCTTTTCTCACCATGTCATCAACTATCCAATATTCCGATTCTCAAATATGTGCAAGTGAGTGTTTTGTCATTTAAAGGTGCCCTAGAATTGAAAATTTAAATTACCTCGGCATAGTTAAATAATTAGAGTTCTGTATATGGAAATGACATACAGTGAGTCTCAAACACCATTGTTTCCTCATGTAAATTTGATTTGTGCAAAAGACCTCTGAAGAACAGGCGAATCTCAACATAACACAGACTGTGACGCAACAGTCGGGATCATTAATATGTATGCCCCCAATATTTGCATATGCCAGCCCATGTTCAAGGCATTAGACAAGCCAGTATTAACCTCTGGAGCAGCACAGCCGAGTCATCAGACGTTATGCAGGTAAGCAAGCAAGGACAATAGCGAAAAATGGCAGATGGAGCAATAATAATTGACATGATCCATGATATCATGATATTTTTAGTGATATTTGTAAATTGTCTTTCTAAATGTTTCGTTAGCATGTTACTAATGTACTGTTAAATGTGGTTAAAGTTACCATTGTTTCTTACTGTATTCACGGAGACAAGAGAGCCGTCGCTATTTTCATTATTAAACACTTGCAGTCTGTATAATTCATATATAATTATTCATATATACATAATTCAAACAACTTCATTCTTTATAAATCTCTCCAACAGTGTGTAATGTTAGCTTTAGCCATGGAACACTATCAAACTCATTCAGAATCAAATGTAAACATCCAAATAAATACTATACATCTGATAGGCTGCATGACGAACACTTTATAAAGATCCATTTTGAGGGTTATATTAGCTGTGTGAACTTTGTTTATGCAATGTATTATAGAGTTGCGAGCTTGGGGGCGGGGAGTGCGAGCATTTAAAGGGGACACGCGCTGAATCGGTGCATTTATAATTATGCCCCAAAATAGGCAGTTAAAAATTGAATAAAAAAAAAAATCTAGGGGGTATTTTAAGCTGAAACTTCACAGACACATTCAGGGGACACCTTAGACTTATATTACATCTTGTGAAAAAGCGTTCTATGGCACCTTTAAAAACCAATATAATGACCTTGATCTTAATATATAATGTGAATTCATCCAACAGGGAGAACAATAGAGTGAGTGAGCTTTATAGTTACTTACACGTGTATCTGATATGAATAAACGTCGGCAAATTATATTCGAATGGATTGTTATTGCTGCTTCTATAGAGTACCTCAGGGATGACATGTTTTTGTAGGCAAAACCTGGAAGCGAGTTAGCATTTTAGGACTTCCGGTTCCATCACCCTGAAGTCAATGGGTTTTTGAATGGGTTTTTGCCTGAAATAAGGTCTGTGGTTAACAAAGCCTCTAAATATTTTCACATTTTGATCTATGACATAAAACACACCAGTTATAACCCGCTTGTGATTTTCTTTAAACCTTTATTGTGTCTTAAAAACGGCAGTTGCTAACAAATTGCTAAAATGGACTACTTCCTTTGATGACTTTAGGCGTCATCATGACAAACAGGACATTTAGACAGCATTTCTCATGAAAAAGTGGATAAGTATTCATACACAGAGCAGATCCTTCAAATAAAGTTGTTTTTTAAATAAAGTTTGAGGAAGCTTGGTGGTGGTGATGTTGATCCGCGACCATGGTGTGCTTCAGTCCGTTTATAGCCTACTGTTAGCTTTTTATATCTGACGACTTTATTTAGGCTTTAAAATGTATAAAAGTTGTGTTAACTTGTAAAGATTATCTTGATAGACAAAACGTGTAAGTGTCATAACCCTTTGTTAAACACAGAGCTTATTTTTTGCGATTTTCCAAAAATCTAGGGGGGAAAATACATAGGCTCAAACGAGGGAACCCGTGTGCCGCTAACTTCCGGGTTGGCCGACATCAGTGTATATTTCATTGGCTGTTGCGTTGCGACACGTGACACCACAGGATATCAAGTCGACAGCTCCAGATATTTAGCATGCTAGATATGTGTCTGGCATCTGCTAGGTGTCGGCGACGCATTTTTGAGCCTCTTTATGCGTCGTAGAGTAGTTCACACATTAAGATTGGCGAGCGGATTGTTATTGCTGCTTCTATAGAGTACCTCAGGGATGACATGTTTTTGTAGGCAAAACCTGGAAGCGAGTTAGCATTTTAGGACTTCCGGTTCCATCACCCTGAAGTCAATGGGTTTTTGAATGGGTTTTTGCCTGAAATAAGGTCTGTGGTTAACAAAGCCTCTAAATATTTTCACATTTTGATCTATGACATAAAACACACCAGTTATAACCCGCTTGTGATTTTCTTTAAACCTTTATTGTGTCTTAAAAACGGCAGTTGCTAACAAATTGCTAAAATGGACTACTTCCTTTGATGACTTTAGGCGTCATCATGACAAACAGGACATTTGGACAGCATTTCTCATGAAAAAGTGGATAAGTATTCATACACAGAGCAGATCCTTCAAATAAAGTTGTTTTTTAAATAAAGTTTGAGGAAGCTTGGTGGTGGTGATGTTGATCCGCGACCATGGTGTGCTGTAGTCCGTTTATAGCCTACTGTTAGCTTTTTATATCTGACGACTTTATTTAGGCTTTAAAATGTATAAAAGTTGTGTTAACTTGTAAAGATTATCTTGATAGACAAAACGTGTAAGTGTCATAACCCTTTGTTAAACACAGAGCTTATTTTTTGCGATTTTCCAAAAATCTAGGGGGGAAAATACATAGGCTCAAACGAGGGAACCCGTGTGCCGCTAACTTCCGGGTTGGCCGACATCAGTGTATATTTCATTGGCTGTTGCGTTGCGACACGTGACACCACAGGATATCAAGTCGACAGCTCCAGATATTTAGCATGCTAGATATGTGTCTGGCATCTGCTAGGTGTCGGCGACGCATTTTTGAGCCTCTTTATGCGTCGTAGAGTAGTTCACACATTAAGATTGGCGAGCGCCGATCACCCGCTGATTTTCCCCCAATCACAGCCCGACCTGTCGGCGAGATCATTAACTTGCAAATCAGGCTTAAATAGAGCTTAAAATCCTGTAGTGTAAACTTGGCATAACTCACCCTTGTCATTGCAAACCTGTATGACTTTCTCTCATCTGTGGAACACAAGTATTCTGAAGAATGTTAGTAAGCTGACAGTTTTGATGCCTCCATTTATGGCACAAAGAAAAAAGGCATTCCTCAAGATATTCTGCACTCTTAGAAGAAAAGGCTCTATAATATTCTTCTGCATATTATAGAGCCATTTGGATAAATTATGCTGCTATAATTGTCGGGGTGTGTTGGTATGGATGTGAGAGGGTAGTTTGTATGTGTAATAAAAAATTGTGTGTGTGAGTGCTTGTAATATTTGTAATATTTAAAATCACAAATCCAACCACTGTGTGTGTACTTAAAATTTGGCACTGCGCCCAAACAAAATCTTACTGAAAGCTCATTTCTTGAGATATTAACCTCAAATTTGGAACACAACTTGTTTAGATATATGGCTTTGATTTTCTAGCAGTTTTAGAGATCAACATGTTTCATAAATATATATTTTATATAAAATATTGTTCATAAATCACTTTCATTTTTTACTTAATCTGCCAAGGGTCTTTAAAATGAGACCAAACTTAAGTCTGTACTCCCAAGCTTCAAATTTTTGACAGTTTTTTCACATGGACATTTCTGTCCTCTATGGACATATGTGTAACATTTTTTAATTAATGCACAAGGGTTAAGGGTTCCGTCCGGCGCTTCATATATAGAACCTTTTAGAGGCACCCATTATGAGATCATTTTATGGATTTAGTTTTAATTAATTTTAAGTCATTTACATTTTATGAATTAAACAGCTTGTAAACATAGTTTATCATCAAATAACCTGTTAAACATGAGGGTATTATGCAATCATTTATGACATTTCTCCTTATAGAACCTTTTTGGCATAAAGGGTTTTTTAAAATGGAGTCAAGAACCTATATAGTTCTATATAGAATCCCCCTGAACCTTTTTGTTTTTCTAAAAGTGTATTTTGTGTCCCACATAAGAAAGAAAGTCATACAAGTTTAAGGGTAACTCTTGCTTAAAAATTAAGTTATTTTGCATATGTATGACTGAGTACATCCATCTCTGACTTACACAAAACATTCTCTGTTTAGATAGGGTGTCAGCTGCAAAAGGGAACTTGACCAATATTTCAATAATTTCCTGAAAGAAAGATCCATGGAAGTACTGTAAGATTTGTTAAAGTTATTGAACACAGAACATAAAAAATGTCATGCAAGTCTCATGAAATTTTCATATGCATCATGTCAGAAGCCTTGAATACCCACAAGGTAGTAATCTTTCAGTGTCACCAAATCATTGAAATCAGTGAAACGAAGGCCCAATAAAATCATGGCCAGGTCATCCAAGGTGACTTGCAGCTATTGATGTATAGAAAAAGAGAAATTTCTGGTATTTTGGTTTTTGTCTAAAAACATCATTGTGAAAGAGAATTCACTATTGCTTTGGTTCTCACCGTATCTAGGAGATCATTGACCTCATGAATGATGAAATCACTGTTTGTGATGTCATTGTGGGTACTGCAACAGACCTTCACAACCGAGACAAAAACAACTATTATCCAATGATAAGATAAATTTCATCTTGAGATCAAATGTTTAAAAAAGGCACCTCATAGAGCATCTGAAGGATCTGCAAAAAGTTCTTCAGGCGTCTAGTTAAGTCATGGCCAGTTTCACCACAAGAAATCTGGCCAATCAGCTCAGCAGATTCTTTGTGAAATAACTTCACTAAGCCTTTGAGCCAATCATCAGGGAGTTTGGACCAGTACATCTCTGAGAATATATCATACAAATACTTAGACAAATACAACAAGGACAACAACACAAAGATTGAAATGGTCCTACAGCTTTACCTAACATCTTGGAAGCAACTGGATTCAACTGAAGGATTTTGGAGGTTATTGCTCCAGTGAGTTCAGTTCTTTGTTTCTGAAGTCCTCTGATGAGCTCAGGGAGGAGAAGGTAAAGTCTCAGAGATTCAACACTTGTTGGATTTGGATTTGGATTCAGAAACGGCAGCAGTTTCTGTTGAACCACCTTCACTACCTGAGGTACAAAAAACATCAACTGCATCTTACTGTTTAAAATGTAATGAACATGTTTTGTAAATGTTGGATTCATTATTACCTCTGATATTGACCTTTTGTTCTCTAATAACTTTGCAAAGGATGTTTTAACCAGATCAAAATCCAACCCACAATTCTCCACAGACGTCTGATAATGTTCATCACAACTACAAAGACAGGCTGTTACATCAGATCTGTGATGGAAGAAATCATTTTTGGCATAAGATGGAGAAATTACTAGATAAAACTATCTAATTTTACCTTGTTTTGAGAAAACTTCCATTCAGAGAGGCAGCAGAGGAGAACACTGTGTTTATTTCCCTGCAAATAACAAAACTACTTTTTAGTCCATTTATATGCTCTAATTAAATAATATGAACCCTACATACTAAGATTAGGATTCACATAATAAATTATCTAAACATTATATAAAATAGATAATATCTGATATTTCTGCTATTTAATAGTAAGTTAAAAAAGAAGGACAAATGCATTGAGGTCATGACACAACTCCACATGCATTTTCACAATATTTTAGAGCGACATGGACACAAATGGTATACTCTGGATTTATAGCAAAAATAATGTGAACGGAAGCTAAGGCAAACACTCACTCCTTTATTGTTACCCATGAATCACTTCCAAACACCCATCGGTCAATCGTTTTGTCATTTAATGTCAAAACCCCGGATTTTGGCTTACTTTCATGCTCCTACAAAACACAAAAAAGTAAAATAAGTAATCACAGTGCAGCAATAATTTATATGTTAAACTATTTTTTGAAAAAACTGTCTGTCTTACTTTGAAAAACAAGGCAAAGGAATGATTCTCTCCAGCAATGAGTTTTTCAATCATATATTCATGATCACATTCTGTGTGCAAAAAAACATTTAGTTTAGAGTTCTGAGCAACATCTTGAGTACAAAAGTATTCATAGAAAATAACCTACAGCTAATAGATCATTTTTAATCACCATTTGACAGATCCACTGATAAAGGCACAGACTGCTTGATCATTTCTCCATTTCCCAGCTGCCCTTGCATCCCACATCCAAATGAGTAGATCAGTTTTGACGATGAGACTGATACGAGTGTGTGACGTCTTTATACAAGAAAAAAAAAAGTTACTGAACTGAACTTGAACCATAAAAAGACTTGTATTATAACCATGTGAGGAATTATCATATGTGCTGCATGAGAGCTAAAGAAGTGTCACTGTGCATAAATCAATCTGCACAACTGCTCTAAAACACTGATTGCTTGTGAAAAGTCAAGTTTACCTCCCACATGTGACCTGTGACACTTTAGATCCCCACAGTTCAGCAACCACCCGCGGATGATGTTCATCTTTAAACGAGTTGTGCCCAAGCTGACCAAAACCTCCGGATCCAAATGTGTACACTGTGCCGCCCTGAAAGATAAACAGTTACTACATTTTCTGTCAGGCTTGTTGAATCCTTTTTATCTTATCTAATATATAAAACATAAATGTATGATCTGTTACAACATACTACCTTTGATAGAGTGGCAGTGTGTTCTCCTCCACATGAGATGGACACAGTTTTCTTTCGGTTCAGACTATTTACAATCGTTGGGACATGTCTGTCTGTGGTGAAAAACCGTTAATTCATCACTTCCAGTCCATTGATTTAGATTTGACACAGTGTTGCACAAATGTAGTACATTTATATGTGCTTTTATACTGTTACTGGTTTAGTTTGTACATGAAGTATTCAGACCTGTAGTGTCTCCGAGGCCCAGCTGTCCAGCCGAGTTCTTTCCCCATCCGAACACAACTCCAGAGAGAGACAACACAAAGCTGTGGTCTCCTCCAGCGCTGATCTGAGCCAGTGGGATCCCACACAGACTCTTCACCTGTTGAGCTGACGGAGAGCCGGGATGTTCTTTCTTCAAACCCAGCTGACCGTGAGAGTTTTCACCCCATACGAACAACTGACCATCTGAAAGACCAACAACAGCTCTGCAAATCTACACTCAAATGCCAATCAATTCATGAGATGTCAAAAGATTAAAACAAAACATCAGATGTTAGATGAAATGGTGAATACCCTTGGTTAGTGCCATTGAATGCTGGTCTCCACATGCGATCTGAATCACCTGCCTGTTTTCCAGACCTTTGAGAGGCCTGCAGGGACAAGACAATCTGTCAGATATTGTTATTAACATTTATGGCATTCTATATTGTTTTGCCTACATAAACATACCTGCACACAGTAGATTTGTCCATAATGAGAACTCTTCCTCCATCAGCAAGAAGAACCGCACCAGCTCCTCCACAGACAATCGATCTGATTCTGTCATCCATTAGCTGCAGTTGCTCTGGAGTAAATAAAATATTTTGATTAGTTCAACATCTGTTCAGACTGTAAACATAAAAACAAACATGTTTCAATACATGGTGTTCATCTTACATTTATTAGGTATAATGTAATGATAATTTGAACAATAAATAAATAAATATAGCTGCGAGCAGCAGTTATCGGGGTTCAAGCTCTTTAAGCCTTTTAAGCACATAAAAAGGTTTTATATTTTATTTAGCAATCATGTAAGCACTTATATCATAGATGGAAAAGACCATTTACACTTTTTTTAGGTGTCCTCAGAGTGTGCCCATACATATGTGTCAAATTCAGTGAAAATATCTCATTTCGTTTTGAAGTTATAGACGCTTATATATATCAGAGCATGACCCATAAGCTACGTTGATTGGATTTTTTTGCCACTTCCTATCAAAATTTTGACATTTGGGCATTGAAATATAGCTATCGACCTATATTTCTGTATTTCCTATGGTGGTTTAGTATCGATTATACTAACGGTTTCAAAGATATTCGCAAAAGTTTTGTAATCGCTAAATCACAATGTTGCACAAACCACAAGGCGAAACCTAGCATGTTTGGTATCGCTGCACTCGGCAAGGATTCAGGAGTCTAAGGAGGCGATAAGTTGACCACAACCAAAGTTATAACCATCTGAAAATTTAATTTTACCACTAGGTGGTGCTGCTTCGAAACTTCTCAGTCTCCTTCAGGGCATCGTGCCGATGACCAGTACTGACCCTGCATCCCAATGTGCATACTATCCACCCTATCCGCCCTAAATAATATTGAATATTACTAATGTCACTGTGGTGAGGGGGGCGTGGTTTAGCGGAATCTGCAGCGGGAGAGAGAGAGAGGAGACGCGCGGTGTCTGAGTGGATTAGACGCAAATGATAATCACCTGTTTCTTGTTTCAGTAATTGGCGTGGAGAGAGTATTTAACGCCAGGAGAAACAGGAGCCTGCGAGAAAGAGAAGGACTGCTGACTGTTTCCCCCACTAGCCGCATCATTGTTGGAGTGAACTGGATTTACATTGTGATCGTTTTGTGCCTATCTGCACGTTATTTTGTTATCAATTGTTTTGTTGAAATAAACAGCCAGTAGTCACCGCTGACCCTGTCCTCTTCCCTCCTTGACTTACGAACTTTGTTACACTGGTGCCGAAACCCGGGAGGGAAGATGGATGCCGCCGCCATGCCAGAGTCCTCCGCTGCACCATTTGCGGAAATAATTACATCCCTCGCGGTCATGCAACATGACCAACACCAGGCCCTGCTGGACTTAAGACAAGATCAGGAGAGGCGGTTCCAGGCCGTCCTCCAAGCCCAGCAGGAAGACCGCGAGAGGTTCCGGAGCTGGATGGACCGGGAGGCTCGGCCGGGAGCCTCGGATCAACGTGCTGTGCCCGCCCACCTCCCACTCAATAAAATGGGGCCTGAGGACGACCCGGAGGCATTCATTGACTTGTTTGAAACATCTGCCGAGATCTGTGGCTGGCCGCGGGACCAGTGGCCGATGCGCCTGGTCCCGTTGCTCTACGGGGAGTCCCAGGTAGCGGCACAGCAGCTTCCGGTGCGGAGCCTCCTGGACTTCGACGACCTCAAGAGGGCCATCATCCAGCGGGTCGGCCGGAGCCCAGAACAGCATCGCCAGCGTTTCCGCTCCCTCGAGCTAGGCGAGTCCAGCCGACCCTTCGTGATGGCCCAACAGCTCCGGGACTCCTGCCGCAAATGGTTGCTGGCCGGCGGAAGCGACGTGGAGGAGATCATCGACCGAGTGGTGCTGGAGCAGTTTACCACTCGGCTTCCGAGGAGAACGGCCGAGTGGGTCCAGTGCCACCGCCCCACGTCGCTGGAGTCGGCTATCCAACTCGCGGAGGATCATATGGTGGCGTGCCCCGGGGTCGGCGAACCCTTGTCATCCGCTTCTCTCTCTCCTTCTCTTCCATCTCCTTCTCTCTCTCGCCCTGTCCCTTTACCCAGGTCTCGTCCACCCGGCCCTCCTCGAGTCCCGCCCCGGGGGCGGGGCGGGAATGGCCATATTCCTTATGCGGCTCCCAGAGTCCCGCCCAGGGGGGCGGGACTGGCACTAGCCAGGTTGGACGCGGCTCCTGTGTCTCCGCTCTCTCCACGCCAACCGTCTAATCCACCCTCTGCCACTGGAGCGGCGGGGAGGTCTGGGCCGGCCTGTTGGCGTTGCGGGGACCCGGGCCATTTCGTGGACAGGTGTCCTGTAATGGAGGTGGGAACAATGGTCCGGGTCCCGGATGCCCCGCAGGCTGCCCCCGGTCAAGCTGGGTGGTACCAAATACCTGTGAGTATCGAGGGGGGTACCTATCAGGCATTGGTGGATTCAGGATGTAACCAAACCTCGATCCATCAAAATCTGATACAGTCCGGGGCATTGGATAATAGCCGCGTGGTTAAGGTGCGGTGTGTGCACGGGGATGTGGTAGAGTATCCTATTGTGCCAGTCATTATTCAATTTAGGGGTCAAAAGCATAGCGTTGAGGTGGCAGTTAACCCGCACCTCCAGCATCCGTTAATTTTGGGAACGAATTGGCCAGCGTTTACAGAATTATTAGGGGTTTTATGTACGGATGCTTCTTGGGGAAAAAATGCACTGGAGGGGAGCGTGAGTGTGCAGGCGGGAGAGACTGAATCGGGACCTCTGAGTACTGCCTCAGGGGAACAGAGCGAAATCGAGAGACTTATTCTTATCCGGGCATTCACGAGAATGTGCGCAGGTGGTGCGTGGCTTGTCGTGAATGTCAGTTGGTAAACCCACCGGCCACCCCAAAAGCGCCTTTGCGCCCCCTCCCATTAATGCAGGTCCCCTTCGAGAGAATTGGCATGGACCTCATCGGGCCATTAGAGCGATCAGCAAGAGGACATCGTTTTGCATTAGTCATTGTGGAATATGGAACACGATATCCCGAAGCAGTGGCTCTCCGCAACTTTTCCGCTAAGAGTGTTGCTGGCGCACTGTTTTCTTTAATCTCCCGAGTGGGGATTCCTAAGGAAATCCTCACTGATCAGGGCACGGCGTTTATGTCACGGACGTTACGCGAACTTTACGAATTATTGGGCATTAAATCGATTCGGACCAGCGTCTTTCACCCACAAACGGACGGGCTAGTCGAACGTTTTAATCGCACGCTTAAAACAATGATTCGTAAATTCGTTCAGGAAGATGCCAAAAATTGGGACAAATGGTTGGAACCCCTGTTGTTCGCTGTGCGAGAGGTCCCGCAAGCCTCCACGGGGTTTTCCCCCTTCGAGCTTCTCTATGGTCGTCAGCCCAGAGGGGTGTTAGACGTCATAAGAGAGGCTTGGGAGGACGGATCTTCTCAATCTAAAAACGAAATTCAGTATGTGCTGGACCTGAGAACAAAACTCCACACTTTGGGGCGGCTATCGATGGAGAATTTGTTGCAGGCCCAGGACAAACAGAGCCGGCTGTATAACAGGGGGACCAATTTGCGTAAATTTGCACCGGGAGAGAAAGTGCTTGTATTACTCCCAACGTCAAGTTCAAAATTACTTGCAAAGTGGCAAGGACCGTTTGAGGTCACACGGCAAGTTGGAGAGCTCGATTATGAGGTAATACGCTCAGATAGGAGAGGAGCACGTCAAATTTATCACCTCAATCTCCTGAAAAAATGGAATGAGGGAGAATCAGTGATGCTGGCGACGGTGATTAGCGGAGAGGATGATCTCGGGCCAGAGGCGAATATAAAACAACAATCTCTCGCACTGGCCCCAGGGGGAGATCACCTCTCGCCCTCCCAGCTCATTGATTTAACCAAATTACAGGCAGAGTTTGCTGACGTGTTTTCTCCCCTACCTGGCCGTACCAACCTTATTCAGCACCATATCGAGACAGAGCCGGGCGTGGTGGTTCGCAGCCGGCCGTATCGCTTGCCTGAACACAAGAAAAAAGTAGTTCAGGAAGAATTAGGTGCGATGCTTGAAATGGGGGTAATAGAAGAATCCAGCAGTAACTGGGCGAGCCCGATAGTTTTGGTTCCTAAGACGGACGGCTCGGTCCGGTTCTGTGTGGATTATCGCAAGGTGAATGCTGTGTCGAAATTCAACGCATATCCAATGCCACGGGTTGACGAATTGCTTGACCGGCTTGGTACGGCTCATTTTTATTCGACACTGGACTTAACAAAGGGTTATTGGCAGATCCCCTTGTCTCCATTATCCCAAGAAAAAACAGCTTTCACGACGCCGTTTGGATTACACCAATTTGTTACACTTCCGTTCGGGCTGTTCGGGGCACCGGCTACCTTTCAGCGGCTGATGGACAGGGTCTTACGGCCCCATGTTGCATATGCGGCTGCCTATCTAGATGATATCATCATATTTAGTAATGACTGGCAGCGGCATATGCAGCATTTGAGGGCGGTCTTGAAGTCGCTGAGGGGGGCCAGACTCACGGCCAACCCGAAGAAGTGTGCAATTGGGCGCGTGGACAGGTGCGTCCCCAAATTGATAAGACGGCAGCAGAAAGGAGGTGAGACAGTTTTTGGGGCTGGCGGGATATTATAGAAGGTTTGTGCCTAATTATTCGGACCTCACCAGCCCCTTGACTGATCTTACTAAAAAGGAGGCACCAGATACGGTCCAGTGGACGGAGCTGTGCCAGCAGGCGTTTACCCAAGTAAAGGCTGCTCTGTGTGGCGGGCCGTTGCTTCACTCTCCTGATTTCTCTCTCCCTTTTTTGTTGCAGACTGACGCGTCGGACAGGGGGCTGGGTGCTGTCCTGTCCCAGGAGATAGATGGTGAGGAACGGCCGGTGCTGTACATTAGTCGCAAGCTCTCTAAGAGAGAGACTAAGTACAGCACCGTGGAGAAGGAGTGTTTGGCCATCAGGTGGGCTGTCCTCACCCTCCGCTATTATCTTTTGGGACGGGAATTCACCCCTTGTTCGGACCATGCCCCTCTGCAGTGGCTCCACCGCATGAAGGATAACAACGCGCGGATCACCCGTTGATATCTAGCTTTACAGCCTTTTAAATTCAAGGTGGTCCACAGGCCGGGTGTTCAGATGGCTGTGGCCGATTTCCTCTCCAGAAATGGGGGGGGGGGGGGGGGGGGATGCAGGCCGGACGGCTCCCCGGCCTGAGTCGGGCGGTGGGGGTATGTGGCGAGGGGGGCGTGGTTTAGCGGAATCTGCAGTGGGAGAGAGAGAGAGGAGACGCGCGGTGTCTGAGTGGATTAGAGTTTCTTGTTTCAGTAATTGGCGTGGAGAGAGTATTTAACGCCAGGAGAAACAGGAGCCTGCGAGAGAGCCTGCTGGCTGTTTCCCCCACTCCCCGCATCATTGTTGGAGTGAAATGGATTTACGTTGTGATCGCTTTGTGCCTATCTGCACGTTATTTTGTTATCATTTGTTTTGTTGAAATAAACAGCCAGTCGTCACCGCTGACCCTGTCCTCTTCCCTCCTTGACTTACGAACTTTGTTACAGTCACATACTATTTAGGATGGATAGTATGCACATTGAGAGGCAGGCTGAGTTTCGTTCCGATCGGCCTCCATTAACCTTGTCTAATAGGTGCTCAAAATTCATTGGCCAATGGTGGCCATGTTTTTTGAGATACACCAATGTCCTCATAGACAATCATGGCACCTTGGACCAAGACACTGCATGCATTTAAGTCGATCGTACTAACTGTGGGTAGTTAGAGTCATTTTCATGTTTTTTCATGTTATAGCGCCACCATGTGTTCAATCAATGCATTTTTTTACTGTGACCACAGATTGAGCCCACACACACGTATACCAAGTTTGGTGAAAATATCTCATTCTGGAATGTTCAATAGTTATAGCCATTTTAGTAAAAGTGGCCCTTTTTCGAACGTTTTGGCACCCCTTAGAAATCAAAATTTCAATTTTTTTCCTTTTCTTTCTTTTTCTTTTTGATTATTATTCATATTCAGTCTCCAGAGAATATTTCTGCACTGGTTTGGTTCCAATCAGGCCAAAAACCTAGGACTAGTTCGCAAAAGTAGGTTTTTGACAAAATTCAAAATGGCGGAAATTTTTTCATGAAATGATATAAAGCTGGGTGCACACTGTGAGATCTATAATAGTCCTTTATGATTGTTGCTTGTCAGACTGTACGAACTTGATCCTCATGTCACACTGTGGGATCTCAGCTGTCCTATATGTCAGACTGTATGACAGTCAAGACGGACTGGGCGTTAAAGGCGTTAAAAATGGACACGCGCATGAAAACTTGTCCAGAGTATTACATCATCAACCCATAAACATTCGGTGACAGTGAGCTGCATTAGCTACACGCGGGACTGAATGGTGGCTAATAAAGAAATCTCTAGCGTTAATTTTGTTCACGGCTTATCTTGAAAAATTAGGACAATTTGACGTTTGTCGTAGAAGAAGTCACACTGCAGGACTGTGCACCAAAACTTCTGACACTGCCAGAATTTCGTCTGAGGTAAAATTTGATCGCAACGGTCATTAACCGGCTGTTGGTGAACATGTCAAATGAGCGATCAAAGACTACGGAATTTAGCCTAGGATTATAGGAATCTACGGAGCCCCAGACATGACATGCAGGAAAAAAATAGTAGGCTAAATCGTTCCCTCGATTTAATAATCGTGCACACGATTTACTATTTCGTTCCCTCGATTTATTAAATTGTGTGCACGATTTACTATTTCATTTCCTCAATTTACTAAAACATGCACACGATTTCCTATTTCGTTCTCTCGATTTATAAATCATGCACATGATTTATAAATCGAGAGAACGAAATAGGAAATCGCGCGCACATTTTAGTAAATTGTGCGCATGAATTAGTAAATCGAGGGTACAAATTACTAAATCGTGCGCACAAATTAGTAAATCGAGGGAACGAATTAGTAAATCGTGTGCACGATTTAATTTTTTTTCTTGCATGTCATGTGCAGGGTTCCGTAGGAATCTTTTAGGATTCTCAAAATTGGTCTCAAGACAGGAACAAGGCAGGAACACACCAAGCCGACGGTCGGCCGTCTGGCAGTTTTTGTTCGTCGGCCGACTAAGTTTTCTCAGTGTGTTCTCCACCGTCGGCTGAAGTTGGTCCTCGTCGGCTTTTTTCGGCTGATTCAAAATGTTGAATCGGCGTTGGAGCTCGTCGGTCCATCTGATCATTCTGATTGGCTGTTCAGCTACTGCCACCTGCTGGTTCGGAAAGGCATTTCATCTCACGTAGGCGCAGAACGGACGTGCTACTTGGCCGTCAGCTGTCTAGCGTTGGTTTGGTGTGTCAGGGCATCTTTAGACACAGACGCTGCCAACGTGAGCCAACCCTGCAGTCTGCTTTCGTCGCCACTAGTTCAACAGCGTCGGCTTGGTGTGTTCCGGCCTTCAGATGACTAATCGTGGCCACAGTGTGCACCCGCCTTGAGTCTACGACAAACGGTCTAGGGGTTATTTTACGTTTTTGATCATTGTAGCGCCACCTATTGGCCAATCTGGGTCATACTCTGTCATCCTCTCCCCAAATTGAGACCTATTATCTGGCCAAGTTTCAAGTCTCTAGCACTTACGGTTTGGTCTGCATGATTAGTTTAGTTTTACGGCAGAATAATAATAATAATCCTTACAATAGGGGTAAGCACTACGTGCTTGACCCCTAAAAAAACGTCATTTAGTGTAGGCTATCCTACCTAGTTCTCCATCGTGATCATAGTCTTCATCGCGCAATCTCAAGACCGAGACCTTCCCATCCCGGATAAATCCAAGAAAACTCCTTCCAGCTGACACGTCCTGAACTCCTGATTTCGGACACATGGATTGTATTCCACAATAATTATTGGCATGTTTGACTTTGTCAGGCTTTAACAGACCGAAGCCGTCTCTGACCGGCGCTCCCCAGTAACACAACATGTTCACTGACGGATCTCCAGCTGACTGAAGAACGCACTGTCATATTGAACTGAAACCGCAACACGCTGGTTTCAGCCAAAACGAAACTTCCTCGATTTTCCATTAAATGAAAGTGTTTGGGAATCATTCCATGCTTGATGATTTCAATAGACAGTGATTAGATAAAAAGTACAAAGAAAACACATAGAGGAATGAGGACATTAATTGGAAAAATAAACAAAAACTTAAGGGATATTTCAACCAAAAATGTATATTCTAGCTTTTTTTTTATCTCGTGTTATTCGAAACCAGTATAACTTATTTTCTTCTATGGATCACAAAAGTGTTTAGCAAAATGCAATGAACTAAAACTCACAAAACTCAACATTCACTTTCATCAGTTTTTCATGCAACGAAAGTGAATGGTGACGATTCACGACACATCAAGATCTACATGTCGATAGATACATATGTATTTTAACACACATACACATACTAAAGTTGAGATAAACATTTTGGCAGTTTGAATTATTTTATAACGAAACCTATGTTGCAAACAAACATAGGTTGCAAACTTGCATTCCGAGTTTAGTGTGCCAAATTACTGTTTCTCCTAAATCATTGGTTTAGATCCACGTCAATCACAGAAGTCTGGCCAATCAACTGATTGAACCCCACCGACGAAACGGAGGGATCTGATTGGTTCACAGGTATTTTCCTTCAGAGGCGGTCGCTGCAGCTAAGCCGAAACGATTCTGAGTGACCGACTGTTTATTACATATATTAACTCGTTAAGATAGACAAAATCAAATCGGATTTCATTGTTATCATACAATTTGAAGGTAGGTAGCAAATAAAAAAACTAGAAATGATGCAATGTTCTCGTTTTGTTGTAGCGGAATCTGTTTTTGCTAGCAGCTCGAGCGCCAAAAGGCAAAACTCGAGGATTAATCTCCATTTTGTTTGTTGTGATTAATGTTTTAATCAATAAGCCCCTTCTGGTATAATTTATATCAGTTTCTCTTTTTGCATTATTAGTTATGATTAAAACGGCTATAGCGAGCGGTTTGAAGGCATTGCTAACATGCAGTTATATAAGCGGAGTGTTGCGTCATGTTTATTTACATTGTTTTCATTTTAAACTTGTTGATTCTTCACCTGTGTGTCTTTATTTGGGTTGTTCCCCTTTTAAATGATTGTATTGATGTTGTCTTCGCAGGTTGTGTTTATATAATCTATTAAATCTAGTGTGAATTAAATAGGGGGTGGGGCACATTTGCGTATAATGTTGTTACTGACTGACTCCAGTGGGACATGCTGTTTAGTGTTTAAACAAAGGCTGTCTCATAACCCAACGAGCTGACTACCTAGGCAGCGTTTTGGGTACGTATTATACAATGTTTTGGGCTGTAAACATGCTATTTAGTTTTTAAACAAAGGCTGTGCTCAAAAACCCATTGAGCTGCCTGCCTAAATAGCTTTTTTGGGAAATCATAGGTGCCTAAAAAGTGCCTGAAATGCTGTCTGTGTTGGCATCTTACTAAGTTTTGAGACACCACTGAAAGGTACGTGCAGCATGTCGCATAGTATGTTCATCTAGGGAATAATAAGCTTCAGGGCAAGTTATTCATTTGTTAATTTCCTCCTTGTTTTTCAGAGAACTCCTGGTCAAGACTGTATATTCTTCGAGACAGACTTTCTGCACTGAGTTTTGAAGTACATTTTGGGTCCATTTGTTTGAGACTCTTCCCACCTATTCCATAAGTGTGGTGTTCAGCCACTGAGTATGTCAGTGGCTCTTCTCATGCGATATGCCACGCTCAGCGGGTCCCGTGTCTGCAGCAGGGCTGCCCTCGGCCTGACCAATGCCCATCAGGAAGACCCGAGACGTGCTCTACACACTCCATCATCTCCTCGGTGCAGTAACTCCCGCTTTGATCCAGACAGCAGTGGCCGTCCGACTACCTGGGACTCCTTTGGGATCTGGGACAACCGCATCGATGAGCCCATCATGCTTCCGTCGAGCATCCGATATGGTAAACTTATTCCCAAAGTTAGCCTGACTAAGGTGGGCTGCGCCTCGCTGATTGGCCAGCGGAAGGAGAACGAAGACCGCTATCAACTATCACAGATGACGGACAACATAATGTACTTTGCAGTTTTTGATGGGCATGGGGGTGCAGAGGCTGCTGATTTCTGCCACAAGAACATGGAGAAGTATATCAAGTAAGGATCAGTCGTTATTGACTATTTGGGTTTTTTTATTTTATTATTATATCCCTTTTCTCCAGTTTTGTCATGAATATGCAATGTGTTCTGGACTCAAGCCATGTGTTTAATAACATAAAACCAGTTCTCAGAATTCCTTCAGGAGATGGGCATGTGGTGTTTTAGAATAACTAACTGTTTATATTGCATTTGGTGATTTTTGTTTCAGAGACATTGCAGAGAAGGAGAATAACTTGGAGTTAGTTTTAACCAAGGCATTTCTTGAGGTGGACAAAGCGTTAGCAAGGCATCTTCACTTCAGTGCAGATGGTAGGTCCTATTTCACGGATTTATTCTTTTTTGAAAGCATGCATGTTACGTGAATATAATACTCTGTAGTCTCTCAGTTCAGTTTTAGAGTCTTAAATCAGTATTGCTTTGATGCATCAGGTATACATGTAACAGAGCCAAATTGACATTTGTGAACAAAGCATGGCAGTGTAGAATAAATAAATTCTGTCACTTTAGATTAGGGTCCAATTCTCACTATTAACCAACTATTAACTACGACTTTTGCCTCAATAAACTCCTAATTACTGCTTATTAATAGTTAGTAATGTAGTTGTTAAGTTTAGGTATTGAGTAGTATTAAGGGATGTAGAAAATGGTCACGTAGATTAAGGCATAAATATGTGCTTTATAAGTACTAATAACTAGCCAATATCCTAGTAATATGCATGCTAATAAACTAGTTTATAGTGAGAATTGGACCCTAAACTGAAGTGTTACCATACATTGTTTTGTTTAATAAAATGAACAGTGATGCCTAATACAGAGCAGTGAAGACCTGTATGATCTTCTAGTGATAGTTCACAGACTTCTCTTTGGCTCTGTAAAATGCGTCCATCCCAACATTAAGATAGCACTTGTATATACTAGGGGTGGGTAAAAAAAAAAAAAAAAAAGATTATTAGATGCGTTGACATTCTTTCTCCAAATAGTTATTAATAATTTTATTTACTGAAAACGGACAAGCACTGGTTTGGAGGACATGTGTAGTGGCATATATACCACGAAATGGTGTTTACACTGTGCAGTTTGTGCAAACAAACATACACAGGAGCTTTCAGATAAATTTGAGCAAGGCAAAAATCTCAAGCCTTTGTTTACATCATCTTAAAGAAAACATCAAACTAGCATTTTGTATCATTAACTCTAAATTTAAATGATTAAAAATGACAAATTATATTATTATAATTACAAATGATAATAAAATTATACAAATTATGCAAATAATTGACTATTTTCTTTCTTTTTTTTTTAAATGTAAAAATATAGTATAATGAATATAGTAATACGTCATTTTACGTAACTGTAAATAACTCTTTGTTATAATTGACCCTTCGCAAAGACCCGCCCCCCTTAGTTACTGTTGCTTTGTCTGACAAGCCGTGGCGCTGTCACGCCACACGCAGTGAAAAATACATTGCGGAGCAAAGAGGACACTGACAACACGTTGACAGACAAGACAAAGCAGGTTACTTAGGATATTAAACAAAGTCCCAGCTTTCAAACGGTGTAGTTTTTTTTAAGACAATAAAACAAACAATAAAAACCGTTTTTGGCTCTTTAATGTGTCGTGACAGATTGTTGTAGTGCCTCATCTCAAGAGGCTCGTAAACCGATCATCTCTTCCTACTAGTTAATTTATAGCATCAAATAAACATGAATGAACATGAGAAGGAATGTTGTTTCAAACGCGGAAAGACGTCAATACACACCATGTTTCAAGTTTAAGTCCACCGAGGTTAATCTTCTAACTCCTGACTGCTTTGTTGGACAAAATGGCAGATTCGGCGTTCTGATTGGTTAGATCGCTTGTCAATCAAACTCCCTGCGAAGAGTGAATTGCTGTATCCTAAACGATTTTCCTGAAATATTCTCTAAACAAATTTGACATGAAACAAGTGTGTTATTAGAATCAGTATTTTAGTCAAAATATTTGTGCTCCCATTCTCTTTTTGCAACTAGGCAGTTGACTTAACTAGTAGGGGTGTAACGGTACACAAATATGATGGTTTGGTACGCACCTCTGTATTGAAGTCGCAGTTCGCTACGGGTTCTGTACAGGAGGGGGGAGAAAACTAATCATAAAATTGCTTCTTCTTTTTTTCTTCTTTTTTATTAAAAGTTGTTTATTGAAAAAATTGTGTCTCTCACTTTAAATAAATTTAATTGTAATTAACCTTTTCTTACGGATAAAAAAAATAAAAAAGAAACTGCACATAAGGCAGGTTTTGCATTAACTGCTAAACCTAATGATAAAATTATTACTCCAATTCATTTGTGAAATATAATCATTTACACAGTTACTGTCATAACTTGTTTTCATGAAAAAATTATTTAAACATATTAAGACATTACTAACAGGTAAAGTAAAATACACTAAATGACTTGCCTGAGGTAAATGTAATGCTACGTATTATTCATGTAAACATAACTATGCATAGATCGTCTGTTCTTCTTCTTCTGCATTTTTTCCTGTTGTGGCGGTTAGCAAACAGTGTTGCATTACCGCGTGCGCCCCATTCTGGATTGGATCGTGGATTGCCTGTGACCGACTGTATTCGTCATCTGACTACATGCACCGAACCATGAGGCACCGTATGGTTCGGGACGAATAGATGTACCGTTACACCCCTAGTGACTAGGATATCTATGTTGTGCCATGCAGAACTGCTGTCAATTAATAATCTGAATGTTTTATGGCTGAATCAAGACATTAGTTATTAAGTTATTATACTCATTTATTCTATTTCTGTTCATCTTAACAGAAAATTTGCCTGCAAGCCACCTTAACTAAATAACGATTCGCACCCAGTGGAGTTGCTGAAAAATAAAGATGCATCAGAAATTATTTTGACTCATTGAACTGAAATAGTAACAAATATTACATTAGATTCCCACCCCCAGTATATAATATTAATGCATCATTTAAAAAAGGATTTTGTCATTTTTCTTTAACATAGCCTTGTTAGATTCATGTGTGTTGATAAGGATATTAAATGCTGTTAGAATAAGTACGATTATGCCAGGTGCATCTTATTCATGTAGTGTGCGGCCCACTAGTGTGGCCTGCTGCGTGACATGTCCAATCTTGCCCTGTGTGTGTGCGTGTTATATCTACAACAGCCGCGGACCCAGCTTACCCCCTATAAGAGCTGCAGCTCTGCACTACCTTTATGGAGGCCGGCGGGCTAGATTGCTCCAGCGGGTCCTTGCGTGGACTTCTGGAAGGTTCCTGACCTTTCTCTCTCTCTTTTCCTTTCTGTCTTTCTCTCTTATCTCTCCTTTACTGTGCTCTGCCTTCTTCACATGTGTTGGTTGCTGGAAAATGATTGGTTAGTCGTTGTGTTCAGAGCTTGTTTTCTGTGTATGGATAACGCTAGTTTTTATTTGATGTTTTAGAAAATAAGCACAAGATATTTACTGTGGGAGAACAAAATAATTTTCAGTGAAGAAAAGCTGTTTTATGCTACTAATGCCTTTTTGTAGGCTAAGCAATGGTTTACACTCTTCTCATGTGTCCTATGTGCTAGTCAAAAAGACAATGCTACCTGCTTGCCTTGATCACTGCAGTACCTCATCTCTTTTGGAATCTCCCTCTTTTTGTTTCAGTATTGTGTAGTATAGTACACTAGAATTATGTGCAAATCTCAGAACAGGACTAAGAATAATAGCTGTTTAGTTTCTGTGTGATTATATATTGTGCAAAAACTCTGTATTGCGTGTTATACTGTATCAGTGACCTTCAACGCGTCACAGACTAACCATTCAGCCTCGCTCTCTGGTGTGTTACAGCCTCTCTGTTGAGTGCAGGGACCACAGCCACGGTGGCTCTGCTGAGAGATGGGATCGAGCTGGTGGTGGGCAGCGTGGGGGACAGCCGTGCCATGCTGTGCCGCAAAGGCAAGGCCCTCAAACTCACTGTGGATCACACGCCTGAGAGAAAGGATGAAAAAGAGAGGTACAGTTTGCCTTGGAGCACTAACTTCTCCAAGCAGATTGAGACGCTGTGAGAGCACTTCTTTTGATCCTTATGTGTTTGTTTCTGAAGGATACGCAAGACTGGAGGTTTTATAACTTGGAATAGTTTGGGTCAGCCTCATGTCAACGGCAGACTGGCCATGACACGCAGCATTGGAGATTTCGACCTCAAAACGTCAGGTGTCATCGCAGAACCAGAGACTAAGAGAGTTTCAGTGAGCATTTTTTAAGTTCACTTTAAGAAATTCCAAATGTGCTATATATATATATATATATATATATATATATATATATATATATATATATATATATATATATAGAAATTACACACACACATGATTTTACTGAATTTAAAAATAAATGGAAAATTGAATAAATTATTTTAAAATAATATAAATACTTATGAAATATTTTACTGAATTACATCTCAAATGAAGTTGTATTGATTTAAGTGTACCTGTGTTGTCAGTTGCATCACGTCCATGATGCCTTCCTGGCACTCACTACTGATGGCATCAACTTCATCATGAACAGTCAGGAGATCTGTGATGTCATTAACCAATGTAATGACCCTAAAGAAGCCGCACAACGCATATCTGAGCAGGTGAGTCAAATAATCCAACATCCACCATTAATATTATTAGATATTCTAGTTATTACACTCAGCTCTTTATGGCTTACATACTGTATATCATAAATTGTTCAGATTTACCACAGATTTTGAGATGATGTCTTTTGGTTTGTATCAAAGTTCCAACTAAAAAGAGAAAATCAGATGAGATGAAGTATTGATTCATTAGATCGTAAATAGAGAACAACTAAAAAATGAACTACTGGTTATTTAACATATCTAAATTGGGGATGGGCATTTTTGTCATTTAGAGTATTGATGGGGCTCAAAAACAAGTACTCGGGGGTGCTTGTCTGTCATGCCGATAATAAAAATAGAAAACACTATAAAATATAAAATAAAACACTGTTGTGAAAATAAATTATGCAAATAAAAATGACATGAAAATATTTATATGAAAATATGACTAGAAAAATAACACTGCTAGATTATCAATAATACATCACTGTTTTTGAAAAAGAAACATTCCAAATGAATATGACTGTCTCATATAACCCAGTCATAGTCAGTAATGTCGGGCATTGCCGTTTGAGCTGACGCTGAAGAGTGAATGAACTCGTTATCGATTTCGTTATCGATTTCATTTCGGTATCGATTAGTGAAGGCAGGATAGGCTGAATATAAACCTACTGTATCTAAAAAACAAGTTTATTTAATTTGTATCTCTATAATATTTGTTGCATTGCTAAAAAATGTCCTTAAAAATGATATCGGTGCATCCCTAGTTCCAGTGGCGTAGCAAGTTAGCCCTCGGCCCGTATGCAAAAGATTTTCAGGGGGGTGGAGGGGATGTGCATTGAATGAGTCCCAGGACTTTAATATGAATAACATATTATCACTAACATGCAGACAAAACTTGTTTTAAAAAAAAAAAAAAAAAAAACATTTCTAGGAATGACAATACTATATGCTGTCCTCCATCATTTTGACTTTGCATTTAAAAAATGTCAAAAAACGGCTTTTCAACACAGTCTAAATTTGAATTTGACCGATTCGACTCTGGCTTTGGAATTTAAGAATGATCATCATTTCAGATGCGATGAGTCCTAAGATTTATGTTATTAAGTTATGAATTAATTATTCTGTCACAGACTTTTTTTAATGCACGTTTTCCTAATAAATTTACTAAAAGTTTCTTCTCTAAATATGTTTCCGCCACGTTTTATGTGCATTTTATTTCGTTGAATAAAGACTATCTACCCCAACGAGTACGAGTTACTTTTATTCACATCTTGAAATGTGCAGACATAGTAGTTTTTTTTTTTCTTCAGAAAACCATTATGACTCATTTCAAATTCTGTGCTACTTACATTACTGCATGCATACGTTTCAGAAACCCACTTGAAAAACGGCAGAAATGGTCCATTTATTCAGATTCTTAATGATTTTCAGTACATTTAAAATAGATAGGCTATAGCAAGTTATTGACAACATTAATAATATACTTCATTTTTCTGAACATGTACACGGATTCTGTCTGACGTGACAGACGTGCGCGTGCGAGCCTTTGAAAGTATTTGGCTACAGAAAGACGCGTTCGGCGTGTGCACTGCGCACTATCTAGTGGACTTTTGTTTTTAAGCACTCAATTCACTCTCGCATGGGCTGTTGTACAGTACACACACTGTCCATGCCATCACGAAAATTGGGCTGCACGCGGACGGGGAGTGCGGACGTCCGCAAACCATCCTGATGATGAATGTTCGTGATGCGGACGGTGCGCGGACGCCCGAAGTATACTTTGGGGTTAAGCCCGTAATAGCGGGCCCCCAATCCGCCCGGGCCCATATGCACGTGCATACCTTGCATGCCCAGACGCTACGCCACTGCCTAGTTCTCATTATAATGTTATAACATGTAACATTGTAATGTTATATATGTTGTACATATGCAGTGCTTAGCAAATTTATTAGACCACCTGCCATAATAAAGAGTATTTTAGGAATCTGTCAAAAACCTGTTTAAAAAATTGTATTGTCATTTATTAGGCAAATGACACACTGAAACAACTAAATAGTCTTTTTTCACACATAATAACCAAAACACTTTTGTATAACCTCATTTGTCCTTGATAACAGCTTGCATTCTTGCTGACCTTGTTTTTTTATGTACTTTTCCACAGTCTCTGTTGTTATTGACTTCCAAATAGTTTCTAGTTGTTCCCTTAGACTTGCTTTTGATTAAACTTCTGAGCGATCTATCCTTGAATCCATTTATTCACAACAATAATTATATTTTAGCATTAGAAACACTACTGTGACTAAAGAGCTTACACATACTGGTGTGGATTAACCATTACAGAAACATAAAAAATGATTTAATCACCAATACTGTTAGTTTAGTGCAGCTGTGGCACAAACCTTACATTTAGTAGTGATCTAATAAATTTGTTAAGCAGATTGATGCTGCACATCTCACGCTTAACTGTGTTTTCATGATCAAAGTGATTCCAGACATCACTGTGTGCTTTCAGAGCCATAGTTTGATTTTATTTTGGCAGTCTGGATGATGTGCTGTCCTAACGCTAACCCAGCAGACCTCAGGTTGCACGCAAAATGCCGCAAAAATAACCAATCATCAATCATCGCTGTCACGTCCGAGTATTTGAGTACTCATGCACATCCCTAATCTAAGCTATTTTTTGAATGTCCAGCAAAAACAACTATATTGTAATGTGTACTGTTACTGTGATCTAAAACTACTCATTTATTCTTGTCTTTATTGTGAATGCAGCAGTTTTAAAGGGCATATTGCAGGTTAGAGCTTCAGTGATTCAATGTATAGAAAAATAATGTATGAAATAGATTTTCTTGAAAAAACACATATAAATAAGGCTTCTGGAGTCGTTTTTTGTGAGAAAATTTTACTTCCGCATCTGAAAAATGCCAAATCGGAAGTGACGTAACTGAAGGGAGCGCAATCAATATAAACAATAGGAAAACAATGGATCGCAATGACAGTTCGGACGCTGAGGAAATTGTAAATGTTTATTCATACTCGTATTACAGACCACAGCCATACAATTAGCCTGCTATGTGGTCAAGAGAGCAGGGACCGGCCAGAATTAGACAGAATAACGGTCAAAAGAGAAAAATTGAGCTGTTGTGAGGAGAAGCAGTGGAGAACAGAGACCGGTGTTAGCTTAGATAGCCTATACATGTTAGCAAACGATATGTAACACTGTTCTCAGATCACAATATTGTACAGATTATTATGAATCAGGCAAAAGCAAAGCTATTGGCCATCTAGGAGTAACGTTATTGATTACTAATAACAGAAACTAATAAACTTCCTTAATATCCGTCCACACTAACGTTACGTGATATAGCGGTTTCTCATCACGACTGATTTGGTAATGTTAGTTAGCGCATGTAAAAAAAAAAATGATAAAAAAAAACAAAGACTTACGGTGCACAATTCACGTTTTCATCTCTCTGACGGATCCGTGATCATGTCTCCCGCCGGCGGACGAACATAAGTGTTACTGTATGTGTTTCTTGTAATGTTATCCTTTATTCATTAATTCTATGTTATGAGTTTATTCCGTGCCCATTCACTGATAGTGTGGGGATGTATATGACGCCATGATTATGTAGTTGTGTGAACTTGAATATATATGTACAGTACAGTCCAAAAGTTTGGAACCACTAAGATTTTTAATGTTTTTAAAAGAAGTTTCGTCTGCTCACCAAGGCTACATTTATTTAATTAAAAATACAGTAAAAACAGTAATATTGTGAAATATTATTACAATTTAAAATAACTGTTTTCTATTTGAATATATTTCACAAAGTAATTTATTCCTGTGATGGCAAAGCTGAATTTTCAGCATCATTACTCCAGTCTTCAGTGTCACATGATCCTTCAGAAATCATTCTAATATGCTGATCTGTTGCTCAAGAAACATTTAATGTGTACAATTGTACAAAATATTTGTTTTCAGGATTATTTGATGAATAGAAAGTTCAAAAGAACAGTGTTTATCTGAAATCTAATCTTTTGTAACATTATAAATGTCTTTACTGCCACTTTTGATTGATTTAATGCATCCTTGCTGAATAAAAGTATTCATTTCTTTCATTTCTTTTCAAAAAAATAAAAATTAAAATTCTTACTGACCCCAAACTTTTGTACGGTAGTGTATAATGCTACAGAAGCTTTGTATTTCAGATAAATGCTGTTCTTTTGAACTTTCTATTCATCAAGGAATCCTGAAAAAAAAAAAAAAGTACACAACTGTTTTTAACATTGAAAATAATCATAAATGTTTCTTGAGCAGCAAATCAGCATATTAGAATGATTTCTGAAGGATCATGTGACACTGAAGATTGGAGTAACGATGCTGAAAATTCAGCTTTGCATCACAGGAATAAATTACTTTGTCAAATATATTTAAATAGTACACAGTTATTTTAAATTGTAATAATATTTCACAATATTACTGTTTTTTACTGTATTTTTAATTAAATAAATGTAGCCTTGGTGAGCAGACGAAACTTCTTTTAAAAACATTAAAAATCTTAGTGGTTCCAAACTTTTGGACTGTACTGTATGTTTACAGTATATACATGGCATGAATGAAATTGGAGTATTTACAATACCAGCACATAATTCAAAACTGTTTTGTGTAAGTGTGAGACTGTATGCATGTGTACATAATTTGTATTCATCAGTGTTGAAATTGATTCAAGTAAAAACGGTGAAGAAGCATAGCGTGTGTAAGTTTATTCATTTAATATAATCATTTACAGAAGTATTACAATGTTGAACTCCATCATATCGCCAGGATGATAATCCTCCAGTCTAAAATGAACGCGTTTTTCGAAGCAGATGCAGAAGTGAAGTCCCTTCTCTTCACCTGCTCAAAACACACCCCGGCACGGAAGATAGCAGCGTCCTTTTTCTTGTTAGTAAACCTCTGGACTCGATGTCCTGACAGGCTGGAGTTTGTGCAACCTCCACAAACACAATCATTTACCATGACGATGATAAATAGAATACAAAAACTACCAAAAATACACTAATTCACGACCGCTGTCACTGAATACCAGCCTACTCTGAACTGAGTCAACACAGAGCTCGGCGATCGACTCCCTTGAGTGACGTAATATGACTCGACGCTGAAAAAAAAAAGCGGTTTTTACAGAGACCGTCACTTTATCTACTAAATTCATGCCCTTATGTCCTGCAAAACATTTTTAAACCCTGCAGTACCTTTTTATATGGTATTTTTGTAGAAGGTTATATATTCATCTCGAAAAAAATGTTTAACCTGCAATATGCACTTTAAACATGCATATGATTCGTAGTTTAACTTAATTGGTTCTTTTCCTCTTCTGCCCCTCTCAGGCTCTTCAGTATGGATCTGAAGACAACAGCACTATCATGGTGGTGCCGTTCGGTGCCTGGGGCAAACACAAAAGCTCTGACGTGAGCTTTTCCTTCAGTCGCAGTTTCGTCTCCAGTGGCCGCTGGGCCTAAGCAAAAATAATAAGACATTGATGGTATAAGTGATGCACAAAAGTGACACACTAATATGAACTGACCAACGTGCAATATTCTCTTTATCCATCCTGTGAGGATCACCTCAAAAAAAGACCATTACATACTTTAGTTATTTTGCCTAGAGAAGCAAATTAATATCTAAGACGTTTGTGTTAAAGGTTTTCCATGTCTTGAAATCTTTCTCATATTTATCTCCTGACCTGTGGTGCTAACCAACAATTTGGTTACCTCAGTTCTGGTTTTCACTTATGCATATACAATACTTTAGAATAGTTTGCCTTGCCATAGTGGAATCAACATTTTATTTTCACAACAGGAAATTTAAGCACTTTCAAATTTTGGGAGGTTCCATTTGTTTTTGTAACCCTCATGACTCTCGTCTTTGTAGTGTTGAGGGACACGCAGAAGCACATTTCAATGGTCTATAGTCTTTGTCTGATGGCTGTGCACGTTCATAAGCCCATATTCACAGAGTTAGACTACTGTATATACTGTGTATACTGAACTCCTATTCCTTGTGCAAGCACACATTTCTATAATTCGATCTCGTATTATTAGTGTGAATATTCATTCATACAGTTTTCATAGAGTTCAGCAACCAGCAATTTTAAAGCTACACTAAGAAATATTTCTACCAAAGGGAATCTGCAACCCAACTTGAGGACCATTGTGTGAACAAATTGATGATTTCTGTGCCTTTTCCATAAAAGTCTGTTCTTATTTCACATGCTTGATTCATTCTGGTAAGGAACTTAACTTTAGGTTCATATCTAAAGTTTTAAACTGTGACTTGTGCTTATTTCGTGTTACCAGACAAACTATTTTTGTTCAGATTGTATGGTTTTCCGTACAATGCATAGATCAAAGTGCAGTTTTATGTTATTTATATAATGTATATGATGGACAGTTAACTTTATGGTATATGCGTTTGTATAGATGTTATATTTAAATACATCTTTTCTTCTAAAGTCTCCTAGTTACAGGAGAGAAGTGAACGTCATTCATTCATCCTCTGACATGATCGTTGTAATTGCAGACATTCTGCTGTAACTTTAAAACCTCCAGCTTTTAATCGAAAAGGCTTCTGTCATGATCTCTAATGTCCAGTGAATTTTATTTGTAGAGCCATACACACGTGACCTCAGCAATTCTGCATCTCGGTTCATATTCTAGTGCTGTTTCTTCATGTATTGATTTCTGCATTAACATTTCTTTGATTCTCATTCAGCATTTCCTCTCATTTTAGACTTTTAACAGGCTTTTTTTTATGTCTTCCTCTTCCAAAGCATATCCAGTATATGATGGGTATCCTTTTTCATATGTTCTTTTTTTTCAGTTATTATGTTTCTGTCAGAATGTATTACATTCAGTGTTAACACAACTGTGCATGGATCTTACCTAGAACAATCTGTAAAACAACTACAAGTGTTTCCTGCTCTATATATGGACCTATCTTTGCTATTATTGATATGCTGTTTATTGTAAAATACAGTGCAGCTGTGAATAAAGTTTTACCAGAAACATCTCCTTTGGTTACATTTTATTTTTTGCCTGTGTTTAAATACTGATGCATCTGCTTTTAAATCTGATAGGGTCCATTAAAAGAAAAGATTGCACATTTCCCACTTACTACTTAAAGCATATATTTTATTAACTTAAGTTTGAATAAATGCCCTGCTGCAATGTGATTAATTTAATATGTTATATTATTGTGTCCCAGTAAATGTAATTCAGGAAAATGTTCAGAGGAGGTTTAAACCCTGATGATGCCTGTACCCGAATCCCACCCTCTGCTTCACCTATTTAAGATCTCTGCTTCACTGCCTCAAGTCAGATTTGGATTTTTCCCATCTGATACTCCTGAGAAGAGCTTAAACCCTTGCAGACGTCCAGCGGTCACTGCAGCAGCTTGAGCAGGGTAAGCATCTTCTTTAATGTCTTCACTGATGTTATATTAATACTGTAGAATGAAGTTTCTGCAATGTTTATGCTACACTGTAACCTGTTTGTGCTTGTATTCTGTTCTATCTATATAATCTGTAGCTGAGTTACAGTGAAAAACATGCTGATAAAGTGCTCAGTAAAATAATTTTCTGAGGCTACAGCCAAATTGTATTACTCGGATGTGCATTTGTTTTTAAAAAATGCCTAATTTAATAAAAAGACAAGATTATATAAAATTACATATTCATATAAATGATATAGCCATATAAAATTAATACATAATACACTGGAACATAAAAAATTAAAGCTACATATATAGAATGTTACATTCTAAAAGGATAGTTTTATTTCTAAAAGTTTCTGTATAGACATACCTTAAAGGCTACAAAAAACCTATTAAATATTTAAGCATTATTATTCTGAAAATAGCATAACAAACTCTGTTACAAATTTCAGCGGTATCTTTTATAGTCCTGATACAAGCTAAGCAAACTTCTTCTCTTGTTCATATTGTGTTTGTCTTTTTAGGGAGAAAACCTGTCAGAAGATGACTGACAATGCTGTCTTTGAGCATGATCAAATCACTGAAGAGATGGGCAGAAATGGGATGTCTTTGTCAAAGGTCATTGCCATGGAGCCCATGAAAAAGCAACATGGAGCCACTGTCAGCTTTCACAGCATCCGTTATAGAGTAGATCAGAAGAGCGGACTCATCTGTAAGAGGACAACAGTCCAGAAAGAGATTCTGGTGGACCTCAAGTGAGTCAAGAGAGGTCAAAATAATACAGATCAGGGCTCATTTAGCCTCTTTAATTTGTTAAAAGATCATTCTCCATTGGGTTTCATCTTTTTCGGTTAAGTTTCTTATACAATGATGTTCAATAAGCTTTTCAGACCTTCATATTAATTCTATTGAAGTATTAATCCTTATTATTGCATCATAGGAATTTAAAAAGGTTCCATTACATCATATGAACTTAAATGTCTTCTATGATAATATAGGAATTTTAAAAGGTTCTCCTATGACATCGTAAGAACTTAAACATCTTCTGTTATAATATAGGAATTTTAAAAGGTTCTCCTATGACATCATACAAACTTAAACATCTTGTGTTATAATATAGGAATTTTAAAAGGTTCTCCTATGACATCATACAAACTTAAACATCTTCTATAATATAGGAATTTTAAAATGTTCTCCTATGACATCATACGAACTTAAACATCTTCTGTTATAATATAGGAATTTTAAAAGGTTCTCCTATGACATCATACAAACTTAAACATCTTGTGTTATAATATAGGAATTTTAAAAGGTTCTCCTATGACATCATACAAACTTAAACGTCTTCTGTTATAATATAGGAATTTTAAAATGTTCTCCTATGACATCATAAGAACTTAAACATCTTCTGTTATAATATAGGAATTTTAAAAGGTTCTCCTATGACATCATACAAACTTAAACATCTTCTGTTATAATATAGGAATTTTAAAATGTTCTCCTATGACATCATACAAACTTAAACATCTTCTGTTATAATATAGGAATTTTAAAATGTTCTCCTATGACATCATACAAACTTAAACATCTTCTGTTATAATATAGGAATTTTAAAAGGTTCTCCTATGACATCATACAAACTTAAACATCTTCTGTTATAATATAGGAATTTTAAAATGTTCTCCTATGACATCATACAAACTTAAACATCTTCTGTTATAATATAGGAATTTTAAAAGGTTCTCCTATGGCATATGAACTTAAACGTCTTCTATAATATAGGAATTTTAAAAGGTTCTCCTATGACATCATAAGAACTTAAACGTCTTGTATGATAATATAGGAATTTTAACAGGTTCTCCTGAGACATCATACGAACTTAAACATCTTCTGTTATAATATAGGAATTTTAAAAGGTTCTCCTATATCTTAAGATATCACAGGAACATAAAAAAATTCTCCTATGCCATTATGTGAAACATACAAATGTTCTCTTGTGACATCACAGGAAATTTAAAAGGTCTTTCCTCTGGCTTCAAATGAACTTCAGTAGATTCTCCTATGGCATAAGGCTGTAAAAACCATTACCTTTACATGTGCTGCATTACATGTGTTCAGCAGAACAATGGATAGCAGAAAACCAAAATGCTTCTCCTAAAGACGTTTAATAAGCTTGACATTTCCCAGAACCAAGTTTCTTTGGACATTCTCTCTATAGTGTTAGTGTCAATTATATGATATTATGAATGGGTTTGTGAGTCTAATCTCTTGATCTCTTGGCTTGCAAACCCACCAGGGTTAAATGCAGTCAAGTGTGATCTTGACCTAATGAAAGACCTAGTGGAACTGCAGGTCTCGGCATCAGCTTGATGACCTAGTTTTAATCGTGTTAACCATTTGAGATCTCTTAAATGTCAGGTCAGTTAGATTCATTGCTAAGATGAGCAGCATTTGGCCATGGCACTTTTCTTTTAGACTAGCACAACAACATCTATGCAATAAGTGTGCCTTTGTTTTTTCCACCGGGCCTGATGAATTCCATAGCAAGTGACATGAACATAATCTCATTTTTATCTCCCTTTTCAGTGGGATCATGAGACCTGGTTTAAATGCTATTTTGGGTCCTACGGGAAGTGGCAAATCTTCGTGAGTACATATTTGATGAATTCACAGCTTAATAAGATATCAGTGCCAAATGGATTCCATTTTTGGAGTATCTTTCCTGACAGTTTCCTCCAGTAATGCGGAATCAATTGTATGTTAATGCAACATTACTATCATCCTCAAATGGAGTTTTTCTCTCTATCACTCAGGTTTTTGGATGTACTTGCAGCCAGGAAGGATCCTGCAGGTCTTTCTGGAGAAGTGCTCATCAATGGAGCCCTACAGCCGCCTAATTTCAAATGTCTTTCCGGTTATGTTGTCCAGGTACAATGCATGCATGATATGAGCACTATATATGAGACTAAAATGTGTGCTCAGAGTATGCCATCTTAAAAGCCTTTTTATGCTTAAATGCTTATAAAGGATAGGACGGTATATTGGGATTCAGAATAGAGTTACATTATATACAACGTTCGTGTGTATGTGTTAAGGATGACATTGTGATGGGCACTCTAACGGTGAGAGAGAACCTCCGTTTCTCGGCTGCGCTGCGTTTGTCCTCCCAAATCAGTCCAAGGGAGAAGGAGGCAAGAGTCAACCACCTCATCTCAGAGCTGGGCCTCAACAAAGTTGCAGATGCAAAGGTGAAATAGCATTTCTTGTCCAGGATAAATTAGGTATGTCAAGTGTACTTGTTTAATTACGTAGATAAAAACATGCAAGGACTATCAGAAAGCTGTTACTTCTTTCATAGATAAAAAGAAAGTTAAAAATGTAAAAATGCATAATATGTCCTCTATAAATTATCCTATGATGTTACAAAATATTTTCCTATTCAATGTATTCTCTACAAAAGATATGGACCATAAATGTGCACATATGTCTATATAGGTGGGCACGCAGCTTATTCGCGGTATCTCCGGTGGGGAGAGGAAGAGGACCAGCATTGGGATGGAGCTGATCATTGACCCCTCTGTGCTCTTTCTGGACGAGCCCACCACCGGTTTGGATGCTAGTACAGCTCATTCTGTGCTTCTGCTGCTGAAGAGGTCTGCATATTCAAAACATCCATCCACTGTCATTTCATAGACTTTACTTAAATCAGAAAAGGGATGTAAAATAAATATTAATTAATAAAAATAATCCTTTGGCTGAGCTTATGTGCTTTCAGTGCCCATTTTTGAGATATACAAGTCATCACATACACTACCGTTCAAAAGTTTGGGGTCAGTATGTTTTTAAAAGAAGTTTCTTATGCTCACTAAAGCTGCATTTATTTGATCAAAAACACAGTAAAAAAGTAGAATATTATTACAATTTAAAATAACTGTTTTCTGTTTGAATATATTTTAAATGTAATTTATTCCTGTGATGTTAAAGCTGTATTTTCAGCATCATTACTCCAGTCTTCAGTGTCACATGATCCTTCAGAAATCATTCTAACATGCTGATTTGCTGCTGATTTCTTATTATTATTATCAATGTTGAAAACAGTTGTGCTGCTAAATATTTTTTGTGGAAACCGTGAAACATTTTATTCAGGATTTTTCTTTGATGCGTAGGAAGTTCAAAATAACATATTTTAAATAAAAATCTTTTGTAAGATTGTCTTTGCTGTGACTTTTGATCAATTTAATGTGTCGTTGCTGAATAAAAGTATCAATTTCTTTAAAAAAAAAAAATCTTAATGAACCTAAACTTTCAAGTAGTAGTGCAGATATTTCACTGTCTCAACACTGTTTCTGTTTGTTTTCAGAATGGCCGGTCAGGGACGCACCATCATCATGTCCATTCATCAGCCGCGGTACTCCATCTACCGGCTCTTCGACAGCCTCACCCTGCTGGCCAGTGGCAAACAAGTGTATCACGGACCCGCTCAAGATGCTCTAGACTACTTTGCCAACATTGGTAGCATAATTTATATATACGAAACCTAAAAAGTTTTGAATATGCAACTACGGTTGAAAGAGCTGTGAGGTGTCACTTTCTTCACTTTCTTTTAAAATGTGAATATTCTGCAAGAGTACAGTACTTTAAGTACTAACATCTCTACTGAAATGAATGAAACTTAAAGGTGTTTGTTTTTTCTAATATATCTTAGGATATGCTTGTGAAGCTCATAATAACCCAGCTGATTTCTTCTTGGATGTCATTAATGGCAGCGCCGCAGCTGTTAACATGACAAAGATTCAGAATAATGGAGGTACTTGGTTATATTTCTATTTAAATTGAGGCGGTCAGATTCACTTGTTGAGTGATGTCCTCATCAGATATAAAATATAAAACATGCTAAAAAAAAGGCCAATATTTCCTTGCTTTTCTTTCTAGTTAATAGGGATTTGCACAGAATGTAGCTATAAATAATAAAAGAGATGCTTTGTATTAGTGGTGCATTGTAAATTGTGATTTGTGTCTGCTGACATCACTTAAATGAACTTTGTGTAATATCATTGACAGATCTTGAGTTTGAAGTGGCTGCCGTCAGCCAGCAGTGTATTGAGGATCAGTTGGTGGACAAGTACAGTAACTGCAGTTATGCACGGGGCATCAAAGCCGAGCTGGAACGCATCATCCGAACCAAAGACAACAATATCAGAGCCAAATGTCACACCATCACCTACAACAGCTCTTTCTTCCATCAGCTCCACTGGGTGTTATGGAGAACCTTCTGGAATCTAATGCTGAACCCACAGACTTCAGTAGCACAGGTACCTTATGGATTCTTACATGTAGATCTGTCTGTCTATTATGGAAGCCCGTTTCCGCCACAAAAAAAAAAAAAAGATGAATTGCGACTTTTTATCTCAGAATTCTGACTTTTTAACTCGCAATTGCGAGTTTATATCTCACAAGTGCGAGTTATAAAGTCAGAATTCTGAGATATAAAGTCGCAATTGCGTGATTAAAAAGTCAGAATTCTGAGATATAAAGTCGCAATTGCGTGATAAAAAGTCAGAATTCTGAGATATAAAGTCGCAATTGCGTGATAAAAAGTCAGAATTCTGAGATATAAAGTCGCAATTGCATGATAAAAAGTCAGAATTCTGAGATATAAAGTCGCAATTGCGTGATAAAAAGTCAGAATTCTGAGATATAAAGTCGCAATTGCGTGATAAAAAGTCAGAATTCTGACTTTTTTTCTCGCAATTAACTGATGGTCAGTATCTCTGTCTGTAACAGTGCATCCAACGATAGCCGTGCTGCCGTTAAGTCTGAAGCTGTTGGTGTATAAAATGTGCCACTTCAGCTTTGTCTGATTTATTGCGCCTCCGCCACAGCTGATTCTTCTTCTTATTATGATTATTATTATATTGTTATTATTGTGTAAAATTCATTAGTGTATCCATTCTGTTAAAAACAACTTTTATTGCCCAAATACCCAATAGTAATTTGCAGAATTGCATGATTCTACCCTTGAGTTGCAAAGTTAAATATAGCTGCGAGCAGCGATGGCGGGCCCAAGCCCGGTGGCACCGCCACCCCGGTGGCTTCAGGGCAACTGTGCACAGCGGGCAATAGGCACTTAAAACGGTTAAACATCAAAGGACTATGTCAAATTCACTCCACATTTACTGCACTACAAGGTGCCGCTATAGAGCCCCTCCTCCCTGCCCATTTTCAAAGGATTACATGTGCCAAGTTTTAACATTATTCTGATGAATTTTGAAGCAAATCAGGTAAAAATAAGAGGGTGATCTCAATGTATGCTGAAAGTGACACATTTTCTGCTTCCAGTTGGTGGCGCTATGACTTTGAATCACAATAGTCAAATCCATGTGATCAGCCTTGTACAACGAAGACTAAGCCAAAGTTTCATCAAAATCAATTAATGTATGCAGAAGTTATAACACTTTGTTTCCCTTTTCTTGCCATAAATTCGTTGCCTCGCCACGGCCAAACCGTTTGAGATATCCAAAATCCGTTTGCAATTAAACAACTTCAATGTGTTAGCAACAAGTTAAAAAAAGCTTGGTGTAAATTGGATAAACCCTGTAGGAGTAGTAGTATAAAATTCATAGCCTGTTTTTTCAAAAAATTAACATTCAAACCAAAATAGCTGACTTCCTGTTGGTCGGAGCTAATGAATGTAAATTAGAAAATTGTCCGGCTTGATGAGAATAATATGTGTACCGAGTTTGGTGACTGTAGGAAAAACTAACCCCCCCACTTTTGTCAAAAGGTGGCGCTACTGAGCCCCTCCACCACGCCCATTTCTATGGCTTTGTCCATGTCTACTGGTTGACAATATTGATGTGTGTGTCGAGTTTCATGCAATTTGAAGCATGTTAAGAGCCTCAAAAACACTCAAGAATATTATTACAGTTTGACCTGTTGCCATGGCAACAATATTTCAAATATCAAAAATCCTGTCATAGGTCTACATCTGCTGTGTATTGACATTACACTGATGAAGTTTGAAGCAAATCAGGTAAAAATAAGAGGGTGATCTCAAAGCATTTTAAAAGTGATACACTTCTTGCTGCCATTTGGTGGCGCTATAACTTTGACTCACAATAGTTACATCCATGTGATCAGACTACTACAACCAACACACTCCTGAAGTTTCATAAACATCAATCAATGTATGCAGAAGTTATAACACATTTCCTGTTTCCCTTTTCTCGCCATAAATTCGTTGCCTCGCCACGGCCAAACCGTTTGAGATATCCAAAATCCGTTTGCAATTAAACAACTTCAATGTGTTCGCAACAAGTTAAAAAAAGCTTGGTGTAAATTGGATAAACCCTGTAGGAGTAGTAGTATAAAATTCATAGCCTGTTTTTTCAAAAAATTAACATTCAAACCAAAATAGCTGACTTCCTGTTGGTCGGAGCTAATGAATGTAAATTAGAAAATTGTCCGGCTTGATGAGAATAATATGTGTACCGAGTTTGGTGACTGTAGGAAAAACTAACCCCCCCACTTTTGTCAAAAGGTGGCGCTACTGAGCCCCTCCACCACGCCCATTTCTATGGCTTTGTCCATGTCTACTGGTTGACAATATTGATGTGTGTGTCGAGTTTCATGCAATTTGAAGCATGTTAAGAGCCTCAAAAACACTCAAGAATATTATTACAGTTTGACCTGTTGCCATGGCAACAATATTTCAAATATCAAAAATCCTGTCATAGGTCTACATCTGCTGTGTATTGACATTACACTGATGAAGTTTGAAGCAAATCAGGTAAAAATAAGAGGGTGATCTCAAAACATTTCAAAAAGTGATACACTTCCTGCTGCCAGTTGGTGGCGCTATAACTTTGACTCACAATAGTCACATCCATGTGATCAGACTCCTATAACGAACACACTCGTGAAGTTTCATAAAGATCAATATATGTATTAAGACGTTATAACACATTTCCTGTTTCCTTTTTCTCGCCATAAATTCGTTGCCTCGCCACGGCCAAACCGTTCGAGATATCAAAAATCCCCTGGCAATTTTTAATCATCAGTGTCTTGACTTCATGCTGACCGAGTTTGGTGGCGATCGGATTAATCGTCTAGGAGGAGTATATCAAATTCCAGAGCATGCGTTTTTCAAACAACCCTTAATAGCTGACTTCCTGTTGGCGTGGCGATTAACTTAGAGCGCGAAAGTTGTTCGGCCCGATGAGGTCTATATGTGTACCGAGTTTCATACTAATACGTGCAAGCATGTTTAATATATGGACCAAATTTTCAGACTTTTTTCAAGGGGGCGCTGTCGAGCCCCCCTGCCACGCCCGGGTACCAGCCTCTCCGGCGTCCTAATGGCCGCGGATTCCAATGTGTGTGCCAATTTTCAAGAGTTTTTGAGCATGTTAAGGCCCCCAAAAAGCCCCGGAAGACGGAAAAAAAAAAAAAAAAAAAAAAAAAAAAAAATAATAATAAATATAGCTGCGAGCAGCGATGGCGGGCCCAAGCCCGGTGGCACCGCCACCCCGGTGGCTTCAGGGCAACTGTGCACAGCGGGCAATAGGCACTTAAAACGGTTAAACATCAAAGGACTATGTCAAATTCACTCCACATTTACTGCACTACAAGGTGCCGCTATAGAGCCCCTCCTCCCTGCCCATTTTCAAAGGATTACATGTGCCAAGTTTTAACATTATTCTGATGAATTTTGAAGCAAATCAGGTAAAAATAAGAGGGTGATCTCAATGTATGCTGAAAGTGACACATTTTCTGCTTCCAGTTGGTGGCGCTATGACTTTGAATCACAATAGTCAAATCCATGTGATCAGCCTTGTACAACGAAGACTAAGCCAAAGTTTCATCAAAATCAATTAATGTATGCAGAAGTTATAACACTTTGTTTCCCTTTTCTTGCCATAAATTCGTTGCCTCGCCACGGCCAAACCGTTTGAGATATCCAAAATCCGTTTGCAATTAAACAACTTCAATGTGTTAGCAACAAGTTAAAAAAAGCTTGGTGTAAATTGGATAAACCCTGTAGGAGTAGTAGTATAAAATTCATAGCCTGTTTTTTCAAAAAATTAACATTCAAACCAAAATAGCTGACTTCCTGTTGGTCGGAGCTAATGAATGTAAATTAGAAAATTGTCCGGCTTGATGAGAATAATATGTGTACCGAGTTTGGTGACTGTAGGAAAAACTAACCCCCCCACTTTTGTCAAAAGGTGGCGCTACTGAGCCCCTCCACCACGCCCATTTCTATGGCTTTGTCCATGTCTACTGGTTGACAATATTGATGTGTGTGTCGAGTTTCATGCAATTTGAAGCATGTTAAGAGCCTCAAAAACACTCAAGAATATTATTACAGTTTGACCTGTTGCCATGGCAACAATATTTCAAATATCAAAAATCCTGTCATAGGTCTACATCTGCTGTGTATTGACATTACACTGATGAAGTTTGAAGCAAATCAGGTAAAAATAAGAGGGTGATCTCAAAGCATTTTAAAAGTGATACACTTCTTGCTGCCATTTGGTGGCGCTATAACTTTGACTCACAATAGTTACATCCATGTGATCAGACTACTACAACCAACACACTCCTGAAGTTTCATAAACATCAATCAATGTATGCAGAAGTTATAACACATTTCCTGTTTCCCTTTTCTCGCCATAAATTCGTTGCCTCGCCACGGCCAAACCGTTTGAGATATCCAAAATCCGTTTGCAATTAAACAACTTCAATGTGTTCGCAACAAGTTAAAAAAAGCTTGGTGTAAATTGGATAAACCCTGTAGGAGTAGTAGTATAAAATTCATAGCCTGTTTTTTCAAAAAATTAACATTCAAACCAAAATAGCTGACTTCCTGTTGGTCGGAGCTAATGAATGTAAATTAGAAAATTGTCCGGCTTGATGAGAATAATATGTGTACCGAGTTTGGTGACTGTAGGAAAAACTAACCCCCCCACTTTTGTCAAAAGGTGGCGCTACTGAGCCCCTCCACCACGCCCATTTCTATGGCTTTGTCCATGTCTACTGGTTGACAATATTGATGTGTGTGTCGAGTTTCATGCAATTTGAAGCATGTTAAGAGCCTCAAAAACACTCAAGAATATTATTACAGTTTGACCTGTTGCCATGGCAACAATATTTCAAATATCAAAAATCCTGTCATAGGTCTACATCTGCTGTGTATTGACATTACACTGATGAAGTTTGAAGCAAATCAGGTAAAAATAAGAGGGTGATCTCAAAACATTTCAAAAAGTGATACACTTCCTGCTGCCAGTTGGTGGCGCTATAACTTTGACTCACAATAGTCACATCCATGTGATCAGACTCCTATAACGAACACACTCGTGAAGTTTCATAAAGATCAATATATGTATTAAGACGTTATAACACATTTCCTGTTTCCTTTTTCTCGCCATAAATTCGTTGCCTCGCCACGGCCAAACCGTTCGAGATATCAAAAATCCCCTGGCAATTTTTAATCATCAGTGTCTTGACTTCATGCTGACCGAGTTTGGTGGCGATCGGATTAATCGTCTAGGAGGAGTATATCAAATTCCAGAGCATGCGTTTTTCAAACAACCCTTAATAGCTGACTTCCTGTTGGCGTGGCGATTAACTTAGAGCGCGAAAGTTGTTCGGCCCGATGAGGTCTATATGTGTACCGAGTTTCATACTAATACGTGCAAGCATGTTTAATATATGGACCAAATTTTCAGACTTTTTTCAAGGGGGCGCTGTCGAGCCCCCCTGCCACGCCCGGGTACCAGCCTCTCCGGCGTCCTAATGGCCGCGGATTCCAATGTGTGTGCCAATTTTCAAGAGTTTTTGAGCATGTTAAGGCCCCCAAAAAGCCCCGGAAGACGGAAAAAAAAAAAAAAATAAAAAAAAAAAAAAATAAATAAATAAATATAGCTGCGAGCAGCGATGGCGGGCCCAAGCCCGGTGGCTTCAGGGCAACTGTGCACAGCGGGCAATAGGCACTTAAAATGGTTAAACATCAAAGGACTATGTCAAATTCACTCCACATTTACTGCACTACAAGGTGCCGCTATAGAGCCCCTCTTCCCTGCCCATTTTCAAAGGATTACATGTGCCAAGTTTTAACATTATTCTGATGAATTTTGAAGCAAATCAGGTAAAAATAAGAGGGTGATCTCAATGTATGCTGAAAGTGACACATTTTCTGCTTCCAGTTGGTGGCGCTATAACTTTGAATCACAATAGTCAAATCCATGTGATCAGCCTTGTACAACGAAGACTAAGCCAAAGTTTCATCAAAATCAATTAATGTATGCAGAAGTTATAACACTTTGTTTCCCTTTTCTTGCCATAAATTCGTTGCCTCGCCACGGCCAAACCGTTTGAGATATCCAAAATCCGTTTGCAATTAAACAACTTCAATGTGTTAGCAACAAGTTAAAAAAAGCTTGGTGTAAATTGGATAAACCCTGTAGGAGTAGTAGTATAAAATTCATAGCCTGTTTTTTCAAAAAATTTACATTCAAACAAAAATAGCCGACTTCCTGTTGGTCGGAGCTAATGAATGTAAATTAGAAAATTGTCCAGCTTGATGAGAACAATATGTGTACCGAGTTTGGTGACTGTAGGAAAAACTAACCCCCCCACTTTTGACAAAAGGTGGCGCTACTGAGCCCCTTCACCACGCCCATTTCTATGGCTTTGTCCATGTCTACTGGTTGACAATATTGATGTGTGTGTCGAGTTTCATGCAATTTGAAGCATGTTAAGAGCCTCAAAAACACTCAAGAATATTATTACAGTTTGACCTGTTGCCATGGCAACAATATTTCAAATATCAAAAATCCTGTCATAGGTCTACATCTGCTGTGTATTGACATTACACTGATGAAGTTTGAAGCAAATCAGGTAAAAATAAGAGGGTGATCTCAAAGCATTTCAAAAAGTGATACACTTCCTGCTGCCAGTTGGTGGTGCTATAACTTTGACTCACAATAGTCACATCCATGTGATCAGACTACTACAACTAACACACTCGTGAAGTTTCATAAAGATCAATATATGTATGCAGACGTTATAACACATTTCCTGTTTCCTTTTTCTCGCCATAAATTTGTTGCCTCGCCACGGCCAAACCGTTTGAGGTATCCAAAATCCGTTTGCAATTAAACAACTTCAATGTGTTAGCAACAAGTTAAAAAAAGCTTGGTGTAAATTGGATAAACCCTGTAGGAGTAGTAGTATAAAATTCATAGCCTGTTTTTTCAAAAAATTAACATTCAAACAAAAATAGCCGACTTCCTGTTGGTCGGAGCTAATGAATGTAAATTAGAAAATTGTCCGGCTTGATGAGAACAATATGTGTACCGAGTTTGGTGACTGTAGGAAAAACTAACCCCCCCACTTTTGTCAAAAGGTGGCGCTACTGAGCCCCTCCACCACGCCCATTTCTATGGCTTTGTCCATGTCTACTGGTTGACAATATTGATGTGTGTGTCGAGTTTCATGCAATTTGAAGCATGTTAAGAGCCTCAAAAACACTCAAGAATATTATTACAGTTTGACCTGTTGCCATGGCAACAATATTTCAAATATCAAAAATCCTGTCATAGGTCTACATCTGCTGTGTATTGCCATTACATTGATGAAGTTTGAAGCAAATCAGGTAAAAATAAGAGGGTGATCTCAAAGCATTTCAAAAAGTGATACACTTCCTGCTGCCAGTTGGTGGCGCTATAACTTTGACTCACAATAGTCACATCCATGTGATCAGACTACTACAACCAACACACTCGTGAAGTTTCATAAAGATCAATATATGTGTGCAGACGTTATAACACATTTCCTGTTTCCTTTTTCTCGCCATAAATTCGTTGCCTCGCCACGGCCAAACCGTTCGAGATATCAAAAATCCCCTGGCAATTTTTAATCATCAGTGTCTTGACTTCATGCTGACCGAGTTTGGTGGCGATCGGATTAATCGTCTAGGAGGAGTATATCAAATTCCAGAGCATGCGTTTTTCAAACAACCCTTAATAGCTGACTTCCTGTTGGCGTGGCGTTTAACTTAGAGTACGAAAGTTGTTCGGCCCGATGAGGTCTATATGTGTACCGAGTTTCATACTAATACGTGCAAGCGTGTTTAATATATGGACCAAATTTTCAGACTTTTTTCAAGGGGGCGCTGTCGAGCCCCCCTGCCACGCCCGGATACCAGCCTCTGGGGCATCCTAATGGCCGCGGATTCCAATGTGTGTGCCAATTTTCAAGAGTTTTTGAGCATGTTAAGGCCCCCAAAAAGCCCCGGAAGACGGAAAAAAAAAAAAAATAAATAAAAAAAAAAAATAAATATAGCTGCGAGCAGCGATGGCGGGCCCAAGCCCGGTGGCACCGCCACCCCGGTGGCTTCAGGGCAACTGTGCACAGCGGGCAATAGGCACTTAAAACGGTTAAACATCAAAGGACTATGTCAAATTCACTCCACATTTACTGCACTACAAGGTGCCGCTATAGAGCCCCTCCTCCCTGCCCATTTTCAAAGGATTACATGTGCCAAGTTTTAACATTATTCTGATGAATTTTGAAGCAAATCAGGTAAAAATAAGAGGGTGATCTCAATGTATGCTGAAAGTGACACATTTTCTGCTTCCAGTTGGTGGCGCTATGACTTTGAATCACAATAGTCAACTCCATGTGATCAGCCTTGTACAACGAAGACTAAGCCAAAGTTTCATCAAAATCAATTAATGTATGCAGAAGTTATAACACTTTGTTTCCCTTTCTTGCCATAAATTCGTTGCCTCGCCACGGCCAAACCGTTTGAGATATCCAAAATCCGTTTGCAATTAAACAACTTCAATGTGTTAGCAACAAGTTAAAAAAAGCTTGGTGTAAATTGGATAAACCCTGTAGGAGTAGTAGTATAAAATTCATAGCCTGTTTTTTCAAAAAATTAACATTCAAACCAAAATAGCTGACTTCCTGTTGGTCGGAGCTAATGAATGTAAATTAGAAAATTGTCCGGCTTGATGAGAA